>BOPP01000059.1:3669449-3714185 GCA_017312745.1 Gryllus bimaculatus | reverse complement strand
CTCTCCTTCTCTCTCCTTCTCTCTCTCCTTCTCTCCCTCCTCTCTCTCCTCTCTCGCTCTCTCGCTCTCTTTCACATTTACATTCTCTTGCTCATACTCACACAATCACTACCACTGTCACTCGCTCTCACACTCTCTTACTCATAAGTTGGTCTTGAATATGGACAATAACAAAATTATGATTCTGGGGTATCAGAGATATGTCAAACCACTGCTAGTGGAATCGCTAATGAAAAGATTAAAGATTCTCCCATCCCATATGTTCGCTCTGCAGGATGTCTTGGTGTGATAACAGATTCATGCATGTGAATCATGTAACTAGAAAAATGTGGAGAACACTATGTCAATTGAGATTTTTGGATAAACTATTGTCTCAAAATCTTTGGATTGAGTTGAGTTGGGTTGGTAAGCCCTCTGACTTTTCCAGTCTTTGATTTTTGTTCACCCCTTCTTACTGACATATCTGTAGACTGACCTGAGCACAGGCAGAGGTCACTGAACATAAGCATTAGGTTTATTTTCCTTATTATGAACCTATTAAACCATTCTATTGTAAATTTCATTGGTTCAAAATATCCAATAAAAGAACTTACTTTGTTCTCCCAGAAGTACACAAAATTCTCCATTTTAATTCACCAACTTACCGCAATCACTAAGTGCAGATAGTTTTGACTTGGAATGAGGGAGTATTTCATCTTCTACATTTTAGAACAAAAACATATGTGAAGTAATTTTTGATATATGGGGTGGATTTGTGGAATAAATTGCCTGTGAGGATTAGGTCTGCACTATCCCTGGATGCTTTCAAGAGCAGAATGTTTGAGTATCTGCTGGATCTGCAAGGGTGTACGTGATTAAGTGCACCGTTATTATTGTGGATATTGTTGTTTGGTACTTGAGGTTTTGTTACTGTATTATGGTATTCGACATACTTGATTGTACTAATTATGTAATTATTTTTCAACCAAACGGGTTTTGGTCAAAATAAATTATTATCTATCAATCTCTCACTCTCTCTCCCTCACCCTCTCATGTGTACTATACTACTACATGTGATGGGAAACTAAATTTGGGAGAGTTCAGACCCTGTCTCTGGCTAGGCTGGTACCCCACTGGTGGTACCTAAAAGAGGGAAAACCCACAAACCACCATGTAGGCACATGAAGTCGTAGGCTTCCGCGACCAGAGTCATGTGGGTGATCTGGGCTGTCCGGGTGACGCCGCGTTGAAGGCTGAGTTAGCCTTCACCCGGACAGCCCAGATCACCCACATGTAGGCACATGGCACAGGATTCACATCATGGCAGGAACACTGCCACCTCCTGGAATATAGCACGCACTAGACTTCTGGGGCCAATGACCATAGCATGTTAACTTAAATAATCAATCAATCTACATGTTTTTGCCATGTTGACCCTGAGGAATCTGGTTCTATGTGCTAATTGTGTTGCAACACGCCCACCCCACCACCCAGCTTTGTAGGGGACCCAAAATGCTCATTACAATATCGAAAACAAAAAAAATTGTTTACGTTCATATTACCTTTATTTTAATTGATTTATAAATGATTGACAATTTTTTTTTTTTAAATTTAATTACAGTCATTTATCTTTTACTTTCAAATAGACCGTTTTTTTAGGAACTACATCTTTAAATAATAAAAATCTTTTTGTTAAAAAAGTGTAGAGAAGACATATATTGAGGATCTTATACTAAAAATGGAGAACAGAAATTCATTAAGATGGCACTGCCGTGACGTCTGTCATCTCTGTAACAATAATAATTAAAGCCAAGTTTGAATAAGTTAGGTCTTTGGATCTGTTCTTTGAGACCTCTACTTAACAAAATATCATGTGATTTTAATTACCCATTTGTACTTAAATACATACTTAAATACAAAATTTGTACTTATATTAATATATATATACATGTATAATATATATATGTAATATATATGTATATGCATATGAAAAAACTGCCTGTTTAAAAAGTAATTAATTAATTATTGAATGCTCAGAGGTTATGTTGATTAGTATTGGACTCTGCTTCTTTTAATATTTATTTATTTACAAATACACTTTTTTCTACTTAAACTAAAAATTTAATGAAAAAAATGGTGTTTTTGAAGAAATTTTGTATGATATCAATTTTTGGGTAAGTTTTTTAGAAGTTTCTCAAAAAGCTCCCTTTAAAAGCAAAAGATTTGCTCAAGTGAAGTCTCATCTGCCTCCACTGGAAAGAAATCTGAAGTGTGATTTATATGCAAATATTGTTCATAAATAGCTGAACACAAGGAAAGACAGGCATGGTTTTAAAAAGAAAACTTTTCGGGTATTGGGGACCCCTCCAGGATGTGTTTTACTGTCAACTTTTTTAGATCAATTTTTTTTGCTGCATTTTATGTATATGAGAAAGTTAAACTTTTTTTGAATAATATTCTTGCTTTATTTGTTTCAAAAATTTACAGGCTATGCACAGAGGATTTGTAATTTGCGGCCTTCCATTTGCTCAACAGAATGGAGAACCAAGTGCTCAGGAACAAATGCATATGATTTTCAGTTGGCCTATGGAACCAAAAATTTTTATTTATGTAACAGTAAGTGTTTTTAAATTATATACATTTGTTAACCTAATTTTTGGTTTTAAAACAAAATATCACATTGATTGAAATTATTGGAATTAATTTCACATTGGAGTGAATTCTCTTTTTTCTTTATTAGAAAGTGAACTACATGTAGTATTATCCTGATTTTCTTGTTATTATATCTGGATGTCATATCTAATATTTTCAATTTTTAAAAAATTTAAACAGAAACTGAAATTAATATTTTTGTAAATTTTTCTACAAAATGCTGATGTGGGGAAAGTCCAACATAGCAGTATTTCAGCACTTTGCATCATTGCAAAGCACTTGCAGAATAACATTGTCCAACATGGCAGTATTTCAGCACTTTTAAACATTTCAAGTTTTGTTAGAATAAAACGTCCATACCTAAACCTATTTGTCAGATTTGTCTACACTAATGATCAATATTACGATGAAGTTATTGTGTAAATGACCTCAACATTTTTATTTAATTGCCATTGCAACTTAATTAATAATTTAGAAATTATTTATTTATTATTGAAATACATGAGATTTTCCCCCTTTTACTAAGTATTATAAACATGAATTTTAAAAAATGATAACATGGAGATCAAATTACAATATAATTTAGAATTTTCACACTTTGAAAACAGTAAAACATATTTGTAAATAAATTCATTGCAGTAACATAACATATTGTCTTATCCCATCTTGCCAAACAACTTGATTTTATAAGAATTCAATGAGACATCGAAGAAATCTATGGTGGCATACTCATTTGCAAACATTGGCAGTCTGATGAGGGTGTAATTTGCCAAATAGGCTATTCCGTCCTAGATGGCACAACTTTCATCATTACATGAGTTTTCAAGGATCTTGTAAGCATGATCAGATGTATTTTTTCAAGAATATGGGGGGCACATATAAATCCTTGGATAATAGCTCAAAGATTATCAGATCTTTTATGCTGCACTTCTGCACAAGAGTTTTTTGACCCAAAATCTTCAGTGCAAAGAAATAGTAATGTAAAAATCTATTCATGGTTCCTCCCGCTTTGTATGCTAAAAATCTCAAGTATTTGTGTTATACATTTTCAAGGTGAGATTTTAGCTTGGATGTAGGCAGGTTCCAAATTGTACTTTCAATTAATTATCAGTTATATATTTCACAACTATAAATGAAAATATTATACATGCTTTTGAACTGTTTCAGTGTCCTAATGCCGATGTTGTTACAAAAAATAAACAAATGTATTATGATACTGTAACAGGAAATTACATAAATAAAAATGTATTTTCAATTCACAAAGAAGTTCTATTGGTGTTTAGTCATGAACCACGAATTTCTACAATTGGCAGTGTCACTGATGATGTCTACAAGGAAATTGAACAGGTATTGTTAAGTTTTCCTCATAATTACTAGGAAAATTGAAATACTGAACAGAGTTCTGGGTATTATAAATGTTAATGTAAATACAGGAAAGCATGAAATATTCAGATATCAAAAATTTGGATTGTTGATAATTTGAACTTGATAATGTCTAAAAAAAATCACACGACGTTAATACTGTGTGTAGTAGTACAAGCAGTAAGTGTAACAGTATAGGCCTATATGTAAATCAGATGTAAGAGAAATTTCTCAGAAACGGCACATTAGACTTTAACTTTTACCCAGAATAAAGAGTTTCACAATTAAATTTGATTTTCTTGAGAATTTACAAGAACAATGAGCACATTCAAACATCTTGAGTTGTTCTCTGTGCATCCATCAGCCCTTTTATTGAGTGACTGTAACATCCAGATTGTTAAATAATTTGGAAGGGGTCTGGTATTAATAACTCACAATTCATTGATGTTCTTTTGTAGTGAATTGTTTGCTGAGAATATCAGAAAATTTTTGAAATTTTTTTATTAATTTTGAAAAGATATCCATAATATGAAGGAACAATAAAAATAACATTTTTATAACCCGACATAAACCTTCTAAAAATTAAATATCATCGTTAGGATGACATAATGTAGTGGCCTGTCACCTTTCAATGACATTCAAACATGGGTCACTCTTATGTTATTATTTTATACTTGTTTACTTAACTTCATTTTTTGTCTAAACACAAACATATTTATATGTGTGTATTTCTGATCTTTAATTTATTGTATATGAAAGACAAACTCTTCAATAAACCAGAAACCTTTTTTTTTAGGAGAAAAAGCTTGTGGCAGAAAAAGATGTAAACCATTTGGTAGTAATGCCAGATCCTAACTTGGAATATATTCTTCCTCGCTTCCAACAAGCAGCTTTACCACCAGTAGAATTGTACATTGCCCAAGTTCATCCTCAATTTGTCATAAGAGTGGATGGAAGAACTTCTCCAACACACATGCTCAGAGTGGGTATATTGTTAAACTATCCTAAAGGAAGTTCCAATGAATTTTTCTATGGTTAATCCTCATCAGCTTTACTGTAGAAAATGTGGCCAATCTCTGCAATATTTTATTCTTAGAAGGGTCCAACAGCCAATAAAAACCTGGTTGATTTTATTTTATTGGTTGAGGAAACCTCGTGTCCAGATAACAGTGAATTAGGAACACATCCCGTGGAAAACATTAGAAATGTGGAACCAGGGAGATGTGTCCCGGCCCTATGAATTTACATGTTTACCACTATATTCAACTCATTCTGCCCTGGTTTTGCCAGATCAGTACATGAAATAACATGTGTACCTGCAGGTACCTGCCAGAGAGTAGAGATTTTGCACCCTCCCCTATTGGAAATACTTGGACTTGCCCACATATCTTTATGTAACATTATCTATGTAAGTAGGACCTTTGAGGCAACATTATTGTAAGCTTCTCATGAGGGCCACTTTTCATTCATTTTTCATAAATATTATAATACATCAAATGACTTCTCTCAAAGAAAGGACTATTATTTCAGAGCTTGCAAGTTTTAAATATTACTTCTTTGAAAGAGGTCACTCACAGAGGTGTTCTCTCTGTGAGTACCAGGAAGCTAATCCATTTTAACAATAGGAAAATTCAACTTAAAACCTAAAGAAAATGGCAGTGGAAAATATTATGTAATGTGAACATGTACCAAGATATATTGCTGCTTGGTTCTGTGTTTTCAGCAAAATCTATTCATGCATGTAACCAGCATTGTTGCCAGCAATAGTTAAGACTGCTTGGCAATTGAGAGTGAGTGAAGGTAGGGTGCCAAAATTGAATTTCATAATATAACACCAAACTGGATTTCATAATATTTTCCAAATGTGCATGATAATCTCTCAAACTGTAGAAAATTAAGCTAGAATGCATGTACAGAATACTTAATATAGGAGGTCATTATATATCATAGATTGTAAAGGCACGATTGGAAGCTCTTCCTCTCCAACCTGTCTACCAACCGGCATCAATATTCAAACAGAAAAAACAGCATTCCAAAGATCAAGGAGATGAAACTGCAGAAACAGATGTTGAGCTTGAAGAACAGGAGGAAGAAGAAGTAGGAATGGAGGGGGAAGAGGATGAATTTCCATTAGAGTTTGCGAACCTTGATGAAGCATATCAAGAACTGTGTTCAAGAGATGCAATTGGAAAAAGATTTAAGTAAGACTTTCAGGTTGTAAATATCCAAAGAAATAGAAAATCTCACATATTTTACCTAGTTAATTTATCTTTTCTTCACAGATGGCAAAAATCCAACTGGAGATTTTGGTGCCCTGTTTCTCTTCATTCAGGCAAAGTAGTTCAAGGAGAAGCTAAGTTTTCAGCCAGGTGAGAGAGTGACAGATATATTGAACATTATTTTCAAGATTAAAACAACATTATTTAGAAGATTAAAAATTAAGTAACAAAACAAACAATAATTTGAAATATATAAAAGAAATAAAATTTTTGGCAGGTTTCTAAATAAGCTTTATTTCTTATCTTCATTGGAGGCTCTCAATGCATTTCTTAAGAATCCTCGAATCTATCTCCTACCACCTAACCCCAGGCCTGCTTGCAAATTTATAATAGTAGGCCATGAATATTCTGGAAAAAGCACTGCTGCATCTTATTTAGCACATGCTTATCAAGGAAAGGTAAATTAATAAGAAAATGTGTTATCATTCTCATACCAATATAAATTAAATGCAACATTTCCATTGGCTCATCAAGGTCATCCACTTTTCAACATACACTGAAGATGTTAAAATGAAAAGAAAAGAAATGAAAGAAAAGAGCACTCGAAAGGCTGCAATTGCGACAAAAGTTAATGAAACTAATAATGAAAAACTTAAGCAGTACGAAGAAGCTGAAAACAAGCGTAAAAATGACATTGAGTTATGGAAACAGGCCCACCTCGATGCTATTCAGCGAACTGTAACAGAATATGATGAAAGTAAGTTTTCATGAGTAATAGTAAAGCTTTTAAAATATTAAATATATTACAATGTTTCTCTTGTAACAGATGTGGAAGTGATGGATCCTATGTTTCCTGAGCTGTATGAAGAAATAGAAATGTCACGTGCTAAGATAAATTTTGAAGAACCATTGATACCTCAGTTAAGTTTTGCCCGTTGTCGTTGGTTGTACAAACACCCTGAAGAGCTCATAAAATATGCCCCTCCCCAACTTTTCTTCCCAACTCCAAAACCAAAACTAGTAAATGAAAGGGATCCAACCATTGTAGAATATGTTGATGCAGCAGGTAATTAATTCAAACTGGATGTAATATTAGATATTTGGATTACCTAAATTAATTTTTTTCATTAACTTCAGAATTAAATAAAAGTAAATAATTGTTTACTATTTTTAAAAGTGAAGTCAGCAATGGAAGAAGAAGACCCAGAACCTGCTTTCAAACGAGATGGAGAAATATTAGTAGAAGGAATAAGAGAAGCAGAGAAAGAATTTACAGCAAAAACTAAGGGTCAAAAATTGTGAGATATCAAGATTTTTAAATAATTGTTTTTTCAATTCTTGCAATGACCTGAAATATTCCAAATATTGTTTTGTACAGAGATGGTGGTTGGGTAATTGATGACATGCCCCTTGATCCACAAATTTGGGAATATCTCACAAATGAAGGGATAACACCTGAAACAGTAATATCACTTCAAGATTGCAGTTCTGAATATACTTTTCTTAAAACCAAGAAGATGGCTCAACTTCAAGGTAGGATTGACAGGAGCCTAGACATGATATCTTCCATTCTTGTACAATTTAACACTACATATGACCATAGAGTTTCCAAATGAATGAACAGGAAAAACACCTGAAATTTTGAATTTCAAACCACTCAGGTTGTGGTGACATTCACTTACTTTACTTAGTTATTACTTTGACGAAATTGTTAAATGTCTGAGAAACTTACACTAACTGGCAGTGTTTTGGAGAAGAGCAAAGGATGCATCATAAAAATAAAAATAAATCAACCTACCTCTTATCATGGACTGCATTTCTATTCTGAAAAGATATTATTCCATTTGCAAAAGAAGCAGGGATGCCTCTGGACATACATGTTTTGCTTTTGCTTAGGATTTATCTTCATTTGTAGCATTTATGTCACATCAAATATCCCAGCAAAAAGTGATATCCTAGTAGTCCTCCTTGCAATTAATAGTTGTGGACAGTCGCTCTTCATCCAGACATTTTCTTGCCTCAACTAAAGAATGGAGGAGCAAAGAGAAACATAATTTGATTTCTTTCGGAAAGTAGAGACACTTCATAGATGTCCTTACCTAATGTTGTTAATCAGAGGTGACTGAAGAGGGCAAGAAAATAGTTCATACACTTGTCTTTAAGGCTTGGACCAAATCAGTTTGTTAGTTTACCAATCACATGTCTTAGACACTGGCAAATCAAACAACATGGTAGAAGAAAACTGGAAGGTGACAGGTATGACATCTTTCATCATCTTGATTACTGCTATGAGATTGATTTCATTGAGACTTCTCAAATATGCCCTGCAGTAGTTGACAATGTAGGACCACAACTCATCTTTTAATGAAGTTAAGGAATTGCTTTGTATCACCTAATAAAGGGGAGGCTACAAGACCCCCATTTGTCTTTTTATCATATTTCACATAGTTCCATACTTGAGGTGTATTAGGCTCTAAATTCTGTTTAGTACTTCATGTCTCTCCTCGAGAAGCAATGCAGAAAACAATTATTGTGTGGAAATTATCAATGTAGAGTTGAATATCAATCAATATAATGGAATTCTAAAAATGTTTCACATGGAGGCTCTGCTGGACAAATCATGGTGCAAAGCTGTCCATGCAATGTGCAACCTAGAAGGCCTATGACACATATTTCATGGAGGAAGATTTGGTGATTGGGCTAGGCAGGGAAGTTGAAGAATCTGTAATACACCAGAATAGGTTTCATTCACAAGGGCAATGTGGACAGGAAATGTCCTGCTGTAACAGCGCTTTCTCTTTGCCGTGCAAGAAAGTAGATTGTACAAAGGTATTTTGGCAGAATTGAAACTGACTGCACCTTCATTGGTGCTCTGCTTCATTGGTGCATATCTTGTTCCACTTGGTCTGTAGTACTTTGGCTTCTATGAAGTATCAGTATGTCTATTCAGCTTCCTGGATTGATTGATTGATTGTTTAGTGATTTCGAGCACAACATCTACCAGGTTCATTAGTCCCGTAAGTGTAGTGTGTGGTTTTTGCTTGAGAGGTCACGGTGATCTTTCTCCCACTGCATGGCAAGGTCTGGCACTCACCCACCGTCGGCTAGTAGGAGTTTCCCCAACCAGGTATCTCCCACCAGCTGGGCACCGCCCCAGCAGAGACAAGCTCTTGGCTCCTAAATGTCTGGCTCCACATGTCTCCCGGCATGTGTGGTAGTGTAGTGCATGTTAGTGTGTGTGTGTGTGTAAGGGGTGAGGATAGGTCAAGGAAGATAGGTCAAGGAGATCGCGCGTGGTCCGCGGCCCATTTGTTAGGGTACTGCTCCGGCATTCGCCTGGTGTTGATCGAAGAAACCATGGAAAACTACTGTCGCTTGGTGTTGATCGGAGAGACCATGGAAAACTACCAATCAGATAAGATCAGCCAGCCTCTAGAATTCTCCTACAGACGGCGACTGAACTCGACCTAGCTAACAAGCTAGTGTCAAAAATCCTGCCACCGTCAGGACTCGAACTGGGACATTCCTGGTCTGAGGGACTGCAGTGTCATTAATTGATGCCTTGAGCCATCTCTCCCAGTTTCAGCTTCCTAGAGATTCTCAAACTTAGATAATTGTGCAAAAAGGGTTCATTGTCACCATCCTTGCAATTTAACAATGTCCAAACAACTCAAAATTATAGTAAAACCTCTAGAACTGCATGAGAATCCCATTTCTTAACAAGGTTGTCAGTATAATTTGACTGTTTCAATTCAATATCACCATCTTTTCCTAATAAATCACTGTATACGGTGCCTTCTAATAATGCCTTGTGCAAATATGATACTTTTCATTCACTATGTTTGTAGTACTTTTTCATTTGCGATTATGTTAACGTCGAACTTGGAAAACCTGGAACCTGAAATTTTCAAAATTATAATTTATTGTGAGTAGGTACATGAGTTATGATGCAAAATTTTGTGTACTGTGTATTTACTCAAAATTTGCATGATGTGATCTTTGAGTTATTCATGAAAAATTATATAAATATCTCCCATTCTTTAGAAATATGCTCATTAATACGTTAATGCACAAAGAACTATTCAAGTTAATTTGATTGTCATTAAGCCATCATAAGGCAATCAAATAATTGGTATGTATGTTGGTTTGACAATAAATTCCATTCTTGAAACAACTAACAGAAGTAATGTTGGAGTGATATATTGTTATGTGGTATTGGCAATTTATTTGTAATTATAGTACAATGAGGCAAGTGTAGTATGCAAATCAGACTATAGAAACAATCCTTCTTTAAATAAATTCACCCTCCATTCCAAAATCAAAATAGTGGTGCAGCAAAAGGACATACTGTCTTCCATTATGGTAATGATCCTCTAATGTAATACACATATGTTATGTTACACATATACTAATATTTATTACATCTCTATCTTCAATAATGTGGTTGTGTGAGGGAGTGCAGAAATTTTAAACTGTTGCAATTTTCAAAATTTGAAAGGTTTTAGTGAATACCAGATGAGCACATTTTCGTAAGTGTAGTTTGCTACATTTGAGAAAAAAAATTAAAGAAAAAATTGGGAGCGTTTTGAAATGTGCTGGGACTTTTTGAAATAGCAATGGAAATTGTCCTTGGAACTTTTTGTAAAATACTCCTCAAAATTAAAATCTCCATTTCAAAATTGAAGGGCAAGGATGACAAACAAAACGATCAGGTATTGTCATTTTGGTGAAAATCCTGTGTAGGGTTTAGGCACTGGTGTGCACAGAAGAGTGAAATTTTGAACAAAACACAGATTTGATATCAGAGTTCTCCAAAATGTGTATTACCATCAACATATCAACATAGATATTTTGCTGCATCACGTAAGTTTATGTGTACTGTCTACATTAGAAAGTAAAAAGTTACAGACTAAAGCAGTCAGTCCTATAATCTCAAATTGAGGCAGATATGACTCCTTTGGAATATCTTTGGTATATTGACAAAATGCACAAATGAGAGGATGACATTAAAAACAAATCATAAAACATCTGTCATGTCAAAAAGGAGTAGATGATCAAACTGGAGTGTGAAAACCTGCCTTAGCAATGTAAACAGAATAATATGTCAATTAGGAGTAAGGGAATGTTCACAAAATATTATGTAATTGTAGACATCATTTATATTATTAACTTTTTAACAATTTTTTTTCTCTTAAGATCTCTAGTCTGATAATTTGACCACCTCTGTAAATGTATAAACTTTTTGATCATGTGAATAATCAGACTGCACTGCCCTTCAATTTACTAAAGCTCTGCTGCATTTCAAACAGAAGAATCAGTCATAATGGTGACATTTCTTTGAAGTAATTTGTTAACTTTTTGCTTAGAAATAACAGAAGCAAAAATAAAACAACAGGAAGTGGAAGGAGAAGGAGAAGGGGAAGAACATGGAGAGGAAGGAAGATATGAATTTGGAATAGGACGGAAATTATTACCAGGTAAAATATATAAATATAAATAATATATTATAAACTTCCTGGTATGATTTAAAACAGTTTTATAATTATGTAATATTGCAAATTGTATCCTACTAATTATTCTTCAACCATCTTGTGAAAAATTCTTCAGCGTAACAAGCACCTGAGATTCAGATTTGAACTTGAAAATTTTCGAGGTTTCATTGAAAATTAGACTTATTCCATACTTACAACCGTGCTTATTTGTATTTGAGAAAAAATGTAAGAAAAAAGTTAGCCCAGGGAATCAAGTTACTCATGGACCTTAGTAGTTAAAGGGCCACATAAACTCCGATGAACAAACAAACTAAAACTTCTCAACTGAGAGGTATCTCAATTTTACCTCTCACCACATCTTAAAACAAAAGATCAAACTTGCATTGGACCTTAAACATTGAGCTATAAGAAAAACATATAATCTAAAGAAAGTTAATTGTGGAAATAAATTTTCAGTTTAATTAATTAACATGATTCTATTCCCCATCAAAATGCAGGTAGCAGAGGGATAGAAACTAGTGACAATAAAAAGAACTTATATAAATGTAAATCATGTGGAAGGTTTACCTGAAAATTTAAGTGAAACGTTACATTTCCATTCTGATATCTGTGTCAAGTGTACCATTTTGCTACAAGAATCCAATGTTCATTGTACAAACCCTCATACCCATGTTTAGCAGAGGAATTGCATCAGGATTCAAAACCTAAAGTTTATATTCTAATAAAATGTCCTGTAGCAGAATGAGGCACAAACAACATACACTATGTTGACAAAGTCCTACAGTGCTTTGATAGTAAAAGTTAGGTGAGCAATCTTCACAAGAGTACCATAGGTCCAGGTGCAACTGAATTTACTTTTCATTACTTTCATTCACATCAGCTACAATGAAGGCCCAAATAGCATGTCTTGGCCAAGTAGTCAACATCAGATGGGGATGGGAATACATACAATTCCTTCTTTTATTTTAATTGCATTGAATAAGGTTAATAATTGCTGAAAAATCCATTAAGTCATTTTAGTATTTTCACTCAAAATATATTTGGTGAATTTAGATGTCTTGGTTTTTTTTTCATATAAATTGGTGGCCAAAATGCTCAGAAAGGAGATGAAGAAATAGACTAAGTTACCAGAGCAGGAGACACAACAAACAATAATGGCTGACTACTTATTGATCTCTGAGTATTTAAATACTAGAGAATAACAAATTCCTTTTTCAAGCATTAAGAAATACACAAACTTTCTTGGAAGCTTAAGGAACAAAATCCATAAAAGACTATGTCATAGTAAATAAAGGCTTTTTAAAATCATCTTTCAAATTAATCTCAAAACTGACAAGAAACATCATTGCATTGATCTCATTCCTGATGTGAAAGGGGTATAGCACAGCTATGGAATAAGAATGGCACAACAGACTTGAAGTTGGGGAGCACAATAATTGAAGAAAAAGAAATAGTCCCACAGATATCAAAAGAAGAGTTTGAAAGGATACTAATAAAGGCTAAGGATAAGAAAAGTCCAGCTGGGATTGTTATGGAAGTAATAAAATATGATGAGACAGGGACATCATGTTAGAAATGCTCCACAAAATTTGGGACGAATACACAACCCTGAAAGATTGACAGACTGGCATGGTAATAAATTAGCACTATAGAGGGATAATGCTTCTAACACTAGCATCAAAATTCTTTGCCAACATGTGCTCAACTGAATAAATTCAGAGAGATATTCCTGGGAGATGAATAAAATGGATTCAGGAAAGAAAGGAGATGCCACATGAATAATTCAAACAATTCTGGGAAGTCGCAAAGAAGTGAATTTGCAACTTACCTACTGTACAGAAACTTTAAAAAGGGCTTAGAGTAAATAGAGAGTTAATATGTGAAGTACTGTAAGGAGAAAAGATATCTACAAAAATAAGAAAGGAATCCAATGAATCTATGCAGACTCACAGATGAGTATAAAGACAAATAATGGAAATATGTCAAAAATTTCACAACACACACGGATGAGGTCTGTTCTTTGCCAACCATATTATGAAAGAATGGAATCTAACAATCAAGAGAATAAATCTCACTAAAAAACAAGATCCAAACAATTCTTTATGCAGATGATGTATTTATAATAACAGAATTATCAGATTACATACAAATTACACCAAAATGAATTGCATAAAACAGCACTTAAACATAACATGAAAATTTCAACAAGCAAGACAAATCAATGACTTATCAAGGGAAAGAAATAAGAAGAGTCAAAATTGTCATTAATGGGCAAATACCAGGACTATTATCCAAATTTAATTATTTAGGCAGTGTCACTAGACAGAGATCACAGGATATAAAATTCAAAATCCAGAAGTACAGCAGAATAAGTGAAGTAATCATACAATATTTCAGAAGAGATATGACTCCAGATACTAAATGAAGAATATAATAAGATGATTTCAAAAAAAAAAAAAAAAAATACTCATGTATTGAACAGAAGTTTGGAGAATGAAAGGGAGGAGATTGGCACAAACTAGAGAACAGGGAAATGACATTTTGCAGGAGTCATGATAGAGATCAGTAAAAAAGTAAAGGAAGGTCCGAAGAAATGGTCAACAGAATGAAGCAAGAGTGGTTCTAAAGGCAATATTGAATTATCAACCAATAGAAACCACAAAAGAAATGGTTGGATCAGGAACACTTGGAGTACTAAAATCCTACCTGGTCTACTGGGAAATAGGAACTGATGACATGTCCAGCAAGCAGTATATAATGATGTTTATTTCCACTTGCCTCAATTTTGTGGGCAATGTTTGAATCAGAATATTGTACCCGGATTCCACTTACCCCCAAAAGTGATTTAAGTGGTAGATAAGCAGGCAACTTTTTTTTCAGACAAATTTATGCTCATTATAACATCAATTAAATTTCAAAAGTTAAATTATAAATAGATTCTCTCAATCACTTTACACATTTCACTTGCACCAGTGGAACTCCATACAATTGTTTGTAAATTAAGTATATAGTAAAGCTTGAGTGTAATGAGTTGTTTTCAACCTGTTTATTTACTTTTTGATGTGTAATCCTGATGAAGGCCCAAATCCCTTCATCATTGTGGGTGAATTGTATAGTTAAATACTGTCCAATTGTAAGAACTGGTTTTTATAGTTATGTAGAGCAATGGCAAAAACCTGGAACTTCATCAAACAATAATATAATACATTGTTTATAATTTTATACATTTCAAGTAAATGACAATTAACAAAGATTCCTGAAATGTTAATTTTTCTCTAAAACACATTAGAAAATCAAATAAAACTGTTTTAATTTATAAATTATCAAGAGTTCTAGAACGTAAAGAACAGATGCATCTGTGGTTATTATATTACAATATTTGGCATTTAAATATTTTAATAAACATTCTTGATTTTCAAGGCATATGACAGAGTAGACAGAAACTCCGGGAAATACAGAAAGAGGAGAAAATTCCAAAGCAATTACTCAATGTGATCCAGTTTGTATAGAAATTCCAACATTAAAATAATGTTAAGAGACGGAAGAAAGTCTGCAACAACAACAACCAGCAGCGGCCTAAGACAGGGATGAGGTCTGTCGCCTTCTCTTATCAACATGCATATCAACCACTTAGTGAGAAACTGGAGGAAGAAAATTAAACAGAGAAAGACAAAAAGATAGATACAATATTCTATGAAACTATCAGTTCAAAAACCAAAAGTTATGGCACTGCAAGCCAAAGAACAAAAGAGAGGCAAAATTGCAATAAATTGAGAAGTAGTCCAACTAGTCAATGAATTTTCATATCTTTGAAATAA
Organism: Gryllus bimaculatus; assembly: GCA_017312745.1. Classification (NCBI taxonomy): domain Eukaryota; kingdom Metazoa; phylum Arthropoda; class Insecta; order Orthoptera; family Gryllidae; genus Gryllus; species Gryllus bimaculatus. The sequence goes on along the minus strand of BOPP01000059.1, from coordinate 3,698,663 downwards.
CATAAGTGTATTTAATCACACCCAGGAGGATTTAGAAAAAAAAAATTGTATAAATACAACAGAATCTGTGGAACAATTAAGCAACACTTTGGCAGAGACAAAAAAGTAAAGGCAGGTACAAAAGCAAAACTAAAAATTTACAATATAACAGCTAAACGTATAGCTATGTATGAGATATGGTTAATGAAAGAGAGAGAGACAAACAAAAAATATAAGCAGCACAAATGAGGTTTCTGAGATTCCTTTTCAGGGACTGAGAAACAAAGACATTAGAGAGAAACTAAAAACTAAAGGCTTAGTAGAGGAAATAGAAAACTCTCAAAAGAAAATGCCAGATTGCCTTAAAAGAATGAACAACAACAGATGGCCAAAACTAATATGGAAATATAAACCATCAGAGAACAGAGACCATGAAAAAAGTGGCAACAGCAGGAAGACCTGGAAAATGTACTACCAGGAATATTGCATAAATAATGGAACAGGCTGTTAAGCCTCAACCCCAACAGTTCACGATGACGATTCTTGATTTTCATCCATTCAATTTTAAACTAAATTTTTTGCAACAAAACTCTTTCTTATTTTTAAAAGTCATAATGACAAACACACTGATAATTATCAGTAATAATAGACACTCACATAAGCATTTGAATGGAATTTTAAAAACAAGGCCTCCAAAAGCATTCTATACAGGGTGTGAACATTTTATTGCATTATAGCTTCAAAATAAACTGTACAGAATATCTCAGAATAAATATTACAAACTTCTAAGAGAATTCGTATGGGGGATAAAGATGATCAATGTTTGCCAATGAACGTGTGAGAAATCTCATAAAAAATTTGACATTTGCCTCTGATTAGAAAATAACTCATTGTGCACTTGTTTTTGGCAGGAACACGAAATATATTTGACAGTATGTTTGACAAATACCAGTGCATGATACCTACCAATAAGGGGCAAATATTGCACATGCAACTTTATTAAATGAGACTATCCAACACATGTTCTTTAGCAAAAAGTGATAATCTTCAACTCTCCTTCATGATGTAGAAGTTGTGGTGGTGAATGGTTGTGTTCTTAATTAAAATGTTACTATAGAATTTTCTGTTGGAAATATTTCTTGAATGAACGTCTTTTACTTATACTTTTATTGGGTATTACCCACATATTCATACTGATTTGCATTTATGTGTTTAGGGATATTAAAATATATGTTTGCTTTTATGATGGGAGGGGGTTCCCGCAATATAATGTAAATGAATAAAGGACAGGGTTAATGAAAAACAAATGTTCTCATAATATTCTTTAATATTACTAATTTTGTGAAAGTATTTAGCAACTGTTAATAAATATTGGAACAATATACATATACCATTATAATGTTTTATTTGTAGAAATTTTAAAGGTTTAAAGGTGCAGACACGACTACATATGTTGATAATTAGTATACAAATTCCAAACTTTCTTTACTTGAATAATCTGCTACTTAATACACAAATAATTTAATGCTGTTTTTGATTATTTTATAAAATTATCTGCTCAATTTGAGTTTAATAGTCAGTTGTGCTTACTTAAGTAAGTCTGTATGGCTTTTGAGATTTTAAAAAGCATGAAAGATAAGAAAATCAAAATTTTATGAACATACTTTTTCAATGACCGCATATGTCCAAAACTGATATAATGATTATGAGTTTCCCCCTCTTTTCAATGTACAGAAATTGGGCCTGATTCTGAAGATTTAATTAAGTATGCAGAGCAGTTGAAACAATTTGATGAAAAATGGAATTCACTCAAAGACTCAATAACCTCAGTTCATACTCCAATAAATGTAGATGTTGCTAACAAGCCATTGAGTAATCTGTTATTGGAAGTGGGTCATAAAATTCAAGGTACATTGATTTTTAATTGTAATTATAAATTAATTTATAATTGTTGATTATTTGATAATGTTTCTACAGAATTCAGATATTTGAAAGTACAACCCCATTTGCAAAAAATATAGTTTTTTAATTCAATTCAGCTATTATATCTCATTAAAAACAACTCTCATGAAAGTGAAATGTTGCCTATACTGAATTAATTATTCATTGACATTTCCACTTTGGCATGAAGAACAAGCAAACTTGTTACTTGCTTTTTTATTTCGTTACTTAAATATTACTTCTGTATATCCAGTCATTTTAAATTATTAATATGATTAATGTTTTCTCTCTATGTTTTCTAGTAGAAATTACTATTTAATGGCAGGTAAACTGACAATAAATTTCTTTGGTTAGTTACTGAAAAATGATATTATTTTTCTTTATTATTTCGCCAGAATAATTAAATGATTTCAATTACAGTGCAGTGAGTAAATATACAACATGAAATGCTACAATCTACAAATCTTATGAGTTTCACATATCTTTGATTACAGCATTGTATAATGTCTCTGCAGAGCCATTCACAGAAGAAGACAGGGCTGAAGAGAGAAATCAGAATCAAAATTTAGATGAGATGGAACCTGAAGAAGATGAACAAATAGATGAAGTAAGCACATACTATCTGAATATGTACACTGGAGCACATTTCCCCAAATGGATATTTTTTTAAACTTACAATATTTTACAAAATTATAATTTATCTTCAATTCATACATTCTTGTTTTGAACAATGCTTAATGTGTATGCTTATCATACCTGTTTGATGCAGTAAAATGCTTTTTCAATTCTTCTATAACCATTATTAGTACTAATGTGAAAATGAACCGACTCATCTTCATCTAACTGTCCACAGCTCCCACTTGCTTGCATTGAGGATGGTCACAAAATCTGATTGTGAACAGGGAGCATTAATCCGGAAGCTGAGGTTACAATACTTGTTACAAATATATTTAGTCTCTTAGAATTATATAGTTTCAATGGTAACTAATATATTAAATATCATTTGTTTTAAATTGGTATTTAGTAAGTAAAGTGTAAAAGGTAAGAAGATTCTCATACTTAAAGTGTCCCATAAACATATTCTTTACAGTATAAGTAGACACCGATTGGATATATGTTCATGCAAATTGAAGAATTCAGGATTTTTTGACACACAAAATGAAATTTCACTACTTGGTTTGTAATAAAGCAGCCCAATGATAACTTATGGGAGGAGGAAGAATGTGTAGTTGAATTGAAATATTTGATGTCTTAAAATACTTTATTTCAGTTTTGTATGGCCAATTTTAATGAAAGAGTATGGTTCTCAAGTATGGTCTCCATCCTATAGGGCCTGTAATAATAAATTAGAAAGCTCAGCACAAGTGTCTAAATTTTCTAGGTTGGAAACTCAAAATACCATCTCTGTTTTTAACCCTTGATTACACACAAAAAGTAAAATTAGTCATTTGAGTCATACAGACAAGTACAAAGAGTAGTTACTAAAGCTAAAATAAAATAATTTATGAACCACTTGCTGCAGGAATCATGGGACACAGTTTATAATGCTTTTGACACAAATGAACAATACAATTTATTTTTCTCAAAGCTTTCATTTCATTTTAGCAAGTGCTTTCGTCTCAGAAGAGAAAATTAAATACTTCACGGAAAAGCAATACTTGGATCACAGAAGGAATTGGAACATTATTTAAAAACATGTGTATGTTTTACTTTATTTCTAAACATCATAACATGTCACCCAGTTTCCATTTCTACTTCCAAAAATACAAAAGCATTTTAAGGAAAGTAATAGTACAGGCAAAAATAATGAAAAATGATCAAGATATTTTGGGTGCTAGTAACAAAACTAAAGCAATATGGAATATTATAAATTATATCACCACATTATTTTGATACTTTGTAAAGAATGTTGTTTTAAAGGATAATGACAGAGAAGTAAGCATTCCAGTAAAAGTTGCAAATCTCTTCAACCAACACTTTTCTAGAATTGTGGCTGATCTCACAAAGGGACTAAAACCACAAAATTCTGCATCATATGCTGCCTCAAAAATTTTGATTATGATGCTTGTTTCTGAAACTTCTTCCAGTGAAATCCTTGGAATAGTCAGTAAACAAAAAAATAAATATTTGTCTGCTATAAATAAATCTGGATATTATCCTGATTGTTTATTAAAAAATTGTGCCCCTGTCTTTACACACATGTTAACTCACATTTATTTTTCTTTATGAATGGGAATATTTCCAGATATTTTCAAAACAGCAAAAATGAAGCTACTTTTTAAACAAGGGGGAAAAATTCAAAATTATCAGTATATTTCTCTTTTGTCAGTTTTCTCAAAAATATTAGAAAGGCTTTTCTGTGTGCAAGCGGAAACTTTTCTCAGTAAAAAACAATCATTTTTAGACTCACAACTTGGATTTATAAAATCAAAATCTACAGAAATGTCTATTTTTTCGTTGCTTCATCAATGGTCCCAAACCAGCACCTATAGGAATATTTTTGGACCTTTTGATATTATTTACTATAACTTCTTGCCATCAAAATTACCTTCAAGTGGAATTCATGGTATTGCCCTACATTGGATAACCTTAAACATCTATCACAAATAAATGTATAGAAATACAATACTGTAAGAATGAACATTATCTACTTGTCTTTCCAATTCTTTGCCAATTGAGCATGGGTTCGATCTTAGGTCCCACCCACAATCTTTTATATGTATACAATATGCCTTCATTCATTAAAAAAATAATAATAAATTTATAACAATAATCTTTATTAACTTTTACCATCAGTACAAAAAGAAACTGTGTAGTACAGTGTAATAAGATAGTAAATATTAATATTAAAAAATTATAATCTCAAATGAGATTTAAACATTATTACTAAATATTGTTTCACTGCCTGCTCCAAGTCTTTTTCTCAATTTATTTGCTGTAATCAGAAAAATGTCGAGGTCTGATAGAGGAATATTTGCACTCTTTTGCATGCAGTTGAAGGTTCTTATGGAAGAACAGTTCTGTTTGCTAATGACATGAATATTCTTTGCAAAAAAGAAACAATAAATAGTGTGATTTCAGAAGTTTCAAATTTGTTTTGAAGTAATAAATTAACATAATTTTCCATAATTCCAATAAGCTTCCATAATTTTCATTTTCATAGAAATATTATTTTATGCAAGATGATGTATAAAAGTTTCAATAATTGTTCTCAGGAAACTGAAAATATTTTAAAGAACAGGAGAATGGGAGAAACAATGACTTATTGTCCTGTGGCTTATGGGACGAGTCATGTGCTTTGGAAAGGAAAGGATGATCTACTAACAAAGTACAAAGGCAAAGTAAGTGTAAAATAAATTAGGAACTCTTTTAATGTCAAAATGTGTGATAATTATTTTTCTTCACAGGTATATACATTTTCTGATGAAGAAGCAATGGAAAAGTTTATGAATGAACCATGGAGTTATGTGAAGCGTCACAAACCAGAAAAGTTCTTATCTCCACTTCGTATATGCATAGTTGGTTTGTAGACTGAAAATAAATTTCTCTTAATTATAAGCAACATAATATACAAGCTCTTCCAGTTTGAACATCTGACCTATTTCATTTGAAAGGACCTGCGGGCAGTGGAAAAACTTCAGTGGGAAAATTATTGGCTCGAAGCCTTGGATTATTTCACAAAGATTTGGCATTAGAAATAAATCGTACCTTAATTCCAAAATGCAAACCTCTAGGAAGGAAGGCGCAATATTTAGAAGGAAGATATATGTAAGAAACCCAAGAGCAAGCTACATCTATTGAGAGATTAATTTCACAAATTCTGATCATACATTTTTCTCTTTTTGCAGAAAGAATGAATCTTTTGTGAGGCCATCAGAAGAGACTTTACAAGGAGAACAACCACAAATCGAAGGAAATGAAGGCGAACAATCTCAAATAAATGAATCAGAGAACGAAATAAATATTGATGTAGAAAACAGAAAATTAAGAGAATCAGTTGAACAATATTTAACAGATGGAACCCCTATGCCAGAGACATTGTTATCAAAAATTTTAGCTCCATTATGGAATGATGAACCATATCTTTGTAATGGTTTTGTTCTGTCTGGATTTCCCTGGCATCCAGAAGATGTTGATATAATGAAGAAAAATTATTTTATTCCAGATATGATAATATATCTCTCTGTAAGTATATATTTTGGTGATGAACAGGTCAAAGGATAAAACTAATGGTGCACATACTTTCTCACGGCACTTCTAGCGTTTATATAGTATTATAGTATTGAAAATTGTATTGTTTTAATTTTTCAGCTATTTGTTGAAACTCTCATCAGCACAAAAACCATGCAAAATTTAAATTTGCAAATTTTATCAAGTTCAGGGATTTTAATGACAATCGAACTTAGAGTATATTTATTTGCTTTTTTTTTTCCAACTTGAGAAGAAATTAAGAAAATGTCTTCTAGGCTGGCAGGAACCAAAACATGGCATTTAGATTAACGGTCTAAAGATGAAGCCATAAGGCTACAGAGGCAGATGGTAGAAAGTGACTAAGAGTTTCATATAAACAATAACAATGATAAATGGGTATAGTAGAATGGAACAAAATACTCAATTCTTAACTCAAAATTACTGCAAAACTAATATTTTTTTCAAAAAAATATACTTAAACTAATTGAAAGATCTAACACTTAAGAATAGATTGTAGTGAATATCCTTAGACATTGTCAGACATGAAGGACACTTTCAAAAGAGAAAAAAGGGAAAAAACTCATGCATTTACAAAATTCTAGAGATTGTCCAAGGTTTGCTATTTTTTGTGAAAATTGTAAAAATATTTAACTCTTGTAAAAATATTTAATTCAGGGTTCAATGAAAATGGAACCTGTGCTATTTTTGTAAGTGCACTTTGCTCTCTTAAAGAAAAATAAAACAAAAAATTTGAGCCATTTTTTAAGAAAATATTGAGTGTTGAAAAGTTCATGTGAAGCACCCCCAAAATCAAAATATTAATTTCAAATTCACAGGGCCTTAAGTAGATCATATTGTTCATGGAATATCAATTTTTGAGAAAATCCATTGAATTGTTCATGTAATTGTGTTGTAAAATCAGACTTTTCACCATAAACCATTTTCCAGTATCAAGGATTCATAAAATGTAGATTCTGAATACACAAGGTAGAGGAAGTAATTTACTATTTGCACTCTTTGGGTATTAGGAACCCATAATATGACATTTTCTGTTGGCACTTTCGAAAAATTAAAAATTGGTACTTTTGCTGCAGCTTAACAATATTTTCTCATATTGAGGTAAAGTTCAGGAGAAAGTTAAAAGGAAACTTCAATTTAGAATTCCATTATATTTTAAAATATTTTAAACTAGTGGTGCTCAACTGCACATACTTTCGCACATTATTTCTAAATTTAAAATTTTTGAAAATTCAGAGTTCATAAAAAACAAGACCTGCATCATTCTCTTACACGTCTCTTGTATTATTAGTGAAAAAAAAAAAAAAAAAAAAAAAAAAAAAAAAAAGTTTTTTGAGAGAAAGTGTTGTTTATAAACTGCAATAATTCAAGTGCAAATTATTACTTGTGGTTTCAAAACTTTGTACATAACCTTTTTTATAGAGCTAATTTTTTAAACAGATTTCATTGAAGGCAAAAATCTTTACCTTCTCAACTTTGTAGTTTTGGAACATTAACTATTTGCAATTTTTAAAAATACAGAGTTCACCAGAAAGGAGGCTAGTATCAATTTTTTTACTGTCCTTGGATACGCAAAGAAAATTTTGGAGTCATTTGTGAGGAAATAATAGTTTAAATTTTTTAAACATTGCCTATGTTTCACACAAAATTACACAAAAAACATTTATATTTTTGAAAAGTTGAACATGATATTATTTCAACATCTGTCTTTAAAGAACATATTTCATTCAAGGAAGAATCTCGTTTCTTCAATATTGTAGTTGCAGGAATCTGCTAAAATATCTGAACTTAGCAATTTTTGAAATATCAGGAATTACAATGAAAATCAGTCCTGTCCAATTTTCTTACATGTTCTTTACTCTATAAAGGATCCAAATTTATCCATTTGTTCATTACCAGGGCCCAGTAATAAAGATTTTTAGTTGAAAATTCAGTTTCCTGATGCATGGTCACAATACTTTCTCTCCTTAGGAAGTGAGGACAAAAAAGTAAAAAGTATACATAGTGATTTTGAATAAATCCCGTAACTTAGATAATTTTACATCTCTCACTTAGTATTTAGTAAAAAGAATTTAGAGTGAGTTCTCAAATGTTTTAATATTTTTGATAAAGGGATACAAAATATAACAAAAATTAATGATTTGTACAAGGATAATATTTTGTACTACAATAAAGAAATGTTATCACTGCTTGTTTCATACTTAGATTCCAAATGAAGAAATTGCCAAATCACGACTTCTACAAGAAATGAAAGAATTTCATGAGAAAGAAATTGCAAAACAAAAGCGGAAAGCTGAAAAAGGTATTCCTCTAATTTATCTCAAATGTTTTACATTACATTTAATCTTACTACATTATTACATTACTCCTTGCTTCCCATGCAGAACAAGCACGACTAGCAGCACTTGCTGCAGAAGGTGCACATGATTCATCATCCTTACATTTGGTAAGGAAGAATATGGTAGTGTGGTAAAGAAAATATTTATTATGTACAATTAGACTATTAATCATATGCATCTTCCTCTTTTGTAATACTAGGAGTTACAAGATTTCTTATTCAAACACCTACAACAGGCATTATCATATGAACAAGTAGGGGAGCGTGATGAAATCACTGCAGGGGAAAATGAATTTGAAGGTGAGGAAGAGGAAGACCTACAAGAAATACTGCGAATGCAATACGAAGATGACATTCAAGAATGGTTCCTTAGTGATATGGAGAAATTGGAAAACATTAGGGTAATGCATTTTATAGAGATAGCTAAAATTTAAAGATATTCATCATATCTCGTCTACCACACTTGTAAAGTTGCATGATTCACAAAAGTAAGAAAATGTCAGTAAAATGTCCTCTGAGAAAAATGAATTCTCTTTAATGGAAATGAACAATCAGAACCAAAGTATTATTTAATTAACTTGCAGTAACACTCACGATAATTAATCCAATTCATGCAATCTATCTACAATTTTTGTGAAGTCTACATTCCTATAAAATTAGAATGCAAATCAATTTTTAGAGAGCATTGTCAATATGGATGAATGCTCATGCTCACCTATCTAAAACCATTTTTTTTCTGCAATGATGAATAGATCCTTGTCAAAAATTTCTTAGAACAAAATGCATATTCTTTAGATTGATACAACCCAACAATGTTTTTATTTTTGCATTAACAAGAGGACTGATTACAGATTCTTTGGGGACCCTGATAAAAATAAATAAAATTATGTAACAATAAATCACTCACATTCCTCACTTTTGATTGAATTTTTGAACATGATTAATTGCAGCTTGCCAAACATAAAAATGCATACCTGTCCTGAATATGGTAATAATCAATAGAAATAAAAAATATTTTTGTATTCACTTTTAACCTGTATGTCAATGTATATTTTAGGCTTTGGCTGAAGAACATGGTTTTAACTGGCTTGAAATAAATGCAGTCAATGAAATGCAAGATGTATGCCTTCGTATAGTGCACGAAGTATATCCTTTGACACTGAGAAGGTATTATCATTTTTAAAATCCACAAACGTTATCTTATATTCCACAAATTCAGGTAATTTAAATGAAAATATATTCACTGATGTATTTCAGCTCATCCACATTTGAACAAACATTTCCTATTACATTTGAAGAAGCAGAACAACTTCTAAAAACAGGATACTACTTTTTGAGCCAATTTGGAAGATGGTGTCCAGTACAAGTAGATGCAATGTGATAGTGCATATATTTGATAATTAAAGAAAATAAGTCTATTGAATAAAATCTTAAATTGAGAAATATGCTATGTTTCAGCTGGCCGCTAAAGAAATTCCTATTCAATTATTTGAGCCCATGAATCAAAAAGCTCAAGTATTTCCAGTAATACACCGCCGGTTCATCTATTTTTTAGGTTGTTCACATAATTATTGACATTGAAACAATTACTTCTAACACAACTGTAATTAATTGACAGTAAATGGGCTATGAGCTTGTTTTAAGAGACATTCAGATTTGAAGATTTGAGATAAATGAAAACAGGGTAGCTGAAGATGCTTTAAGACAGGAAGAACTATAAATGAGAGAAAGGATATTACTTTTTCTACTTACATTCACTTATTAATTTATAATAAAATTATCAAATAATTTTAAAACTCATTTTGCATTGCATTTCATTATGGTTTAATGAATATGTTTAATTAATTTAACCAAAACATTAATAAGTAATGTTTACAAAGAAATGATTTGTTTATCAAAATATAAAATTTTTACTAATGAGCCTAATTTCGTTTTTGTGAATCAATCACAGGAGGCCTAGAAAATTTAACTCTGTTTCAAAAAGATCCTCTGAAATACATATCAAATGCTCAAGCATTGCCTTCAATACCTGTAAAAATTGGAATAATTGGTCCACCTAAAAGTGGGAAGTCATCCTGTATGTACTGTAACAATTATTTAAACTAAAGTATTTTTAGACATAAAGGATACAAAATAATTAAAAAATAAAATTTGTTTGAAACAGTAGCTAAACGTCTATCAAAGGAACTCAATATCAAAGTAATAACAATAGGACAAGCAATCCGCTATGTTTTGGAAGATTTAAGCTGGACTGAACTGGCACTTGCAGTGGATGATGTTTTGAGGGAAGGTGAAGTGATTCCAGCAAAAATGGCAATGCGTTGTGTTGAAGCAGCTTCCATGGATCCCAGGTATTGAAAATGGCAATATGCAATGGTAGATCCATAACAGAAGCAAGGGTTAGAATGTAACTTTTCTTCAGAGAACAAGTGTTGTCTTAACACAATTTCAATTTAATTCTGGTTTTGGAGAAATACATAGTATTTACTGCAATTCAGTATATTTCTGATTTCCTTAATAATGTTGCAATTGTTTCCCTTAAAGCAATTGGATCTATCATTCTAACCAATATAAAAAAAAAGCGAAAGCGTAACCAATCTTACAAAATACAATTATGAAATTTCCAGGAGTGCAACCCAAGGATATGTGTTCGATGGTTTTCCTGCAACAACAGACCAAATCAATGAAATGGCTTCACTAAATTTATTCCCTTATCTTATTATAAATCTGGATTGTAATTTATTAACATGTGTGTCAAGATTACGATCACAAGATGAAACCTTTTTCAGGTAAACATGACACCCCTTCAAAAAATTGACTGCATTTTGTCTTTCCAGTTCCAAAAGGTATTTATTTTCCTGTTCAATATTATTTTGATGTCATATATTTATGCATTACAACTTGGTCAATGTGGGACCTTTAGGGACCAGTACTTTTTTCTGCTTTAGAAAATATTTTACATTATACAATGTAATACTGTATAACTTATTGTTGCCAGGACCATGGTTTATGTTTACACTGGGGAGATTGCATTGATTTAAGCATACTGCACTACACTGCATTTTACATGTTGCATTGATTTGAGCAAGTTTTCTGCAATATCAGACAAATTTATTCCAATATTTTTTATTTTGTTTAACAATTAAAGTTCACTCAAACTGAACAGGCCATTATTATCTCATTGATAATGTCAATTGTCTAATAAAAGCTTATTATTTCATTGCTTTGCTTACGTTTTCACTGAAGAGAGTTATTTAACAATCTAGTTTTGGATAACTTTAAAAATTAATTAATTAAAAAATGAGGAACAAAATAATAAAATAATAATAATAATAATAATAATAATAATAATAATAATAATAATAATAATAATAATAATAATAATTTTGAAGAAGAAAAAATAAAAACACTTTTTCAATGTCATGGGTTCCCAAAATGTGCATTTCCGTTGAAATTGATTTTTCCACAGCATTACATAAATTTCTTTATACTAGGTATATTACTCTGTATATACGTACATATACGAGAAAGTAATAATTTAAAATGGGAGAATTACAACTACAACAATAGTGATAAGACGGTAGCAAGTTTAATTCTATTTATTACACTGTTGAAATTGAAAGCAAAGAAATATGATTACTTTACATCTGTTTCAGATAGAAATGTTTCGTAATATTTTAAAATATTTTTAGAATTTTTGGTAAACCTTTCCTACTTCCCATCTTTTAAAGCAAAGTATCATAATAACTTCTTCTGATATCAGAAAGAAATGTCTGAGAATAATGTAGTTATATAATGCAGACTATTATTTGGCTAAGTCATATGCAAAGAGACTTATTAGTATGCTGAAAAACCATAAGCAATCTACAAATTATAATATGAGCAAATTTTTGTTTTCATAAGTCGAACACCTATCTTCTCATCTCAATTACTCCAGCATAAATATAGCTGCTGGTATCCCATCTTTTCACAAGTTAAAAGGCAACTGAATTCTGAGTATCACAATGTGGAAACTCTTGATGCCAATCATGTTATATGGTGGTTGTACAAAAGAACAACAGATCATCTCTACAAAATAATGAAAAGCATTTATGATTACTATGCTGATGTCACAATTGGTAACTATTAAAAACTGAATGGATTTCTTCATTTTGGACCATTTTCTAATCCAAAACCGATTCCTTTTTAGGCAAACCAGGGAAACTAGAGTATATGTGTATCACACCAAATGAATTCAAAGATAGACAGAGCAAGTACTTGCACTTCTGCCCAGGGTGTTTACAAAATGGTCGTCTGATTAGTGGAGGAACACCTCCAGATAAAAAAGGCCTAGTGCAATACAAGGTATGTCTTCATTTACTAACATACTTCATATACACACAAAAAATATAAGATGATATGGAAAGAAAAATATTTCATATTTTCCACAACAACCAAAACTGCACTAACCTTCATCTAAGTTTTGCTAGACATCACTAATATTGACATTCTATGGCAGATTTATTGGATGTAACAAGGTCTCACAATGGAATAATATTTCTACTACATTCCTTAAAACAGCAATTAAAATCCAAGCAATTCTGGTTTTCTATGTGTGTTTCTGAAGAGTTATCTTTTTTCCGAAACTAGAAATAGCTCAATTGATTATACTAATTTAGAGTCACTTCAATAGCAGTTTTTACTCGTACAATACAAATTATTTTTTAAAATTTTAATTTTAAAGTATTTTGTAATTTTGATCTAACAACTGTGTGTGCAACTCTCTACTTACTTAGAAGTAATGTTGATAGTAGAATAATTTAAAATTTGAACCTTCAGACTGCACTATATAAATAAAAAGTGTATGGCAATGATAAAGTAGAATTAAACTCTAACTGTACACAGGACAACAAAAATGTTTAAATCATATATCTTAAAATTATAATTTGTTTATTAATGATATAAAATATTGTGTCTCCACTAGATTATTTATGCTTTTCACTGACAACTTAAAATTGTATGCAGAAGTTAAAAGTCTTAACGATAGCTGCTCTTCAATTAGACTTGGATTTTCTTGTTTTGTGGTGTATAAATAATGGATTACATTTAAATTACAACAAATGCTAAGTGATGAGATACTCTCGAGGGAGTAATATTGTTCATTCAGTGCTGGATGAACATTTGTTAAGTACCATCTCAACTTTTAAAGATCTGGGAGTCATTTTTGGACCCAAACTTAACCCTAGAATACTAAGCACGAGTCCAATTGACTCGCATGGCACACATAAGTGAGCATCTACCGTGTTCCACAGTAGAATCCTGCCTAGGTTTAGTCTCCGTCTTCTACCTGGTGACATGATCGTCTTCAAAGTTCAGTGTGTCGAAATTACTCATGGTTGGCAATAAGACTATTTTATTGTGAGTCGATCTTTCTCATCATTACTAAAAGATAGTATTTTTGTAAGAACTTTTCATAGTTAGTAATAGCATACTGCCAATTACAAACCGAGTATAGTATTTTTTTCTTTTTAATGTTTGATTTTGGTAAAGAGGGCTAGAAAACGGATGGAATATTGTTACTTCTTGATGATGAAAATTTAGAAACAAATGAGAGGATAATTGGGAGGACGAAGGTTTTGACTCAGGACTTGCCTTTATAAAGACATTGATAAAGATATCCGAAATACAGTGGTAGAGTTTAGAGAACCTAGGCGAAAAAAATGGCATGGGTGCACAAACAACAACATTCAGTGTAATAACATCTGACAATTTAGCTGACCCAATTGCTTCGTCCGATTCACTTTCAAACATTAAAACTTTTTCAGAGTACAGTAAAAGGCAAAACATCCACATGTGGTAACCGCAGGACCAGGATCCCGAAGCAAAAACATTGCTTCATTGTTCAACATGCGACCTGTAGAGAATGCTAGGAGAATTGAAAATTACCCTCTTGAATGCTTTGGTTCTTCATCCCTAGAACTATAGAAGAAGATAATTACATGATAACTGTGTAACAAATGCGGGATATACAACATTTGTACTGCATTTGATTGACTGAGGCTATAAATATATTGTTTTATAAAAAAGAATGTTACTGATTTATTCTGTGATTAGATCTAAATTCCCAGGATTTTTAGTCCCATTTTTTGCCAAAAAATATATTTGTAATTGAAATACAACCCCAATTGTTGTTTCAGACACTCCATTATATGTAATTCTTTGAAAACAAAGGAAAAACAAATTTAACATTAACTACAGTTGTTTTGCGTTGAGTGAGTTGATTCGACTCATGGTTTGTAATAACATACCTATAAATATGCTTAGTAATCTAGAATTAAATTTGATAGTTATATCCAATACATAGCAGGCAAAGCATATCACATGCTTAGGTTCATGATGAGTTTACAAATATTGAAACTTTAAAAATATTGTACCTATTGTTAATTAAACCTATGCTATTATATCCAATATGGTTTTCCTCTTATAAAATTTATATAAAAAAAACTTTAATCCATCCAGCATACATTCTTTCATTTTGTTGCATACAAGTTCAGATTGCCATCACTGGGGCTATCTCACGATTATAAACAGGTTGCAAATTTATTAACTATTAGTTCTCTCGCCTATATTGTGATGTAAATGATTTTTTATTTTATAATCTCTTTAATAATAATGTTGATAGGTTTGTTGGAAGGTTCCTCTGAGAAGCCTCAGAAATAGTAATTAAGAACTATATGCACTGCCATAGAACTAACGCTCCAATTAACAGAACACGTAGAATAGCAAATAACAATAATATTGACTTTGCTCTGTTAAAAAAGTACCTTCAAGAAATTAGCTAAAAGAGTGATATTGATTGACTTCGTTTTGTATATTTATGATCATTTTTAAATAAGGGTTGTGATAAAATGTAAGTGAATTTGTATATTTTATTTAATCCTGTTTTTTATTTGTGATGATGTGATAGTGTGTATTGTTTATTGAGGAGTTAGTTGTCCTGAGATTTTTTTTTTTGTTGGTGTGTAATGATTTGCATTGGGGCGATTGCCTGTTTGATTTATAAATAAATACCAAGTTCAGAGAAACAATTATATAGCCAGAATATTAAAAACATTATTTTACAATTCTAAATAATGACATTTTTTAGGTGCACTTTTATTGGATTTGTGAATCACACTTCGATGAGTTCTTGAAAAACCCACTGGAATTCATTCCTCCTACAAATACATCAGAACTCCCAGATCATTTACCTCATATCCCAACAGAAGATGATGAGGATCTGGAGTTGGTAAATGATGGTTATTGCATCGTTACTTATGCTGACAGCATACCGTAAGTAAATAATAAATCAATATTGAAAGAAAAGCATTGACAAGATTAAGTCCAAATAAGTTTTGGTTGTAAATGTGAGAGTTAAAATATACACTTCAAAAATACCTTATATTCAATACTGAACTCTTCAGTTAGTTCACTGAATTTCTAGTAATTGTTACAAACTAATTTATAAGTAGCATGTGACACAAATCAATTGTCAGAAACTTGGTGTTCAGTTCACCCAGTACTTCACGAAAAGATATGTTGACTAATGCATTACAAAGAAACACGGTTTTACCTAAATTGTGTTGTTCTAGGGAACGAATACTTCAGAAAGGTTCTCCAGAATTTTCAGTAATATATGGAAATAAGAAATACATGTTTGCAAGTGCTGAACAAAGAGAGAAATTTTTAAGTGACCCCTCATATTATGGTGATAAAAAAATATGTATGCTACCTCTTAGAATGCCAGCAATGAATGTAAGTTATGATAATTTTTCTTATTATTATAACTAGAGATGTTAAGCACTAAAAAAATAGACAGGCAACCCTAATCTACTAAGAATGCCTGTGAATGTACATATGTTGACAAACCACTGACAAATCAACAGTTGTTGTCAAAGATGATTTACTCAAGTTTGGAATGAATTTTCAACAAATACTGATGTCTATACACTATAGCACTATGAAGTAATCATATTCATCAGTTATTAGTATCAACAGCCCACTACAAAAAGTTCATATACAATACATGTGCCCAACACATTGCGAGATGACATTAAACGATTATATTCGATAAACAAGTTTAAGTGCCAAGTAAAATCTTTTCTGCAGCATAATTGTTTCTATACAATTAGAAACAATACCAAACATCAAAAACGAAAGTAATATTAATTGTAACAATGAGTTTGAATGTATTAATGACCATTTGGATTGTATAATTCCAAACAAATGTAATAAGTAATAAAATGTTACTTATTAACAAAACGTAATAAGTATTGTACCTCAGCTTCTGGGTCAATGACACCACAAAGAATAATAACCAAACTCTGTAGCTGATTTACCTTTGCAAGTATTTATTACATTGGAGGAAATGTTTCTTAACAATTCTTGTCAAAAATGCTGATTTCATCTCTATTCAGAATTGATCTTGGATATGAGTTAGGATAAGGATCCCAAAATTTTAGAAAATGTGCACAGAACTCCTTAGCACATCACACAGTTTTTTAACCGTTTTTGACATTAAATAAAATAATAATAATAAAGCTTCAGCATTAAATCATTCTTTAAACAATATTTAATTAATAATGTGCCCAAAATACAAAATTGAGAAACTTTAAGTAATGGAACTGGTTAAGCCACTATGCACTCATACACAATAGTACTAGATAAGCACACTAGCATAGATCTCTGCGGTTACTAACAAAGAAGTGTTATTGATTGGACAGAACCACGCAAAAATATTGTTCCGTGATATATCCATATACTCTTTTTATTTTCCACTTTCAAATTCCATTTTCTATCAGATAAAATATTTTTATATACAAAGTGATTTCTTCATATTGCAACACACTTAAACAGCATTATAATGTTAGGACTGATATAATTTAAAACAATGTTTTTGCCTCACTAGGAAGTTCTACTGCATAAGACTCACATGGAGTACTCATCTACTGTTGTTTTACTATTTTTTGTTTAGCTTATTAAGTCACAATTGCCCTAAACTAATGGGCATCTTTGACCTGTTGTAAATAAAAATTGGGAAATATAAGTATAAACAACATATAAAAAAATAATACGAAATTCTCTCTTTTGTAAACAAAGTTAGTTTCCTGATATGAACATATATTGTAGTATTTCAATGATAACTAAAACAAAAAAGGCATTTTGCCCGAACTCTGGCCTCTAATTGTGAAGTGGAACCGGGTAATGGTATATATACCACAACATCAAAAATGAGTTATTTTCAATGACAGTTCTCCACATGGCTTCAATAGTAGCACAGAAAAGGGTACAAGTTCAAAAGCCCACCCATTGTACTTCAAATGCAACTAAAGTAGGTGTTCTGTAGGGAGTGATACTAGTGCCAGTGCATCCCGACAAACACAATTATTTATTGTGAACATAACACTCCCTGCACCTTGCATTTGCCCAAGTTTTTAGAGACATTTTGCTTGGCACTGAAATCATTCCTAAAAAGTGTAACTTTGATGATTTCCTTTAGACTAAATCCTTGACCCCAGAGAAAAAGCTGATAAGTCATGAATACTTAAATTTTACAGGAGAGCAAAAAATTATTTCCACTAAACTAAATCAGGGATTAATGATTTCAAACAAAACCTACACACAAATAGTTTAGTTTGAATATCATTCATCCCTGATTTACAAGCTTATTCAATGGGGACAAAGAAATAATTTCTGGAACCTTTAAGAAGGCAATAAAATGCAATAGTCTCAATATAATGTTTTCTTTAATTTCGCCCAATTTTTTTATTGTGACCCTAAAGATGGCTCCACATATTCAGCATTTGCCAAGCAGCGAGCTATTGCTCACCCAATCCCTAACAGCTGATGTGTTCGGAGAATGTTCACTCCCTTTGATGTGGCCTAAGGACCGACATACCAAATATGCGGCGCTTGCCGAATCGCAAGCATCATGGACGGGTGTCCACGCTACTCAGGATTTGCTGAATATTACATGTGTGGAGCCACCTTTATATTGCATTCTAGTTCCACTTCACAATTATTACTGACAACTGTTGTAATCAACATGTAAAATTGCACTTATTTTACTTCAAAACATGGCATGGAAATGCCAATGCAGTGGCACATCTGTGAAGGGGCTTCAGCTCCATCCTTTCCCATAAGTCATTGACATAACATATTCAGAAACTAGGTTTTTACAAGTTTTCTGAAATAACAACAGTCATTCAAGATATCTATGTCAAGCTATCATTAAAAATAGCATTACCCCTATGACCTTTGTTGAACCACTGTGCATTCGTGATGGAGGAAATATAAAAAGCTCATGCATTGTGTCATTAAACTATCTATGCAAACATCCACTTTTAATACTACACAGATGCATATTTCTTGCAAATACAATTGAATTGCCCAATACAGAAAGTGTACATCTTGCATTTTCACAACTTCATAACAGAGACAAAAAAGATTGGCAAGGAGATTTTATCAATATTGTAATTTTGAACTCTTTCTGAGATAAATTTGCAGAATCTGAATGTAGATTACTACAAAATGCAGTCCCTTCTTCTGCATTGGAATGGATAGCTCTTTTATCTGTTATATGATAATAATGTATCTGAACGATGCTTCATGACATCTTATTGATTTTATTCTGAGGCTCAATACATAAATTTTTAAAAAATAAGCGACAAATGAAGTGAAAAAAATCATTTTTTGAAGTTAAAAAATTGTAAATTATTTTTTTAATTCAAAAGTTCTGTAGTTCGTAACCTTTATCTCTAGAATCATTAAAGCTTAATGTATGAGCTCTTGCAAGTGTCTTGAATGTCCTTGTGTACAAATTATTGCAATAACAAACTCTCCTCTGGATTAAGATGTGGAGTGTCATTTCAAACGTTTTCAATATTCACCTACGTTTCTTTGAGGATTATTGCTCTTTAGAATTCACAAAACTTTATCCACATGACGTAACTGTTTCTTAATAACATACCTTGTTCTAAGTTCTAAATAAAGCTTCTTATTGCTTTCATTTTCTTCCTTTACATTCATGTTTTCAAACAAAAAAAAAAAATGTTTTTTTCTCATACAAAAGTATTTACAAAACTGTTTTAAAGCACACTAAAACTTAAGTACACACAATAAATTATAGCACACAACACAGCCTCTAGAAATTTCACATGGTTATCAATCTCAACCAATATAAGACTGTAACCTCTTTGGAACATGACCCCTTTCTGCATTCCATAAATCTTTCAATCCAAGTTTTCAGCAAGAAGGACAAAAGTAAAGAAGTTACCTTTGTAGAGTGAAAGTTTTAGCTAAAAGGAAGGTATTTTAATCATAACATTAAAATAGTTGAAAAGTGAACATTGAACCCTTTCTGAATTGGGATCAATTCTGTAGACACTTGATAAATGTTTTTAACTAAATCTACCTAGTTAATATCTCTTACCCTGCAACCACAGAATTATGTGCTGCATACATGCACTTCCTTCCTCCACACAGGGAATGTACCATAAACCAACTTGCTTGTCTAATTTTTTTCTTTTCTTTTTTTTCTGTTCTTGTTGAAGGTTCTTAGGTTTCCTACTCTTGGATTTCTGGAACAAACAGTCAGCACTCACCTTCATTCTGCTCTCCTTGGTGTAGGAACAGAAAGACCAAAATACCCAGGTCTTCCTCTGGATCTCTCTGCAGCTATTTATATGGGATATTATTTAAAATGTAAGATAATTTTAAGTTTGGAAATTTCATTCAACTAAATTATTCACTAATTTAACAATTATTTTCATTTTTCATACATTTAACAATTTTAGTAATAAATTCTGCCACATCTGCTGCACAAACTGAAATGTTAACAAAAGCACAAGAAGAATTTCTGCATCGGTGCAATATCCTTAAAAAATTTTGTCACAAAACAAAAATACGTAATCCCCTATTACACCCTGAAGATGGAGAAGAAAATATACCAAAAACAGCCTTCAGTGAAGACGACTTATAAATAGAATGAGCTTGTTTTCTTAATCTAAAAATGCTATCTACAAGAACTACACAATATTATATTCAAACAATAAACCTTGAAGAATCACAAGGAAATTCATGTAAGAAAGGAAAATAAAAGAATGTTTTTTGGAAAGAATAATTTTATTACAAAAATTTTAGAGTTAAAAATGTACAGTTTATGATATTGCATGAATTTTCACTTACTAAAGATGTACTAATTTTAGGAATCAATAACATAGTTCGGGTGAACAACCAACATTGGATCCTCTTCAGAAGATTCTTCGTCACCTTTCAGGCCTGTGCTGATCAATGGTATGATAACTTGATCCTGTAATGGATGAAAAAATAACAAAATATTTACAATTTAATGTGCTACTATAATTTTGACACTGAAGAAAACTATTTCCTTCACCTCTTCCCACTATACTACACGAGATATTTAGGAAAAAAAATATTTCCCTGTATTGTCAATATAGTCTATTGTGTCAACTGTAAAGAACTGAATGTGAATTTGAAAATTTTTATTTTTCAGTGGACTCGGTTAATTAAAACATCAATAAGCTCACTGTTTTGACCACACTCGTTTGTACTTTACAGGTGAGATTTAGAGCTTTCTAAAGAGAAATACATTTGCTATAAACTAGTGCATATTACACACACGCACACACACAAATTTGTATTGTGTTGTAATCGCTCACCTGTCAAAAAAATAAAAAAATAAAAACACTACACTCACATGATAGATCAATCGGTCGATTACTTTTTCTACCAGTCCTTTACGTTCCAAAAGCTCTTCTTCTGATTCCAAAACCTCTTGAATTTTTTCCAAATACCAATGTATAACTTCACTGCGACGCATTCCCTCCACACCAGAACCTATAATTTTTCCAATAAATATACAACAAAATTCCACAACATAATTGTCATAATTTCAGGTCAAAATATGATTTAAAATTTAGAACCAAAAGATAATTTTTAGAAAAAAATACCTTAGAAACACTTCAACCATGAGGACATTCAGGACACTCAAAGCGAATCAATAACCTATCAAATATTTCATATTTAACTTACGTGTTGATTCTGCTTCAATTTCTTTGTTCCTGATGTGGGTCACCAGCATGTTCGAAAGAGATTTGTATTCCTCAAATGGAAGAGTCAATTTTTTCTTTGCAACAGTTTCATCACCTAAATTAAAATGGAAAAGGATTTATCACAACCCACTGTAGTACACAGACAAAATTAATAGTTTATTTACTCTTAACTGTTTTTCTCCAAGGAAACTAATCCTGCATTGCAGATCTGCTTTAAATTGATTTTATGTCATTATGTCTCCACTCCTTGATTTTAAGTGTAATTTAGTTTCATATCAAAAGTTTTTTTAAGAACATTTTTACAAATTTCCCTACCTTCTTGAGGAGTTTCTCTCTGCTCCTTTTCTGCTTCATCAACTGCCATGGGCTCATCTGCTCCTTCTTCTAAATGAATATCAGGTTGTTCTACCCGGATAATTGATTTATTCAATAAACGGTATGCTTCAGTAACATGTTTTGGAAGAACCTAGAAATTTAAGTAGTATATTACAATGGCATTAAAAATGTTTGAAAGGAAGGATACTAAAGAGAAGAAGAAACTTCAATGGAAATTTGAAGTATGTGGATAGTACAGTTTCTATTTTGGAGGTGTCGAATGCTCATCACAATGCTTGGATAAATGAATTTCTTAAGAGCCACAACTTCACAATTATTTAAATTTCACCTGAAAATTTACAACACCAGCTGAACTGCATTACTCTCAAGCCAACTCTGCTGCTTTTGCAATTAAAGAAACATTACTTTTGGGAGACATTCTGGATTGCAGAAAGTTGAATTCTATTCCATTCCCTCATCATAGCCTGCTGTACTGTGCCCAGGACATGACATACAGTATTAACTTCAGACAGGGAAAGAGAAGTCTTGGATAACAACATCTATGCTGTAGGATGGCTAGGAAAGTGTTGCCATGTCGAACCATACTTCTTCCAGAATGAGTGCAGTGTAACATAGTGCATTATGAGGGTTCAATGGGTGCAAATTACTTGTTTTTCACAGTTGCTTGAAGACTTCCATACAAAAAATCATGGCAAGCACAAACTCTCAGTGAATCATGTAAGCAATCATCATCTTCAAGAAACTTTCTTCTCAAGACAACTTGTGCTGCTGGACCTGGATATTCCCAAATTTATCTCCACAGGTTCTCCACACTTCGAATTTCATTTGAGAGTTTGCCAAGTTTTATGCAAAAATTAATTGTGTCATGCTGTTTGAGTTAATAATGTCAGAATATGACAAAGCCACTTGATAGTGGATTACCCAACTCACAATCTATACTTTGCAGAGGGCTGAATGCCAGATGCTGGCCTACCCTGACATAACCACCACCACCACCACCCCTACTCACAGAGACCACCCTCCGCCTCTCCTTGTTATGAAAGATTCAATTCTACAGCTTTTGGAACAAGGTTTTTTCCTACACAACTGTTCCCTAATTAAAAAATACCTTGAATGTCATATCCTGAACATGAAATACAAAGATAATTGTGAAATGTGCATCCAACTTTAAGTGTTCCCAGAGGTTCTCAACTGAGACCACTATTATTTCTATTGTATACACATAAATTGAAGTTAGTATTAGCTCCTTGTTCATTTTTTACTCTTCACAAGTGGTTAGGAGCCAGTTTCACCAACAGCCGAGTAAAGTTAAGAGCAGTTACACGAGAGTATGCATTACTCTACGATACTTATTCTCAAGTAGAATTTAAACATTACACCACACTTCTGGAGGGTTATTTTACTCTAGAACACATTCTCCCTTATTTTCTCCACGAACCTGCTGAACATGCGATGTTTCATACATGGAGGAAAATAATTTACGAAGTGATAAGCGAGTGACGCTCTGCTTGGCAGCATGCTGTCAACAATTATTGCTATTGTGTTTTTATTTCACAGTATTTACTTTTAGTTGTAGTTATTTCTAATTTTTATTTTACACTTCATACTATAAATTTTTCATAGTTACCTTATAATTAATCCCCTCTCCCAAGTTCATAGTATAATTTGAGTCAGATCATTTCTCTTTTTTATTAATTTAGTTTTCTGTATACATCAAAAGATGACAAAAGAAACGTGTTATAGAAAGGAACATGATTTTGTGTATTTTATAACATGTCCTTTTCTATAACATGTTTCTTTTGTTTTTATTTTCAGGTGGCAGGAGCTTTGCTTTACTTCTTACTATTTCTCATAAGGAATATTACTTCAGTTTCCTAACAATAAGTTTTCATCAATGTATTTTTTCACATATTGATGAAAATTTGAAATTTTATCATGTATGTAAAAAATTTGAAATGATTTCTTTGAGGGTTTTTATACTACATCTGGGAGAAAGGGGGGAAAAATCAGAATACAAGTGAAGTTATTTCTTACCTCATCAGAACATTCCATTTTAGCCATAGATTCAGACAAGCGAATCATACTTTCCAACTGCCGAACTGTTATCCGCCATGTTGATTTAGAATTTCCAGAGCAATCACGCTGTCTCAAATGAGTATACTGCTTTACAAGGAGTTCTGCTGCATCCTGTAAAATAAAATAGCGCACTTTTTAAATACCAAACCAAATCAGAATAACGAAACTAGTTTTCAGTTGTGAATTCCATGAATAAAAAAAAACTCTTACGTTACTAACCTCATTTATGTAGGGTTTGAACTGCCGAGCAAATGTGATGTATTTAAGTACATCCTCCCTAGAATATACTGAATCAACACTTTCTTGAATGTTACTATGCAGTTCAACAATTTTACGAGCAATGGCATAGTCTACCACCTGTAAAGAAAGAGTAAATACATCAAATTCAAAATTTCCTTAATATAGAAACAGAAACCCTTTTCACTTTTGTTTGTGTCAAAACTGCTAACAAAAGGATCAGTGCTGCAAGGATCATCAAAACTGCAACAAAGAATCTAGAACAGAAACATTGCAAAATTAAGAGAACTTTGGAACACTTTAGTTCTCCTGATTTAACACCAATTGGGCTCCAATATACTCCCGACTAACAAGTTCCCTTTCAATATCAAGTGCTTGAACATAGTTTTCCAGAACTTTTCTTTCTTCCAAAGAAAATTTGTCAGTTCTCAGATTACACTATGTAAACTATAAAGTTTACTAAAGGATTAACCAAATGAAAAATTACAGTTATGAACAACGTCCAGCAACCAGCGTCAAATGCAGGCAATATTCAAGCAGTGCACGAGGTTGTTTAAGGCAATCACCACATTGCTGTTGGCCATATTGCATCAGAGGTAAGTGCAAGTGTTTTGGAAGTGTCCATAACACTGTATCAGACAGAGACTCCCCTGGTTGGATCAGTTGGTGGCTACCAATTCGTGATTCATCCTGCATCACAACACACGGCCACATACAGTAGCTCTGACTCATTATAAATTCACAAAAATGCACTGGCTATTTCTAGAACACTCACTTTACTGTTCAGACTTGTTCCCATGTGTCTACCATATGTTTGGCCCACTAAAGGAAGCATTAGGTGAAGAAAGGTTTGTAGATGACTCTGCAGTCAAACAGAACCTGCAGCACCCATCATCTTTTTTCCACCAGAAAATGTTCCATGCAATGGAAAAAAATGTATTTCTGCTGAAGGAAACTATGGAGAAAAACAAGGGACTATCTGTATTTTTAAGAATCCCTAATAACCCTGTGTTACAAAATTCCGGTTCAAATTTGAATGACCTTAGTAATATGATTTCTAATCTCTTTAGTATGGGATAGTTATTCAGTTTTGCCACACCCTCTTTCCAGCTTCTACTTTTCAGTACCTAAAAGACATTTAACATTTTCTCAATAGTAGAATTGTAATATGACTAAGAATATTATAGCAGAATAGAACCTGGCCCTGTATACAAATATTAATTTACAAATTTGGAGCCACTTTTGAGAAAATGTTATTAGAGCATTTCTGAAAATGAAGGTTATTTTGAAAGAATATTGGGGTTTCAAGAAACATCATAAATAATTTGAGCACTTGCACTCACAAATGCAGTAATGTACAGAAAACACCTTTAATATAAATATTATGGGCATTTATATATAACAAAATTATATTTGTGTGATTTAATGAAAAATCATAGTATTTTAGTCAGCAAAATAGTATTTATTTCATATTATTTAGTGCATTAAGTACTATCTGACAATAAGTTTAAGGAAGAAATTGGAGCCCTTTTGGAGAACACTGTTTTTAACATATACTTACTTCACTCAAAACAGCATGAAAACTAATATTTTTTAAAAAAATGCATTTGACTTTAACTAAAGAACTAATTGTGGAGAATACATTTACATTAAAAGTTAGTCATATTAGTAGGTATATTCATAAAATTCTTAAGATACACTTACCTCGCTACATTCATCTATCAGAATGAAGAAAAGATCAAACCGAGACATAATAGGAGCAGATAAAGCAATGTTCTGTTGCAAAGATTTTGCTCTATCATACCGCCCTCCAACTGGATTGGCTGCAGCCAAAATGGAAGTACGAGCATTCAGTGTTGCTCTCACACCAGCCTGAAAATTTTATTTATGTAGAATTTGGAGATGCTTATTTGAGGTAAATAGCCTCTCTCTCTCACACACATGCTTTTTTTCTTTTTCCTTCTTTATTGCTCTACTTCTACATTTAATACATTTGATGAATTCTTTCCAGTAATTAAGCTTCTTATTAAACAAATTTTAGAAATAATTTCTTAAGAAATACCAAGAGAATAAACACAGCAGTATATACGCTAGTGGAAAGAAACCCAGGGGCAACAGAAATTTTCTAAAACTAGCTCCAACAGATTACGGATAATTTCAAAGAAAATTGCCATTTATTAACAGTAGGAGAACTTAATGCAAGAGTAGTTAAAGAAGAAATGCATGACGTCAAACCAAGCCAAGCCAAGCCAAGGAAAGGATAAAAATAGAAACACAAACAAATGAGAAAATACTAATACATTTTTACATTTTCAGTGATTTACAAATTACACATACATATTTTAAACACAAAGACAAACACAAATATAGTAAGGACAAGGTTCCAAATCAATTATAGAATATACGGTGGAATCTTGTTTGCACATTCTCCATTATCATGTTTACCCATTTAGTATGTTCCTATTTTAAGTCTCGGTCCAAATTCCATCAAATTATTTACAGTGAAATCTGAGAGTTGATAAATAGATGAAGAAAGGTTGTCTGTGCCTCAGCCTCTCTCGCTACGTACTAGTTCTAGAGACTAATGGATACGTAAATAATATGGATAACGATATGACTAGAAACTAAGGGATATATAAATAATTCACAAATATTCATGAGATGAACATATTTATTCATAAAGGACATTGAATAACACTAAGTTACAAATAGGGTTGCCATAAAGATAACAATGGAATTCAGATCAACAGAAATATATATCCGACAAAATTGTTCATTTTATACAACTAAATAGTGTATTGTATAACTAGGAAATAATAAATAAATACATAAAAAAAGAAAAAAATATAAATGGAAAAATTACAGTTATTACTGTCCTCAGTCTATTTAGCAGTGTGTATGGAAAAATAATCAAGTCTTTTTTTGAAAATAATTTTAGGTATGCAAAAGAAAAGGCAGGATTTACAGTAGGTAATCTACAATTGATCATATATTTTGTTTACATGAAGTTATTCCAAAAAAAGTAGTTAGAGCACAACCTTTCTATTTAGTATAGCCTACCCTAAACCAAATTATGGGATACTTTGAAATGCAGGACATATTAATCCGGTTGTAGTAAAGTCCATTGAAGAATTTTTCAAAAGTTCTTTTTCAAGAATAAAAATTGAAAAATTTATATCAGCTGGTTTTGTAGTGAATAAAGGGTGTTGTATATCAACTATACAAGGATTGATTTAACCGTGCACTTGACGTAATTCAGCTATTAACGGTTTCATCCAATAGGGAGCTTGAATGTCCTCATAGTGACGTCAGTGTAGTGACATACAGCCTTCCGGTCGGAAGAAAATGCAACCGCTGATTTACGTCAAGTGCATTACTAAACAAATCGTATTATACATTATTTAAAATTTTTATTGAAAATTGATAATTGAGAAGAAAAAAATATATTAAATGGGTGTACCAGTAAATGAACGCATAATTTATACTTTACAATTTGCTGATGATTTATAAATAGCACAAGATTTAGACAATACAGAATTTATGACAAGAATATAGCAAGTGAGGAGTAAAAGTTGATATGGCAAAAACTAAATACAGTAAAATCTCTCTAAGCCAGAATCGATCAGGACAAAATTATTCAGTTTTAGAGAGGTTTCCGTTTTATGCAGAAATGTCCATTTTATGACATGTTATGTTGATATTTCCATCCTGATATTAGTAAATTACATGACTTTGTTATAATTGCATAAATATATTGCCTCTCATATTGTTAATATTTATATTAGTGGTGATTTGTTCACATTATTGCATTTACATGTGCTTTAAATGATGTCATATAAAGTTTTCATGCAAATTCCAAACCTTTCTGTGAAAACGAGCTCAAAATTCCTCATTTTCAGAAACGCTCAACTGCAATTTGCTAAAAAACAGCTCCAAACGTTTTTTTCAAATTTTTCGTATAGATAGTACTAATTACTAATAAAATTAATTTTGATGTTTTCTTTTGATTTATCAAAAATTACACATGAATGTTTTTGTAAATATCTCTCACCCTGTTAATATGAACATTTCCTGCAATTTGTAACCAAACGGTATTTATGAGTCAATGTGCTTTAAATGGCATTAAATTAAGTTTTTCAAAAACAAAAGATTCCATTGAAAAAGAGCTTCAATTTTTGTATTTACATTATAAATTAAACAATTTTTTCTTTCATAACAGCTCCAAATTTTTCAATAAAAATTTCCATATAGGTTGAGATTTTTGTCTTATGGATGTAATATGGATATATAAAACCAATATATTGTGTACATTGTGTGAGTCGGTCGGTAGACTAATTTAATTAAAATGCTATAATCTCATTTATACAACAAAAGAGAAAGACACCCCAAATGCCCACACAAAACGACGATAAGAAAGTATATAAACATGTTCTGCTCTAATCAGTAGCAAAACTGTAGGTGAAGTTGGACATTGTGCACTATGACACTGCATTGAGAAACACGCAGCACACTGCACATAACCAGATCAGCACTAGAATACCCGCTATTTTTCATACCAAGTACATCTTTAACCACGTTATCAAAGAATGCAAAAAGGATTCAAAAGTTACATTTACTTATTTAAAATATTGAAACTGTAAAGAAATTATGTTTCTTACAGCCATATACATAGAAAATAATTACAAGCTTCTCCCATGCCACAATCTTGGCAAATATTCGAACTAGTGATGCAACAGAATAGCTCAGACTTTCTCATACTAGTTAGTTTCATAATTTCTTTGAGATGGGCTAACTACTTCATGGATGGACTCATTCTTGCCAGCTGCAATTTTTCGCTGCCCAGTACATCCCCCCCCCTCAATTTTTCGGCTTTCTACTTGTAGAATTAAAATATTCATTTAAGAATATTATAGAAGAGAAAAACCTCATCCTACATGGGAATTTTCATTGAAAAACTTGAAGCCGTTCTTATTAAAATGTCATTTAGGCATTACTGGGAACATTAGA
>BOPP01000059.1:3606545-3669424 GCA_017312745.1 Gryllus bimaculatus | reverse complement strand
TTGTGAAAACTATTTTTTTACAAAAAAAGTTGAGTTTGATTTCATTGAAAGTCATTTGAAGTACTTTTCTTTCAAAATCAATGATGATATACTGCTGAAAAATGTGCATTTTGACATGAGAAATATAAAACAAAAACATTTGCAAAAATATTTTGAAAAACATTTGGAGCAAATTACATTTTTTGTCATACTTTACAATGCTTTTAGCACTCTTCGTACCCAAAGTTATTTGGCGCCTTTGAGAATATTCTGGTTTTTTCATGTTCCTTAAAATTGTACTTATATCAAACGGAATTGTTGAAAAAAATACTAAAATTTGCAAAAAGTGTAGAAACCTTAATGAAAGAACTACATTGTGAAGAAGAAATTTCATTTTACAAAGCCCAAATTTTAAAGAAAATTCACTTAAGCTTGGAATCAAATTTAATTATGGGAAAATATTTTTTGGTTTGAAAAAATACCAGACGTAACAGGTTGAAAATCAGGTTTATGCCGTCTTCAAAAGTGTAGTCCAGTCTTTACTCTTACAAGAAATTTGAAGAAAAATTGTGGAGCCGTTTTGGAAAAAATTTGAAAATGTCCCAGGTCTTCATTGTAAAGGACCCCAAATTAAAAGAGGTTATTCAAAATCACAGAGCTTTCAGTGAGTAGATTAAACCTGGATTCAGTTTGGAAAAAATCCTACACTATCATGGATCCAAAACATGTATTTCCATTGAAATCTCGAAAATTGGATTTTTCACAGCATTTACTTAACATTTTTCTATTCTGCATATATTACTTCCATTCATAAGAACGCGACATGAGAAAGTAAAAACAAGACACATGCACAGACAAAATATTTCTCTAAAAACATCATTCCAAATTTTTTCATTTTGATGACTTTTCCCCTTTAACATACAAGGAAGCAAAAAAAACCACATCAAATACACATCTGAAGCGGGAATATTTGCTCATAAAGAAGAGAAACCAAAAGGTGCAGCTGAGTTTATTTTGAATGAAAAGGAAGAAGCCTCAATTAACTCAGTAACAACTCCAACAGTTTTGATTGCTTCATCTGAACTTATTGAATTGATTGAATTGATGCCTTATTTTACAAGTCTCGAGGTCATATGCCCGCTCTTATGCTCAGACCAGAAATTTCCGCTAAGCCTCCTTTCACCCACTAGTGACCGTAAGGAGGGTATTTCTTGGGCAACGAAACAGGCCGATTGAATTTAGCTCAGAAGTTGTCTTTAGGCTTGAGATCTTTTATTTGCCCCAAAAGAAATTCTACTAACATGGCGAGAGATGGCTTTACTTCCCCTCCTATTGTTTTTTCCCCTTAAAAATCACGACTTCAATTGGCTTTGAATCTTGCCAGCTTGGTAAACAGTCTGATCGCAATCATGTACACTATCGCAGGTGCGCTTTTTTTATCACACTTTTGTTAACATCAATTTGCTTGCATTAGAGAATGATTGAAAAAACATTTGTAAGAACATGTTTATTCATTTTTGGCGAATATTTTAGGTTACTAAAAATATGCCCACCCCCAGTATTACCAAAGCCACCTGTAGGCTGAACTTTACCTTAGCATAAGAAATCGTTTGTTGTTCCATTGCTTCTGAAATAGCAACTGGTCCCTAGGATCCTCTTATCAAACTATCAATGCAACACACTCATTATCTGCCAAATTTAGAGCACCAGCTTCAATCACAAAAATCACCAGAGTTCTTTCATCGCGAACAACCCGCCAGCAGTCAAGCCAGCTGGCACTAGACGCTATTCCCTGACTGTATATACTGCACGAGGTGTGAACCAGCAAACCATTCAAATGACCCAAACCAAATAACATTAATTTCCTTCTAGAAGTTACTTTGAAATCAATCTAGTAAATCCACTCATGAGAAATTTCCACCATCCCTAAATAAATTAAACTGATATGAACCAAAAATCTTTAAAACAGCAACTTCGAATAGCAATGTCTTTGATCTGCATGTCTTAAATGGAAAATCAGTATTTCTGATCTATACCAAAACTTACGAATTGACATACATTTTTTATTGTCATTTACACACACACACAGCACACGCACGCACGACCGATTAACATAACACTCAAGCATACAATGAAGTAGGCTTCTTCTCACACTTTCGGGGGGGGGGGTGGGGGGGAGAAATCAATACAGATAAGTTTATTTATTTGCAAATACAATTTTAGGAAATCATACAACAAATACTAATACCTGTTAATAAATTGAGATTTCGCTGTGCTAGGATCTCCTACAATGCATACATTAATGTCCTTCAACGGAGAGTGGTGCCTTCACGAGTAGTCTTTGGCTTACACCACCAAAAAGCATTAGAACCACACCTGAAAAATGTATTTAAGAACCAGTATGTAATATTTCAATCAGGAGAAATCATTCTAACATAGGCCAAGGTAAATACCTCTCTTAACTTCTTCATTCCCCATGAATAGAAGAAAAAAGGCTTGTCACCAAGTTCTGATACAAATTCATCACGGGCTCATATTGTAAATTTTATTCCATTCAGCATGCTTGTCATTTGTTCTTTCATGTTTCTCAGCAGGACATTTCTTCCATAACCATCTCTACACTCCAAACTAGAACAATTACAATTGTAAAATCCCATCAAATATGTGCGAACTCAACGAAGATAACTAAACAATGTAAAACTCTTTCAACAAAAGAACATTTAATTTTATTCCCAAAAGTAATTCTATTCAAACTAATATGGTATACCAGTATCTAAAAACAACAGTTCAAATGAGCTTAATTAAATTAAGGGTGAGAAGAAACTTAGCACCCCACACACACACACATGCAATCCATCTACATCAGCACTTCAATACTACAGTGCTTGAGAAAGAGAGAAGAGGATTAAGTTCCCTAAACAATTTAAAACATGCAGACAGAAACAATTTGTTCAACAAACGCTAATATATCTTACAATTTTCTTTTAGACAACTGCTTTACACCATGAAACACTTATTGATTGAAACTATGTTCATGGCGGTTTGAAAATCATAAGAAAATAAGTTTTCGTTACGATTTGCAATTCAAATTCATTGATCAATATTCAAACTGGATGTAATCCGGTGGGGGGATGGTTATAAGTTTTTTTTCATGGATATAACATCGTCAGCTAATCTAATATTCATACATGTGGGGGATGTGTGGAAAAATACTGTGACCGAGAATTGCGAAATGTCGCCAGAACAGGCCAAAAATGCCATACGACTAATGTAAATCACGAACTCCTATGCCTTGAGGCCTCGCAGCACTTCGGTGTGTTTTCACCCTGTTGGGATGGCACTCCCAGGCATTGCTTTGGCACCTGTGCATGAAATGTCTCAGAGTGGTTACACTACGTACTAGTTGATACAACAATAAGGTGTTCCAGTGAGTGTGTGTCCATAACGATCAACCACCTGGACAGTCCCCGATACAATCTGACCTCAAAATTACCTCCACACTTGAAATTAAACATAACATAGATACAATAAGTAATAAATACATAACTGTAACAGTAGAGATATATCACACAAAAAAGGGCGCATACAAGGATGTGTTAAATAATTGACTTTTGAGGCATTACTCGTTGTGCATACTCTCTAGTTCACTCACAAGAATTACAGCAGCACTCATCTTGGGACAAGGTGATTTGTGTTTAGATAAATGATTTCTAAGTATTTGTTATTTTGTATTTTTCATTTCATGTAGTTTTTTATATCATACACCACAAGCTCTCATTACAAGTGAACAAACGCATGTAAATTCATGACCATTTCCATGCCTTAAATATACCTGCGTGGAATAGCACCACGAGGTAACTCCGCCTGAGTTTCATTGAATGCAACTTTTTGAGCCACAAATTTAGATTCTCAAACGTCCAAGTGTGAAACGGTCTTCTGTTACTGCAGCGACAGGATTACGACAATAGTGTGTTCGTTGGAACTGAAAAAGAGAGAAATTCAATGAAAGCAACAATGTTGCTTAGCCCAGTGAATGTTTTTCAACTTTAGCGTTTTTATTGGGTAAGCAAAAGTTTAAAAATATCAAGATTTTACTCTGGCCAAACCTGACTAAAACCCAGGAAATTAGCCGGTTACATATATGCTACAGCTTACCTTAAATTGCTGTTCCACATCTTTAATAACAGTTTGACAATCCAGACAAACAAAATCCTAACACCAATTCTGGCATGCACAGGATGAGTCTCACTACTTGCCCACATATACGAAGTAATGTACCAATTTTGATGTGGTAAGTTCCCGAACTTTATGAAGAGTAGCAACATCAAAAAACCTCACATATAATTCCTTATCTTCTTTTTCAATATGATCTTTGGCAAAGTTAGTCAAGCTTGCACAGAAAATGGGTAATATGTCTAGAAATTAAAAAAAATTTTGTTAATTTCACACCAACTCTCTTTACAAGTCATCACAAAAATTTATATTGCTTTTGTAATAAAAATACTTACACATGGAAATAATAACGTATTTTCTAGCAGGAAAGGTCTACAAAATTAAACTAACGAACTTATTATACAAATCCAATGTGGGTGACTTCAAATTGTTTTGAACCTATTTCCATCAATTAAGTATAAGAATTATGTTGATTTTGTTTGAACTTAATATGTAGTTGAATGTCTGTAGTGTGTGAATCAACTTGTTCAAAAATTGTTCTCATATTTTACGACCTTTTGGTCATACACTGTTTGTCAACTTTTCACGAAAATGTTTCAGTATACTACTGCCTCTTCTATATTTTCTATTTTGCAAACAAATATACACAACAAATTCTGTTTCTATTTGTAGAGTAATAGTATTATGCTCACAAACATTGGAAATTTCTATAAAATTACAAACTCCTTCAACTTCCACTCATTGAGCTAAAAAAAATGACTCAACATTTTTTAATAACTCAACGCGAATTAAAGATTGAATGACATGAAGGACTGGCCGCATAAAGCTGTGAATCATCAGGCTATCTTTTCCACTGGGTGTGCCTACGCCTACCTTGTATTTGTGTAGAAACCAGTTAATGTACTTAAGCTTCCTTTACGATCAGTTTTTTTTCCACTGAGCAATTGCTAGAATGCCTGTTTGTTTGCTTCACAATAGAAAAACATTTAGCTTCACCATGCGCATGTTTTGTTGAGACACCTTTCCTAGTCCATGGTAGAAGTTAGAGTGTTATTATTGTTAGCATACCAACAAACACTGTGGCGTTTTCCATTGCTGCAAATAAGTTTTCTAAAACACGGGATAAAAAAGGTCTAAATTTTCAAGTTGCTAAACTTTGCTTTTTTTTTTTACTTTTAATCATTAACTATTTTTAGATGAAATGATCTGAAAGAGATTCTGGAGCTCGAAGAAGAAAAACATGCACAGATGGTACCTTCTTCCCCAAACTTTCACATAGTTTTACTGTCTCCTTTGACTAAATAAACTCCTAGCAAGTAGCATTGGTAGGAGTTTCTGTGATGAGGCCCAAGAGTGGAGCATGGACAATGTTAAAAATATTGAGTTTTGTTAGATGCATAATATTCAATTTCGGTTGAGCCGCTATTCACCAACTGTATACATTTTTTCCCTCAGTCTTCTGAAAAACATAAGTTTGAAGTTTTACTGTAATTGAAGTGGTGAAAAAACAATTCTACTCATAGAAAGGGACAACACCAAAAACACTTCCTGACTGATTTCTTTAGGTGGCCTCTGGGCATTTGAAAGGGAAATGAAAAATTTTGCAATCCCAGAGATCTTAAACCACAGTAAAATTTTTAAAGACATGTATTAACAAACCAAAAAAAATGGCAACAAAACTAACCCGTCAGTGTTGTGTTAGTCCACATGTGCCTTCATAAAAATTATTTAACATGGAACCATAATTAAACAAAAATGGTACCCTATAATAACAAGTAAATAATTTGTTGAATAACTGGTCTAAATCTTTGGTCGGCCTGCATAAACGGTTCAATATGGATCCATAAGCATCATCTCTTGGAAAATCAGTATTTCATGATCTTACCAAAATTACGAATTGACATACATTTTTATTGTCATTTACACGCACGCACGCACGCACGCGCACACACACGCGCGCACACACACACACACACACGCGCGCGCGCACGCGCACGCGCACACACACGCACACACACGCACGCACGCACGCACGCACGCACACACACACGCACGACCATTAACATACACTCAAGCAATTACAATGAAGTAGGCATTCTTCTCACACTTTGCGGGGGGGGGGGGAGAAATCAATACAGATAAGTTTATTTTATTTGCAAATACAATTTTAGAAATCTATACAACAAATTACTATACCTGTTTCAATAATTGAGATTTCGCTGTGCTAGGATCTCCTACAATGCATACATTAATGTCTCCACGGAGAGTGGTGCCTTCACGAGTAGTCTTTGGTACACCACCAAAAAGCATTAGAACCACACCTGAAAAATGTTTTAAGAACCAGTATGTAATATTCAATCAGGAGAAATCATTCTAACAGAGGCCAAGGTAAATACCTCTCTTAACTTCTTCATTCCCATGAATAGAAGGAAAAAGGCTTGTCACCAAGTTCTGATACAAATTTCTATCACGGCTCATATTGTAAATTTTATTCCATTCAGCATCTGTCATTTGTTCTTTCATGTTCTCAGCAGACATTTCTTCCATAACCATCTCTACACCTCCAAACTAGAACAATTACAATTGTAAAGATCCCATCAAATAGGCGAACTCAACGAAGATAACTAAACAAATGTAAAACTCTTTCACAAAAGAACAATTTTATTTGTATTCCCAAAAGTAATTCTATTCAAATTAATTATGGTATACAGCATATCTAAACAACGGTTCAAATGAGCTTATAATTAAATTAAGGGTGAGAAACTTAGCACCCCCACACACACACACACATTGCAATCCATTCTACATCAGCACTTCAATACTACAGTGCTTGAGAAGTAGAGAGAGGATTAAGTTCCTAAACAATATTAAAACATGCAGACAGAACAATTTGTTTCAACAAACCTATTTATTATCTTACAATTTTCTTTTTAGTACAACTGCTTACACCATGAACACTTATGATTTGAAGCTATGTTCATGGCGTTTACAAATCATAAGAAATTAAGTTTCGTTACGGATTTGCAATTCAAATTCATTTGATCAATATTCAAAACTGATTAATCATGTTTATAAAGTTTTGTTTCATGGAAATATTAAACATCTTCAATCTAAATCTAATAGTCATACATAATAAAATACTTACTCGAGGATTTGTTGAATGCGCAGAACAGGCCAAAAATGCCATACGATAATTTAAATCACGAACTCCTAGTGCCTTGAGGCCTCGCACACCTTCGGTTGTGTTTTCACCCTGTTTATGGCGACTCCCAGGCATTGCTTTGGCACCTGGCATGCTCAATACACTAACGTCTGGTACAACAATAAGTGTTCCAGTGAAATCATAACGATCACCAGCTTGGACAGTCTCCACTACATCTGACCTCAAAATTACCTCCACACTGAAATTAACATAACATAGATACATAACTGTAATAATATACATAACTGTAACATAGATATTCACACAAAAAAGGGCATACAAATTTTAAATAATTGACTTTTGAGCATTACTCCATACCTCTCTAGTTCACTCACAAAACTTTACACAGCACTCTTGGGACAAGATTTTAGATAAATGATTTTCTAAGATTATTTTTGTATTTTGTATTTTTCATTTCATTGTATTTTTTTATATCATACACCATAAAAGCTCTCATTACAAGTGACAAGGACCATGCTAAATTCATACCATTCCATGCTTAAATAATTACCTGCGTGGAATAGCACCACGAGGTAACTCCGCCTGAGTTTCTTGAATGCGAACTTTTTGAAAGTCCACAAATTTAGATTTCTCAACGTCCAAAGTGAAACGTCTTCTGTTACTGCACACAGGATTACGACAAATAGTTGGATTTGTGAACTGAAAGAGAGAAATTCAATGAAATGCAACAATTTTGCTTTAGCTAAGTAATGTTTTTCTATTTAGCTGTTTTTTATTGGAGGAAGCAAAATTAAAAATATCAAGATTTTACTCTGCAAACCTGACAAAACCTCAGAAAACCTACATATAATGCTACAGCTTACCTTAAATTGCTGTTCCACATCTTTAATAACAGTTTGACAATCCAGACAAACAAAAGTGCCTAACACCAATTCTGGATGCACAGGATGAGTTCTCACTACTTGCCCACATATACGAAGTAATGTACCAATTTTTGATGTGGTAAGTTCCCGAACTTTATGAAGAGTAGCAACATCAAAAAAACTCACATATAATTCCTTATCTTTCTTTTCAATATGATCTTTGGCAAAGTTAGTCAATGCTTGGCACAGAAATGGGTATATTCTAGAAATTTAAAAAAATGTTGTGTTAATTTCACACCAACCTCTCATTACAAGTCATCACAAAAATTTATATTGCTTTTGTAATAAAAATACTTACACAATGGAAAATAATAACGTATTTTCTAGGGAAAGTGTCTACAAAATTAGAACTAACGAACTTATCTGATACAAATCCAAATGTGGTGACTCAATTGTTTTGAACCTATTTCCATCAATAAGTATAAGAATTATTTGATTTTGTTTTGAACTTAATATGCATGTTGAATGTCTGTAGTGTGTGAATCAACTTGTTCAAAAATTGTTCTCATATTTTAGACTTTGGTGATACACTGTTATGTCAACTTTTCACTGAAAATGTTTTCAGTATACTACTGGCCTCTTCTAATAATTTTCTATTTTTGCAAACAAATATACACAACAAATTCTTTCTATTTGTAGAGTAATAGGTATGTATGCTCACAAACATGAAATTTCATAAAATTACAAACTCCTTCAAACTTCCACTCATTGAAGCTAAAAAAAATGACTCAACATTTTTTAATAACTCAAGGGAATTAAAGATTTGTAATGACATTGAAGGACTGGCCGCATAAAGTGTGAATATCAGTGCTATCTTTTCCACTGGGTGTGCCTACGCCTGACCTGTATTTGTTGTAAGAAACCAGTAATGTACTTAAGCTTCCTTTACGATCAGTTTTTTTCCACTGAGCAAGTGCTAGATGGCCTGTTTGTTTTGCTTCACAATAGAAAAACATAGCTTCACCATGCGCATGTTTTGTTGAGATCACCTTTTCCTAGTCATGGTAGAAGTAGAGTGTTATTATTGTTAGCAATACAAACAAACACTGTGGGTTCTTCATTGCTGCAAATAAGTTTTCTAAAACACGGGAGTAAAAAGGTCTAAATTTCAAGTTGCTAACTTTGCTTTTTTTTTTTTACTTTTAATCATTCAACTATTTTTAGATAAAATGATTGAAAGAGATTCTGGAGCTCAAGAAAACATGCACAGATGGTACTTCTTCCCCAAACTTCACATAGTTTTTACTGTTCTTTGACTAAATAAACTCCTAGCAAGTAGCATTGGTAGGAGTTTCTGTGATGAGGCCCAAGAGTGGAGCATGACAATGTAAAAATATTGAGTTTTTGTTTAGATCATAATATTCAATTTCGGTTGAGCGCTATTCACACTTATACATTTTTTCCCTTCAGTCCTCTGAAAAACATAAGTGAAGTTTTACTGTAATTGAAAGTGGTGGAAAAACATTCTACTCATAGAAAGACACACAAACACTTCCTGACTGATTTCTTTAGGTGCCTCTGGTGCCATTTGAAAGGGAAATGAAAAATTTTGCAATCCCAGAGATCTTAAACCACAGTATAATTAAGACATGTATTAACAACAAAAAATAATTGGCAACAAAACTAACCCGTCAGTGTTGTGTTAGTCCACATGTGCCTTCATAAAAATTATAACATGAACCATAATTAAACAAAATGGTACCCTATAAAATAACAAGTAAATAATTTTGTTGAAATAACTGGTCTAGAAATCTTTGGGTCGGCTGCATAAACGTTCAATATGGAATCCATAAGCTTATTGGTTCTTAAAAGTAGTCCTTAGCAGCAAAATGTGTTTCTAGAACAACCAATAAGACTTTTGGAACCCATAAAGCTTTCTATAACTTATAGGTCCTGAAACAGATCTTCAAATGCTTATGGAATCAACAAATAAGCAACATGGCGGGTCTGCGCACTGCTACAGCTGTTTTGTTTCATTGGGGTTACTGGTTGTAGCTGACATTCGTGTGTTGTGTTGCATTGTGTTTTGGTGGCTTTAATGAATATTATTTAGTGTGTTGTGTACGTTTTAGGTGTATTTGTATGTGTTGAATATCAGTGAATTCTATATTCATACATTGTTTTTGCATGTATTGTGATGAGAAGGATTAAATTTGGTTATAAAAATATGTTAACTTTTGCTACGATATTTTGTTCTTCCTTTCTTCAATTCTTTTTCACAAAGCACCAATATCAATGTAATTCCATCCCATGCTTACGTGTGGCATCCAACCCCTTTTGAGGACAAACACCTTTGTACATGATACAATAAAGCCAGATTGTATCATGTACTGGTTAATAAAAGAGTGCAATGAATGTAAACAATACTGTTTCAATTAGGCTAAAGTTATAAAGAAAAAGTAAAAAATATTTCAGCCCACACTTAACCCTTCATAGAATCATCAATGAATTTAATTTGCAGTGAGAAGGCAGAAATTTGGTTTGTAACAAAGAATAATTTTCAGTTGTGAAACAATTTCTTTCCAATAAATAGATAACCAAAGAAGATTACAAAATTTATTGATGAACCAATGACGAAAATATTCCCTTGTCAATGTCAGTATTACAAATAAAATTTTAAAAATTTAAATGATACCCTCTGATTTTTTTTCACTCGTTTTTAATGCATTATTGCCTGCCTATATTTGACAAATTAAGTGCCTTAACTTCTGGGCTCTACTTGTATTATTACATTCTACTTAATTGTTTAGATAGCGAATTAATTATTACTTTGTATTCCAAAAAGATTTGAATAGTTCATTATTAATTATAATTTATTATGAATTGTATTAACAAAAATTAATATTTAAATTTAAGAATGAAAAGTAAATTCATTTATTTAAATACAAATAGGCAATGGCTAGTATACAGAATTAATTGTATTTACAATACTATACGAAGTAAACAAAAAATAAACTAAAACGAAAATAATGAAATAAAACGGAATTGCTATTCAGAACGCATTAAAAAACACAACCAAAAACACCTCAATTAAACGCAGCACATGCTAAGAACATGCACAACGTTGTAAGGAATAACTAGTGTTCAAATATAAACTGTCGCAATCTATTGGTGTCATCTCAAAGTTCTTATATAATCTATAGTTATAGATTCCCTAAATTTGCTTTATGCAACGGTGCACGGCTTATGAAACCTGTAACTATGAAACCCATAAGAAAAGATTTATGCAACTGGCCCTATATCTGGCTATTTTTCATTTAAAAATATGAAATTGGGAAAAAATATTACTTTGAAAAAAGGAGAACAATGACAAAATAAAAAATTAAAAAACCTCATATCAAAGATGCATTTTCACAAATTAATTCTGGAGGTTTTCTTGGAAAGTGCTTTCTTATAAAAGTGAATTGGCAATTACTCAGTGAATAGACTCAAGGATGTTTATAGTAAATGCGAGGACCGAAGGCCTGAGCCTTGTCGTGACTTGGATAGGGGCGATCCCAGCGAGAAAACTTGCAGTTGGAAGTAAATTGGCATTACAATGCCAATCTGCAAGTTTCTTTCACTTCTATCAGTGCGTAGCGTAATTTGAGGGAGGGCTTAAGGAGACCTCCCCCTGCCACCGCGCTTCTCTGAGGGTGTACTGTTTATTTTTTTGTTGTAATTTATGTTGTAATTTTGGTTTTGCTAGTGGTGTCTAAATTGTACCATATGTTTTTTGTTTATGTTTAAATTTAGATTATTGTGACTTAGATTTTTAGAAATTTGATGCATTGCATCGCGTCATATTTCTTTTAATGCTATTATGTTTTATTACTACTGATGCACGTTGTGTCATTTGCATACAAGATCGGTATAAATATACAGATTCTCTTAATTTAGTGCAATAATAATAATATAATAATAATAATAATAATAATAATAAATAAATTATAAAAAAGGACGAGAGAGAGAGAAGCTGGATTGTGAATCACCTGTAATAATCTTCAATTATGACTTTGTTCAAGCTTTGATTATATTTTTCTACATCTTCAAGGCTAATTTCAAGAGAAGATCTTTCATGCCTTGCACAATCCTTCACTGCCTCAACATACTTGAGGGTTCCTTCTTCTTTAAACCTAGAAGATACAACAGTTTAAAAATGAAAAAGGAGCATGAAACAAAACGTGTTGCAAAACATTTATTGCAAATGATTATATAAAATTAGATCTTCAAAAATATTTTTCAAAGCTTCGAAGTAATTATTCAGCGATCGAAAAAATAACAATTTTGAAGTCAAAAACGGTTTACCTTGCTATGCAAGAAATGATATTATAATGTTAAAAAAATTGTACAATATCACACAGAACTGCACAGGAAACAAATTATTTTTAACATATGACAATTCATGTAACATTCACAGTCATAAACTCTTCATATATTTCACACCATGCAGACAATACAACTTCGGCGTTTTTGACCATCTCACAATTACAAGTTTATATCAATACTGAATTTGCCCACTTAATGGTGACTATTGTGTAAAATCATATATTTGGCACATTCATCAATTTGTCAAATGTTTAAATACATGTAGACTACTTACTAACGTGCTTAAAACAAACATCAAATGAATAACTTACTCTTCCAAAAAGTCCTGAAATAGTTTCTGACACCTGGCCCCAACTTCATCAACAACTCGGAGTTGGCCCACTTGCACGTCAGGTACATCCATTCTTAATCTACACAAAATACGTTATTATGAAGTTCAGGTCTCTATAATCTGAACGTTTCCTCAATTGTCATGAATTTTACGCACTACCTTTGTAAAAAAAAGTAGATAGCCTGACAAGTCCGCGGGAAGGCACGGCGGACGCAATGCACGCGCGCGAACACAATGAGAAAAGGCGGGAAAGGCGCCGGCAAATTCTGACGAATGCCACGCGAGAGCAAGGCCGATTGCTCCCGAAATTTAAGCGCTTCTTTCAAATCACTATAAAACCCTAACAATTGGGTCAAATGCATGCTATTAAATATCAAAATTGAAAAATAAACATTAACAATGTTGCTCCATTTCTTAGATTAATTGTGCAGCAATTGCACGACAATATTCCGAAAACCAGGCGAGGTAATGGAACTTTATGAAAAGCTTACAATTTAGGTATTAGTAAGTTCATAAAGTCGTTTTAGAGCAAATAAATATCACGTTGAAGTTTTTAAATTGAGGCAACAAGATATATTTATATCCAATCAAATCCGTTATTTGATTCGTCGGCCATTCAATACTTTTCGTGGTTTGATCGTTGCGTTATTATAGCAATACACAGAGATGGGCAGTATCGAAAATACGTATATTTAAAATACGTATTTTTGTAATTTGTATTTTGTATCGAAAGTACAAATTTGAACATGTATTTTGTATTTGTATCGAAAATACTTTCTGATAATGATTTGTATTTTCAAAATAAAAAAAAATAATTTTTATTAATCCGCTGTTGAATTTAAATACACCGTCAAACCTGTAATTACTAGCGTCGATAACACTTTTTTAAAATTTTGAAGCAATTTTGCATTACCAGTAGCAGAATTTAAAATGACGTTTTTGATAACTCAAAATTTTGGTTAATAGAAGAAAATTTATTTTCGGAGGCACTTCTAGATATCGATTAAGGGATTTTGGAGACCACTTCACGGACGTTATATTGTCACATTACTCATCGCCACCTGTCTGGAAGGTGTAGGTTATTAAGTCATGAAAATCTGCTATTCTAAATGGAACATATTTTACTGTTATTGTAGAGTATGGTGCAAAAGTGTAGGCGACATGTGCAATTTGTAAGTCTGACAGACAACAATGAGTTATTCCTAAAATGCGACCACAAATTTTAAGAATTGAAGGTAAAAATAATAAGCAGTAATATTATAAATTTTAAAGTGTACATCATGGCGTTCAATAGACTGTGAATTTTACTGCTCATTCTTTTCACTAGGGAATTACAATTTACATGCACATGCTAGAGAATTCATCTTGATATGATGAGTGAATTTGAGAACTATAAAAATGCGTGGTTCAGAAAATCAAATTCTCATAGGAGGAAAATGAACAGCACACAGAATAGTGATACTAATGCCAAGAAGTTATAACAAACAACCTTAACATCTGGTTTCTTCAATACTCAGGAAAAAGGAAATGATCAAATTCAGTTTGATGATCTTGCTACAGAATTCAATGTTAATGGAGTGATATGCTTTTCAATTACAATTACAAGAAGGAACATTAGTGATACAATGTTTAAAAAACTAGTAGATATGAAGGGAAACGTGTCTAATTGTAAGCCATAAATAAGCCATAAACCATAAATTTTGATAAATAAATCGTAAAACTGGATAACAATTGGTTGTATTTTGTATTTTTCAAAGTAGTTTAAAATATTATTTTGTATTTTATATATAAGATGACTTTTTGGGAATATTTTGTATCTGATATTTAAAATACTTTCGACGATGTATTTTGTATCTGAAATACTTTTTTTCAAGTATCTTGCCCAGCTCGGACAGTTCATTATTTCGAAAACATTATTTCAAATATAACAACAACACAACGGCTTTAACATTGGCTGAGATTTCACAAAAATATAGATCCCAATCGGGTCCACGCCCTCAAGGAACTGTGACGGGTTAATGGGGTTATTCTCTGAATCTCGGTTAAGAGGTGGGCTAGACTAGCTTGTCCTTGCAGCCTGGGGGCAACCCCCCCCCCCCGCTGTAGTAAAGGGTTGTGTATGTGAAGAGGTTAGAGAAGTGTCATGTTGGTTCGCTTGGGGACGGCGGTGCACCGTCATCTGAAACTGGCGGATGCTGCCTTAACCCTCAACGGACCTCTGCGGCTTCTATGCAGTACCTTGGGACTTAGGCCAACGTTTTGTCAATACACTTTGCAGGCTCAAACACATTTACACCCGAACTGTGTGGTGGAATTCTCCCACAGGCCTGTCGATTTCTTATTAAATTCAAGTTCCTATAAGAGCAATAAGAGAGTTTATTTTAAAACTCCAAACATACAAATAAGGCTTGTAAAGTATAGAAGATAGGAAGTTAGGTAAATACGAAGATTGTCAAACTATTAAATATTAACTTTTGTCTTTACAACTTAGTTTTCTTTTGTCAATGTTATTAAATGGCTAATAGTGAAATGTTCCCCTCTAAATATTTTCTTGTGAATCAAAATGTTACTTAGTTAAAGCCAGTGGCAGCTCGTACCGGTTACACGCTACAACAAAGAAATGTCGCCACTGTACAAGAATATAGGAATTATATATCAGAATATTTGTGTAATTCATTATAACTCTAGTAAGACACAATCGCATCACAATTTTTACTAGCATTAACTGCAAATTAGATGCAAGAAAT
The DNA here is from genome assembly GCA_017312745.1 of Gryllus bimaculatus. Taxonomy (NCBI): domain Eukaryota; kingdom Metazoa; phylum Arthropoda; class Insecta; order Orthoptera; family Gryllidae; genus Gryllus; species Gryllus bimaculatus. The sequence continues at coordinate 3,653,800 of BOPP01000059.1, read as the reverse complement.
TAAACCTCACATTTACTGCAAGCCTGAGCGTTTACACAGCCTTGCTACACCTTCGACATCAACGTTGAAATATAGGCGAAGATAAACCAGTGACTGTCAGGAACGAGGAGGTGGGACTTCGCGGAGTGGACGTCTCAATGTTGTTATAGTCAACCTTAACCAGAGAGTTGCTGCGACGATGTCCTCGGCGCGCTCGACGGTAGCGAATTTGTAGTTCCAACATCTCCGCCAGGTGTCTCTGAATCTTTCTTGCAGACTACGAACTGTGACGATATATCAGATGAAAATCGTATTTTAGTTTTCTTGTAAGTTTCCACAAACCGAATTTATACATTATATTTGTAATTTTGTAGAAAGGACTAAGCAAAAGAATATAATAAAAATGCTTCACCGTGGATCGACCTTGCATTTGTTGGCCGTGGACGTTAACAGTACATCTCTTTTCGTGACCGACGAGACATATAGATTCTATTCAGTTAGCCACGGTAGTTACAAACCTACGCAATAAAATGGCAGAAGATAGGTTATCAGTTGTTGCTATGATTTCCATTGAGCGTGACTTTATTACCCATGCAAATACCAGACTTTAATGAAAGAATAATCACACAATTTACTTCGAGCAAGGAGAGGCATGACGACTTCTTTTACAAATAGGTAAGTACACATGTTCTTTATTTATAATTTTAAATAATGATAGGTATACTATAATGTCCCAAACAACATTGGTCTCAAAACCTCGCACACATAGCTAATGAACCGCGAATCACCGTGAAAAAACTACCAGGATCCGCCCCCCCTCCCCTCCCCTCGCGCTAACATCTGGCTTTTCATTGTGCTCGCTTGGTGGAGTATCTACGGATTTGGACATACCTGGCGTTGGAGATGTTGACGAATATTCGCTGCCGTTCGTAATATATATATTTAGTTTTTCTTCAAGAACCTAATGAGAAGGGCAATATGATAATTTATCATTTCTATGAGATTTATTTATAATTTATTTTGCTTGAATGTCACTAGACAAAACATTTTCTTTTCTTTCATTCAAAACATAATTCTTTTTATACTTCTTTAATACCAATCATTATATATTTGCCCAACTATCATACAATGTGAATCGCAACTGTCGTCTTTTGCATTTCTACAGTCCTTTGTAGACCAACAGTGGTTTCGAGCGGCAAAAAAGGCATGTTGCCTGGCCAATGGTAGTTGCCCACTTTCAATGGCAGGTGTCACAGACGAAATGCTGACAGAAAGACTGCAGAGCCAACCACAAGCTTAAAACGTATGCCGGGATGGTCCCTAGCTTTGTACTCCGAGACGTAAATGTTCAGCTGGTCGTCCCGTCTTAAAATGTTACTACTCTGTATGTATGTAAATTCAATGGTAAAGCGGAAGAGGATTCCCTATGCAATTAAAGCAAGCTTCGCAATTAATAAAGGCATTATTATTATCATTATTATTATTATTATTATTATTATCATTATTATTATTATTATTATTATTGTGACGGCACGGGTCGGCGGCGGGTTTACGGGCGCACCTGTGGTGTAGTGCCTGGTGCCGCAAGGTCCAAATTGCATCAGGATGCGCACGACTTGACTGCTTGGCTGGGTTCCCTCGTTCAGTGCGGCAGGAAGACAGCTTCGATCAGGGCAGGCCTCGTTCAAGCTTCTAATTTATTCCGTGGTTCGAGCACCTCGCGTGCGTTTTCGACCGTCAAATGCTGCCAGCGCACGCTGGCGACATTTATGTCGTGAGCGAAATGTGCATAGAATATCGTAATTCGTACCCGAAGTACTTAATCTGCCCTAAGGCGTTTCTGACTTGTCGTTTCTCTAGCGCAGCCACTTTTTTTCTGGTAGGGATCTAGAGTGAACATCCTCTCCAGAAATTTACCCCACTCTTCTGGTACATGAACCCAAAACGTGAAGGATTTGGTTTTGCTGAGTTTTTTCTTCCAGTGCATCTGGGGAAATCTATTAATATGAAAACCTGTTTGACAAAGCTATGTATTTTTTTAAAGCAACCTTAGCCCTCTCCTTTTTTCTTTTTCTTTTTTTTTTTTTTGTGCCGCTTTCACGTTGTCAAAAATTTGCCCTTCTATGTTCCTCTCCATTCGCGGAAACAAGAAGAAATTTCACGGGGCGATGTCAAGTGAATAAGGAGGCGTGAGGTAAGGAAGTCATATTATTTTGCTAAAAACTGGCGCTCTGAAAGGACTGCATGAGCAGGACCATTATCATGGTTGAAAAAACGCTCTCTTGTCAGCCACGAATCGGACTTTTTTTGGTGCACACTGTTACGAGATCTTAAAATTTCGAAATATAACGTTCAGTCTGATGGTGACGTGATGGAAACGAATTGTGAATGTACTATTCCTTCCTCAACAAAGAAACAAATGAGCATCGTCTTGACGATTGATTTCACTTGAACTATTTGGGGAGAGGCGACAATGGAGTTTCTCACTGGTTTGACTTATTTTAGGGTCGTAACCACAGCACCATGTCGTATCACCAGTAATGACTTAAAAAATATCTGGGTCTGTTCAGATTTCGTCTTTCAATGCCCGACAAGTTTCAATACGATTCTCTTTTAGCTGTTCATTCAGGATCGGAAGCACACATTTTGCTATCACTCTTCTCATCCCTAAACTTGTGACTGAATTCAGCTCCACGTAATTACAGTAACTTACTGATCTCAATGGTCCGTGGTCGATCTTCGTGACGATAATAATTTCGTGTTTTTTCCGACATTTTCATCAATTCTGGAAGTTAACGGACGTCTAGAACGAGGTTCGTCATCAAGTGACATTCCACCTTCTTTGAAACAAGAAAACCATGCGTAGGCTAGTTTTATCCATAGCATTGTCCTTATAAGTTATTTTAAACACCATAACAGTTTTGGCGCTGTAACCGCCGTAACAAAGAACGAGGAGCAACCGAAGCTTTTACAAAACAAATTATCGCGAAAGAACTATGGCTTCCCTTGTGACAACAATGCGCTGAATACGGACTGGGTTGGACTATTCCCAAGCGGGAGAAACGCGTACTACATAAACTTCGCCAATCGCAGCACTATTTCGATCACTTTTGGGTACGCCTATTAGCGCTCGCGCCACTCCGTCATGATTATGGATTTATTACGGACAGTGTCCTTCCGTAGGAAAGATAAATGGCGAAGAGAAAGATTCGGGTCGGAGTGGCTTGAACATGACCAAGACTCACGGAATCATTTCGAGAAAGAAACAAAGTGTACCTATACTATATTTTCAAGATCGATGCAAAAGTTGAAGTCCCAAGTAAAATCTTTTTTGTTGCACAATTATTTCTAAACAATTAGAGACTATACGGAGCATCCAAAAGGAAAGTAATATAAATTTTAACAATGATATTTAATGTATTATTTATCATTTCGATTGTATAATTGTACATAATCTGTAACAAGTATTGTACTTCAGCTTCTGGGTCAATGACCCCCATCTCGTTCAGGTTTTTATCCAGTTTCCCTGATCCTTGAGCAAATGTTGAGATTGCACTTCTGGATATAAATGTAACTTCAAATTAACTTCTCCCCATAGCACGTCACACACACAGTGTTTAACTGTTTTTGACGTAAATAAATAAATTAGGTAACATTAGTAAAAATAGTAACAAAACTGACACAATACCGTATTTTAATCATCACCTCGCGGCATCGAGCATGTGCTACCCTAAAGTGACAGTGCTGTCCTCCGAAGCAGAAGGCACATGTTCTGGACATCTCTATTTTCTCTACCATAGCCCGCTAGTGTGTATAGTTCGACATACTAGCAGGCTATGTCTCTACAAACTCTCAGGACGTAGTGCTATCTGCCAGTCTCTTTAAATCTCTGATTTGTATGTCTCGTATGGATGACACAGAGCCAACATCGAACTAGCGCAGTAGTTTACATTCTCTTCCATAGAGTACAGTAATACCTGAGTAATACTCCGCGTACGCATGGGCGCAGTGGGCGTAAGGCCTCCCCTCTTCTTTGGTACTCTTTAAGAAGCCATGTTCTTTTAAGATCATTGTGAGCACTTAGGCTGAGTATTTATATTTGTTCTTATTTTCAGTTTGTTTTCCGTTTAAATATGCATTATACATTAATAGAAGCGGACACTGTAAAATTAAATATTGTTGCTCACGAATTTAATGTTAAGAGATTACTAACCCAGCCTTAAACTATCGATGGCTTTTAATTTTGAACATCGAGATTTTGATATTGATGTCGCATCACTAACTAGCACTACCAATACTATACCGTGACAGCCGCCACTGATCCAAGTTATGAAATACTTCAGTCTGCAAGCGCGGATTTTGGGCGCAAAGTGCAATATAAACTTTGACTACGTTGGGAACAGGCATTAATGTTCCTTGGGTGAGTAGCGCAGGTTCGGTGAAGATGCAAAGTTTTACTGATTTTCATTGATGAAATATGACACTTAATTTTCTTGCAAAAAAATTCAAGGTCGCGGATTCATTCAAATTGGTATATTTAGTGATGAGATGAAATAACAAATTAAATGTACACGACAGTTAACTGGAACCTTCTTTCCAGTGAATATAAAATGAATAAACGGACAGACAGAGCAAGTAAATGATTGGTCCGGTGTATTTACACGACCGACGGTTATTACTCTCCAACAATTGCACGCCGCAGTTTTGCATCAATTGTTGCAAAAACAGCAGGTTTTGTAGCATGCCGGCTGATAACTGGCTCAGCCAATCTGGTGCCATGCTAAGCTGCTTCGCGTCGCCCAATTAATCGGCAAACCGCCAAACTGGTGGGCATGTCCCCGTTTATGCCTCGAAGTGGTTGTTGCAAATGCGCCTCGGTACGCAGAGAAAAGGCCGCTTCCAATTATTGCGACAAGTATGCTGCCTAACTGTTGGGCAGAATCTTCGGATGATTTTTACGAGTTATGGTTGCGACCGACGCCGTGAAAAATTTTTACCTGGAGTTGCGGCAAAGAATTCTTCCGAGAAAAATCCCCTCTTCACGTGATTGCACTGGTATATTGCTCAATTCCGATGTTCAGAGAAATTTCCCAGATGTATTGAACAATTATTAGCTGGGAGCGTTCTTTCCTTGGTTTACCTGATTTTAATTTTTTTTATTCAATTTGTTGCGTCTTCCTTGAAACGCGTCTCCAAGCCCCTTTAGGGGCGTTGAGCGCTTAGAGTAATCCTACATTGTCACTTTACATTACTACTTTAACATTGTCATATCCGTCGCGTCTCGATCAGTTCTCAAGAGGACCGCCAGGTAGCATCCAGATAGGTCCTGCGTCGGAATTGGGAAGGTATTAGCATTGGGGTAGGGTTTAGGACACTACAGTGGTTGGACTAGCCCTCGGGGAGCAGCCAAACTGATTTTGTTGGGACCAGACGATGATTGGTCGATAGGGTACCATATGCATGACCTACTTTATGAATTGATAACATGGCCTAAGGGATTAGAGAAGCTCATTGCTTCGCACTTGCGATAATTCATTGTATCATCCTTGGTGATATGTTTATATACCATGCTTGATACAAGTCACCACATTTAAAACAGATATAACTTAGGAGCGAATATTTCCAATCATCAAATTGACAAACCTTTCTTTATAATATTCAACTTAGTACACTAAAAGACAGAGGTTAGGGTGTCTACAGCACAATAAAAATTTGCACATTTTTTACTTCTCCCCATGCGCTACATGCAGCTATTTACCTGCTCTTGTTTATTTGATATAAATACATGCGCATATTAATGGACATAATTTCTTAATAGACATACATAGCTAAGAGAACTGGAGAATAGAAACAAAAATATACTCTGAAAATAAATATTTATTAATTTTAAGGGCCACAAAAAGGTTCCCTACATATTCAGCAAAAGCTGTTCATACCTAAACATCAGCTTCACAATGAAAGCATAGTTTTAGAAATGAAAATGTAGTACGGTATTATTAGTATTCAGGTGTATTGTAATTAGATGAAAAAGTAATGTTCTAGAACAAGCAAATTCTTATTATTACATTAAATACTCTTCAACTTACACAAAATTAATAAATTAACACTGATAAATTAGGTTCTTTATTACTTTCTGCTATTCATACAGTGGAATCTTGTTAGCACATCCCAGTTATCATGTTTTCCCATACTGCACATCTGTATTTTCAAGTCCTGGTTCCAATTTTGTAAAACAAGTTGTTTATGCTTTATGATCCAACTTGACAGCAGTCATTAAAAGATCAGTAACATATACAGTGATTTAAGGGATTTTTTATATAGAAGCAAAGTCTCCATAAAACTTTTGAGGTACTTGAAACAAATACAGAGAAGAAAAGTACCAAGGGTAATTGTTGTCCATTAGTTTAAGAACCTACAACCAGTGAAATGAATTCTACTGTACTTTCATCATCTACGTATATTGTTCTTATATCGTGCTATAAAGTGTTTCTTTACATTTTATAGTCCAAAATCACACTTTTCTTGACCTATTAATTTCCTTTATTTTTAGTTTGTGTATTCTGTGCATGTCAGTTTAAAAGTTAATTGGTTCTTATTTTCAAAATAATTAATCTCTATCTTGAAAATTAATTTCTATTCCCTATTAGTGTTCTGAACAAAAATGTGAAATTCACAACTAAAGCATTTTTTATTATCAGTTCCCTGCTTAAGAAGTTCAAAATTTTCGATCCCTTGAAAAACATGCAAACGAGATTCCACTGTAATTCTTTTCTTACACAATCCCTTTATAATCTTGAGGCTATTTATTTTTTTACATTTTCATTAATTTCACGACTATTTGATAATTTATTATCATAATACCAACATTTTAGACAAGTACTACAACATATTCTAAAGGAATAAAGCTCAAATTCAATGCATTTATTAACTGCGAATTCATTCATTAGTTTCATTATGAGAAATTCATTGCTTTCGATCTTATAAAAGATTCTACCTTCCCAGAATACCTTACAGGGAAGGAAATCATCATTGCATTCCATTACGAATTCTCAGAAAATGGACAAAGCAAAGCAAGTTGTCAACATTTATTCATTTCAAAACGCAGTTTAAAATAAGAATTTTCCAATAACAATTTATCATAAACATGTAATCATGTATGTTATCATAATCCTCAATAAGAAAAGAACAAAATTTTTAAACTAATATATAAATAATACCATTGTTTCAAGGATGCTTTGTTTGTCTCATTCTTTGCTCTAACATTGCTAACAATAGATAAATTTAAGTAATAACCTTTCTTCCACTTAGACTGTCATCTATTATGCAAGACAGTGTCTATAAAATTGATATTACATAGGTCATTATTAGAATTGAATTCATCAATATCAGTCCTTTCTAATACCAAAACATTTCTATTGAAGGAAACATTCGATGTTCTATCTTCTTTGGTCTTATCTCGACACACACACGGAACAACCTGAGGTTTTATGGTTTTGGGAGGATCTACATTTCTAGATAACTCGTCCAATACAAATGTCAGTTCACTAGCGTTCAGAGCAGTTTGGCCTGAAAAGTTGGGAATATGCGTATGTGCACCAGCATTTAGAAGCACTTGCGATATTTCAGAGTTCCCATTTTCTACTGCATGAAACAAAGGTGTCCTACCACTTTTTCTGTCTCTTATATTAACCTCTACATTTTTCTTCACAAGCAATGCAGCTTCAGAAGGTTTGTTATGAAGGGCACAAAGATGAAGAGGACTAAAACCTGCAAAGAAACAAACAAAACAAAATAAGTAAATACGATATCCTAGTAATATTTATTTTTAAATAATAATAAAAAAAATATGAACATTTTAAAATAACAATAATAATAAAATATGAAAACAATAAATTTAAATTCTTGAATTTTTAGATTAAGAAAAGCCCAGAAGTGGTCCACAACTTGTGGAGAACTAAAGGGGAAAATTAGGAAAAATGTTTCAGACAACATTTGAGGGTGTCCCTACGAACATATTTGTATGAAAAATTAAATTAGTAAGTTAATAGCTCTGTTATGACAGGCCTACAATTCTTCAATATACAATTCAGGTTTTCGCATGAAATTACGATTCACTATTTTCACTTTTAAAAGAATGATTTACGAAGTGTAAAACAGTGCAGCCAGTTTGCATCTATTAGTCCCCCCCGCACCTTAATAAAATCGGCATTCCAATTTCTTCAAAAGTTCAAAAATTTCCAGAGTTTACTAAGTTGCAACACTCATTCTGTTTATCACATCTACAGATCTGTTCAAATAATTAGAGTTGCTACAGAAAATTTAAATGTTCTGATTTTGTGAGTAATACTAGACTCCTATGTACTAAAATATATTTTCAAGCGTTAAATCTGCCAACCACCATCTACATCATGACTAAAGGGTGGATTTTGATGATCTAAAAACATTGCAAAAATGCTTTTAAAATGTCCTAGAAAAAAAAAAAAAAAAGAAAAATGATGTCAAAAATTTGATGAAAACCTCTTCAGATGAACAACTCAAGCTGTTGGGTATGTTAGAGGCTTCATCCAGTGAACTCAAGCTTGCTAACTTTTGGTTTGGACTGTTCTTTAAAAGAAAATCTGTCTCCATTTATCGCAAAAACAACTGAACCACATAAAAAAACTTGAAGTTGCGTAAATAATCAGCTAAAAAACTACATTTCATAACCATTTAGTTGATTGAGGAAATAGTATACCAGCATGTAGTGAACGAAGCTTAACTGTCTATTGTTGCTTCAGAAATAAAATTTGTTGAAAACAAAAGTTTAATAATTTGAACAAATCTGTACATTCATACATGGTTTAGACATTAGAACCACTATTACATTAAAAAATCATTCTTCCAGTTAATTTATTACATATTGCAACAAAGTAGGAAAGCCCAAAACTAGGAGTGGCAAAATAAAACATGCTTTTTTTATTACTTGTAAGTTACATAACAAGTTTTTAAATTGGAATTGTAAGAATATTTCAGTCATCACTAGAATGCTTGAAGATCAAATACAATGACGAATATTTAAGGAGAAAATGTAAGTTTTGAAAGAAAAACGAGTAAGGAAAAAAGAAAGCTTAGGTTCCACTTTTAGTTTCAACCAAACTTCCAAAGCCAATTGCCCAGTCCGCTGCAATACACAATATCGTATTTGCTCGAATATAAAAAAAGTTTCCCCCCTGAAATATTTCAGTCGAAAAATGTGGGTTTATCTTATATTCATAAAATACGCCTAGTCAGTTAGGGTCAAATTTTTAATTACCATTCCATGACATGAAATATGTAAATGTTGACATAACAATAAACCGCGAAGGCAGTAAGAATATTCCACTTATCTGCAACATGTAATTGTATTCACATTTGAATTCTCGGCATTTACTACAAATTTGGCAGGCTGATATTTTTGAATCTGATGGTAAAGAATCTCAAAACGAATGACCAAATGCATGTAGAGATTGTGTTATACAATGCACGTTCGATCAGGCTGCATGGAACCTTGGTTCAGGGCCTTGTGAATGCGAATCTGCGTTTGGAGCAGTTAAACAAGGCAATCAACAAGTGTGATATGGATAGAAAATCTGGCGGCACAGGAGGCAATGTTCATAGGTGGCATCTGAGGAAAGACAACAATGCAAATGAAGTTTGCAAAACTTTCAGAGGGGCCTAAAAAGTCAGATTGTATCGCAGCATAGATGGAGGACCAAAAATAAATTAACACGTGAAGACTATGAGGGTAGTGACAAAAACTATGATTTTAAGGAACAAGAAAATGATAGTTCAATAAGTCTTAGTTATTAGTCTTCTTAGTTAGTTAGATAGTCTTCTCATTAATATGGCAATTTTCTAGTCAATAAGACATTTGTAATATTATTTTCACTAAATAGTAAGAATTGGTTAAAACTTAAAAAATTCTCAGGAGGAGGTTGTCATACACTCAAGTAAATACAGTACATGTATTTACAGTACGTACAGTACAATTTTCATGTATATTTATATATGAAATTCTCCGGTACACTGAATAGGATGCAAAACAGTCAAAATAATTCAAAATTTCACAAAAACACCTAAATATTTTGATAAAACAGGGCAAACCTCGATTTGGTTTATTATTGTAAGACTGTACCGTATTAAATTGTAAAGAGAAACACAATAGAGAATATGTTACTCTAAAAGATTCTTAAATATAAACATAAAAAATACATCCATAGTTGCAATTAATGAGGTGTTTAAATTTAATTCTTAACAGTTTCACATGCATAAATTACAGAAAACACTCAGAAATATTTCAGTCAATTCTATTTTAATTTATAAAATGAATAAGGATGTACTATTTTCTTTGTGTGCAATATTTCTAACAAGCAAATCAATTCTGAAATTTGATTGATTTTTTATTTATACAGTTATGTTCAATTTGCGATGTAAAGGACATATTTTACACATTACCTTCATCATTGGGCATATTCAATGTTGGACTGTTGTCTTCTACATATGTCAACAATTCTTGCAAGATTTCAATATTATTACCCCATATGATAGCCATATGTACAGGTGTATTGCCTTCGCTATCTGGTATATTAGGTTTTGCTTTGAATTTCAATAAGACTTTAGTAATTTCCACATCATGACACAACACTGCCAAATGCAATGCAGTCTGAAAAATAAGGAAACAAAACATTAAGAAAATGTATACATGTAATTTATTTACTCTTATCCATTTATAAGTCAAAACATTTATAATGATGAATTTACATGATAGATAATCCCAAAATCTCATACATTTCAAAACTTTACTGTTTCATAATACATTAAAGTGTGATCCAAATGATAATAAAAATTGAATTTCGAATTATCGCTGTAAATTTTTGTATTATCACTGTTGCAACAACAAATTTAAAAAAAGTAAATCACCGAACAAAATTAGAACTAAAAGAATAATCATCCTAAAGATAATGTGAAACAATTGATGAAGTTCACTAAAATTAGTCTCAAAAATGTCATCACTGTATACACCCACCATAAAATCTGTAAGCTGAACTTCATATGTAAATGGGCAACTGCATAAACCGTCCACCAATGAGTTAGTAACTAGATTCCACAGAAATTCTCTCTATACCTTTTTTCTGGCAGATTAATGATAAGTTGTACACAATTTTACACGATTTTTATGGGATGAAGACATTCAGAACAGCAAAACATGCCAACTAACAGAGCTCTGAATAGTGCATATACAGTGCCATTGTCTCTCAGTCTAATTAACAAAATTGAAAAAGTGGCATTTTAAAGTTACACCTATCAAGAAAATGAAGTGAACTTTCTGGTAGAACGTAGAAAACTGTAGAAAGAATGATATGCTGATATTGTCAACTTCCCAATGGAATACATAATTTAAAATTTTCAGGTCATTTTAACACCTTATTAATTGATGGTGGCAGTAACAAGCTGTTGTACACATTATCTTACAACAATGTAATGAAGTTTCGCAATAATACAATTTGGTTTGAAACAAGAATTTTGAGTCACATTATGTATCACATCATTGTAAGTTATAATGACTGCATACACTCTTCTTGAAAACATTCAAGAGCTTCCTTTTCAATGCAGTCTGCTGGAAGTGAATTCCGAGGATTTAACACCCTGTTTAAAAGTAAGTGTAAAAGTAAGTAAAAAACAAAATCGACACTTTCCGAGCAGCATTAAATCACTCTCTAAACAAAGTAAAAATACTGCTAATTACAATATTCATCCCTGATCCAGTCTCAATTATAAAAATTACCTCATCTCCAATATGGAGGAGGCTTTTCTAAATGTTCTCTCTTTGCTGTACATTAATTTTTGTGTATTAACACTCATGACTTCACAATATTAGTCGAAGTGACAGCAGTGAAGATAAGGTGGTGTAGAAGACCTACTAATATTAGTTACTCAGCCAATTCTGTAGCAATAGATTGATTCCAATATGTTTGCTTTCATGTCACATGCATGCACGCATAATAAGAATTAAAAACAAAAACAAAACAACAGCTCCTGAAGGAAAGAAGTATTATCAAATCATTCATAGAACTTTATTGTACTCTGAAGCACCAAGATCAGTAATTTCTTTTGATCATTAACTCCAAAACTTGAAGACTGCCAGCACTTCTGTGGACACCTCCAATAATCTACTCTCTAAAGTACATTTAATACTAATTTATATGTTCTTGAGAGCCTACAGATTCAGTAATTTGAATTCTTTAGCAATGTTGAATCCCATTAATTTTTTAATGTCATGGGACCCAATAACATTTTATTTTTAAAATACTAAAAAAAACAACAACACATTAATGAAAAGCAAATGCAGTATCATAAATTTTCTATTTTAAACAATCAATACTTCTGTTAACAAACCTCTTTCATTTTATTTTTAACATCCACTGATTGCTTCCGTGCACTCAATACCAGACACTGTCTTTGCACTTGCTTAACATCTCTGTCCATCACAGCATTATGAAGAGGCCTGAAAGTAAAATATATACATTTATAAGTGATGAGTTATATGAGGAGAAATGAAAAGGTGTTTGAAACAACTATCAGGTTTGAAGATTATTTACTATTTCAAGGAATTATTGTTATGTTCACCAATATGTATGGCATAAACATTACAGATTTGTAATAAAGGCACCAATAAATAATGTTTCTTTTGTAGTAACTTGACACTTTAAAATTTTGTCACCAAAACAAGCACTGCCAAAAAATGCAACTAAAAGAAACCTACCTCAGTAGGTATGTATTATTTTAGACTACTTGAACACATGCACAAGAATAGAACTTCAACATTTTGGAAATAGCTCAACCTTGGCCTCCAAGACTAGTTGCAATGTCAATATTTTCAACAACCCTGAAAATAGGTTACCTCAATTTTTTGGAGGGGGTCTGTGTTCAACTTTTGCAAATTTTAGTAATTTTATTGTTATTTTGTATTTTCAACTAATAGGATTTTGAAAAAGGTAATTATAAAACACACAAAAATTATAGAGCTAATCATTGAAAATTACTTACAAATTTCCATCTTCATCAGGAATTAAGCTGTCACGATAGTCCTTGAGCAGTGTTTGAATGCCTTCTTTACTTTGAACAAATTTATTTACTGCATTTTTTTCCAAACAATTAACATTTCTATTCAGTGTTGACTGTAGGCAAGATAGAGGTACTGATATGTTATTTATATTATTAGTATTATTAATATTATTAAGATTATTATTTTGAAGATCACAGGTTTCATAATTTTTGGATGGCATGTTGATATTGGTTGATTCTATGTTTTCTTTTCCTAAGCTTTCAAAGGATGGAATAAGATCATCAAAATCCATACTGGAGGTCAACAAAGGATCATTATTCATTATTCTATTATACGAATTGATACTTTCTTCTACTGCTCCTGATCCAGTATCAGTGTTATTAAGGCGAATTCGTTTTGAAAGTGGTGGATTTATCTGATCATTTACTGCTGTTTGGCAGTTAGTACTGGCTTTATGGTGCTCAGAGACATTTGAAATAAATTGACTAGTCTCCTTCATTCCAATATGAGGTTCTTGATTGCCACACTGTTTGGTAATTTTTGAATCTGCAACAAAAAATATGACATTAAAATTAATAAAAGTGAGACGATAACCATTCTAGACTTAAGGGAGAGATGCACAGTAAATTATGATTCAAATCCACAAGAGTAAAAGTACTACTATTAAATACAATAATCAGAGTCAACAAAATAGGAGATAATAAAGCTTGACTGACTGCTGTGTCATAAGCATTATGTGTGTCCTATGTAGTATTACAAGTTTTTGTTTCATCAATGACACAAATAGTCATACTGTCTTTATCTCCCCAAAATTACAATTTCATATTAATTAAAAAATGAAATCAGCGACATTGATCATGCAAACATTTCATTAGCGATTCTTTGTTTTCAAACTAGTACAGTTCAACCTAAAATTTAGTGAGTGTTTCTATTCGGCAATGAAACACTTGCCAAAAGTAATTTCCTAAAGCATGTCAGTAGAGTTCAGGTCCATCCTGTGTAGTGAGTATTTAGGACAGATAACAGGTACCCCTATCCCTAAATTTCAATTTAAACATAAGAGTCACTTGATGTATATTAGCTGTTACAGTATTTTCGGGGTCATCCAATCAGGAGCTTGGATGACCCAACACCTAATTACAAATACTGAAAGAATCTTCTCCTCCTTAAGCCTACTGAACACATTTCCTTGAACTGTATATTCAACAAAAATAAAACAAGTATGAGGAAGATCTGGTGTAACAATTAAGCATTCAAGATTACTAATGCTCTCTAGGGAAAAGTATTGCCAGGGAGGGGGGGGGCAGGAGGGGGTCAAAATGCCCTACACCCTGACTTATTGGGACCCTGAAATTTTGTTTTCATATAAAAAAAATGTATTTACTTTTATTCCCAATTAACCACTACAAGCTATTTCTGTTGCATGTAGATGAATTCAGGGTATTTGGGAGGGGTGAACAGGTGGGTGGATGAACTTTTATTTTAAATAAGCACCCACCCCCCCCGACCTACTGTGCCGGGCCCCTAGTTTTCTCTGGAAGTCCTGGCTAAGGAGACACTATACTAGACTTTTGTTATTTAACTTTTCTAAATATAATTTATATTCACACTCGGTTTCTTCACAAAATAAAAGGCAAAGCAGTTATCCACTTTTGAAATGAAAGTGGAAGGAAATGTGCACTCAGTCAATCATAGGTTCATTTCCAGTAGTATCAAATTGGTAATGTACACTACACACAAGTTCACCCAACACATTTTTTTTTAATTAGATAATTTTCAACGTCAATTTTAAATATTAACAAATCATTAAATTATTAGTATTTAATTATTGAACCTATTTAAGTGATATACAAAATCCAGGCCTGATTCTTCAGTATTATTGGCTATTCTGCAAGTTAAATAATAAAATTGTTCAAAATGTACCTATGTAATTATATTACAGAAATCTTAAAAATAATTTACTTCTAAAATTATTTTTTTAAAATCAAGTAGCAAGTGGAAAATTAAAAAATAACAATAAATAAAAACAATATTGGAAAACAACATTTTTTGCTTTCCACACGCCTCGAGAATAACTGAGAACACTATTAAATTTTCAATACTACGCCTGATTATATGGTAGCCAGCAAAATTATTAAAACTTCTTCATCTCTGACTTTGAAGAATGTTTCCTTTTTGTAGTCCTAAAAGTGTTTATTATTTTGACCTTCAAAATTCAACACGGGGCAAACTTGTCTAGTTATTGAACACGAAAAATATGGACTTATATGGTTAGCACATTTGAGAAATCATTACGTTTCAAAATGGTTAGCACACTTGAGACATCATTACGTTTCAAAATTAACTACAGTTTGTGAAATCAATGTGGCCTAACTATCGAAAGAAAAACGCGACGAAAGAAACGCAAGATGACTAAAATATCTCACCTGAAGATACGTATTTCGTACAATTCGTCAGAAGATGAGATGTACTCGCCTCTAGTTCCGCAGAGGCCTGCCGAAAAAGTTGAGTTGATAAAACGTGCGATCGAACAGCTTCCGAACTACGGAAGAACTTGCCTTGCCACACGTGCTCGCGTGTCTTCCTACTTCTCGTGTCCCTAGGTCCACGTTCGCTTTTGGTTCCGCTCGGACTGACGCACGCACGCGACCGCGAAGGACGGAGCAGGGATAGTGTTCCTGCGCTGAGGCGAAAGCCGAGCGTAGCCTTCGGACGGGCATTCACCGGCGGGAAACCCCCGTTCGCAATGCTATAGTCGGTTCGGTCATGTGAGCGATTAGTTTCATTCAAGTGTCTAAAACGAAATTCTTAATTAAAATCCCTGGATAATTCTAGCTTTTCTCGTACTAACGTCAGAATCAGAAATTCACGCAAGCTTTTCCCATAAAGAGAGGATAAATCAAATTCTATAATAGGTACACTAATAATTGATAAATTAATCGTAAATTTTCTGCAGTGATAAAATTATAATTATTGAAATAAACTTACAACTAAATTAACAATATTAAAAATTATATTGAGGACGTCGAGCGTTAGAGAATACTAATTTTAAAAAATACTGGACGATCACAACGGGGTACATCTCCATTTCTAAGCTTTCTTTGGCCGAAGTTCGTCATTCACACACTACCCTCGTTCTGTTGTATACTCCTTCGCGCACTGGACCTTGACAGATGCGGAGGGCAAAGAAGAGATGAGTAAACATGTCTGTTCATGTGATACGTGTCTACGGTATGGCAGTCATAGCACGTGCCATGGGCGCCATTTAGAGTATACCCGCTAAAACAAATAACAGCAACTCTCATTTGAAGTTTTCTGACAGGGGCACAAATTCAATGCTCGCCATGCGCGCCTGAATATCGAGATACGCCCCTAGGCACCTACGTGCTCTGTTTTCGGAGTCCTGTGTCATTCATTACAAGTGTTTTATATTAATGAAATATTACCTAAATGACGTCAAACGTCAAGTTGCATTTGTCGACGTACAGTTGTAAAATGTGACAAAATTAATCAGTGCAATTTTTTACATCTAAAGAAACAGGTACAATAACAATGACACAAACAAGGGGAAAAGAACCCATGGAGTTACAGCTCCCCCCCCCGCACAAGCCAATGATACGTATTTAAAAATATAACTTTTATTTAACTATTAATTTTCAATACTAACGAAATTTATTCAATATATATCAATCGTCAAGGTTACAAATAATAACAATAAGTCAAAAAAATACATTTCATATTCAGCACAAATGAACATTCTTTATAAGAAAACATCAAGTGGACTGAACAATATAACTGTAGTTCACCTCTCAGAGCCCACAAGAAAAATCCTGGGTGCGCCTCTGATGTGACATAATAAAAATTCACGTGAAAAATCTAACATAATTCTAGCTTTTTCCATGTCTAAAAAGTTCCTGGAATGTTTCCCGCTTATAATATACTCTGATCAGGGGCAGGCGGTGATTACTTTGTACATCCCAGCTGCTAGCGGCCAATCAGCTCCCTCCCCCATCCCAATCTTTTCGTTATCTGTCAATGCTGGTGTTGGCCTACCATTTTCAATTGCCTGAACCTACTCGTGGAACAATTTCGTTGGAAATGGTCTCTTCAAAATATAATCAATTATACCCTCTCTGGAAGACATACTACTACACAGAATTATTCCTAATAATCGTTAGGCAAATAATTTTTACTGCACTTCAAAGTCATTACTAATCCTCACGAAATAACGAGCAAACACGACAACACGGTCACGAACATTACAATGGATCACCACTGCGTAACGCACTACCCTGACACGCACATTGATTCTCTAAGAATAATTCGCTGTGCTATTCACAAAAACGAGGATTCTAGGTATCTGATTCACATGTGAGCCAGAATTTCCTTCCTCAGAAAAAAATAATAAAATCACTACTAAACATTTTGGTTCGCTTTCATTCGATTGAGAGATAAATATGTGCTCCATAATATTTCTTTTTAAGTTATAAACTTCTCGACAAACGGTACGTTAATTTATACTAACAAAAGCTTCCATTTAAAATAATACGCATTGTGGTAGCACTGGCTTATGAGTACGTTCGCAGACAGGAGGAGCCAGGCGAGGTCTGGCCTTGAAGCAGCGGGAGCGTGGAGAAACTTTATCCATCCCCAACCAACTTAAAAGAGGTCAGAGCTGAACGCTTCTCCCCGATCGCCGCCTGCCTGCCTCTGGCCTAGTGATGTAGATGCGCGCGCAACATCCAGGCCCAACGAAGATGTCCCAGCTGGGGGGGAGAGAGCACTGCAGAAGCAGTAGGCCGCCGCACAGATCCCAGTAGAGAGTACAGTGGGTGCACTATTTTCGATCATGTGACGTACGTATCATTGGCATTTTAATTCTCAAAATTCATCAAATTCTCATTTTTGGTTACCCCCATCAGTGCTAGAGGGGGGGGGGGAACTCTGATGCTGTTTCAAGCCAAACTAGATTGGAGCGTGGGCGAACAGTAACGTGCAGAAACACGAGCGTATCTGGTACGTATAAAAGAGGGGGGAAGGGATTATCAGCAGCTGCTCAGCTCATCTGGTTGGCGGAAGAATACATTTCGCGGAGCGATGCGGGTTTCGGAGATGTCCACTGTTTCAGTACTTCTCCGCTGGCCTGAATCGGGTATACCAACTCCTATCACTGTCCCTTACGGTCGGACCCTTTTAAGTCAGGCGCTTTAGATTAAGCTCCTCCGACTGGGACTTCAGCCCACTGCTGTGCTAGATGATTTCTCGCCCAATTGAATGTGGCGAGAAAGCTATCTTCCCATTTCCCAGAGGAGGTACGGTTTGTGAGAACGACCTAATCAAGGGCAAGAGTCTTATCAAAATGGATCGTACAATACATCGTATTATTTGTAGTAATTCTTAATGAAACTCTCAAAATATTTTCGGCTGTAACATTACTCGATGAAGATGTGGCCCATGATTAACTGAAATAGCTAATAAATTGTTCTAAGAATGTTTGGATTATGTCGCTCCTGCTTTTGTACTTACAGGAGGACTTGTGAGGATTGATTGGATGTACGAAAAAAATCACAAAAAGGATATGAAATGAGAGTTTAAACAAATTATGTACATGATAATAATAAAACACGTGGGGGTGGAAATATTCTACTTTTAAAAATTCATATCTACAACAAAAATTAAAATTTCTTTCAAATACTAAGGCAAAACATTTAAATTATAGCCAAGAACCTATAGTATAAAAAATCACTCCATTAGTGTATTTAGTGTGGAGAATAATGTTCCTCGAATATAATATTGCAGTTGTAGGGCCTTCTGTGTCCCCTTAATTATGAATATTATACAAATTTATTATATAATGTCACGCTTAGAACGAATAGAACAGAGCATATAGTAGGGTACTTAATCATTAGTCAAAACGTATTTGACTTTTCCAGAAGTCTCTCTCCCGCAACAAGATAATTCTCTGTTCCTCCGCGGTTTCCTATTTCACTCAGCATCTACACCGATTACGCAACTAGGGAAAACTTTTCTTCCAGCCATTTCAAATCAGCGGGAGATATAGATTATCGAACGCGGAAAAGTATACGTAAGAGTAATACTAAGTTACAAGGCAACAAGAATACACGTGCAACAATTTTGCGTTTTGGTGTTTTTATACCAATGACATTTCAAGCAAAAAATATGTAAATGTTTTGTTGGGAAAGAACTCTATCAATTTAATAGGAACTTCACGAAGTAACTAGTTGAAATGCTTCAATTCTTTCCTTTACTCTTCCTTATAAAGACACGCATTCAAGCATTTGGCGAAACGTTTTACGTGGTTTCCAAAATTGTTTAGAACAATACATGTCCAACACAAATACGCCTTTGGCCGGCCAATGAACTCCGTCCCTATTATACAGAAAAGTAATTGCACAATATTGTTTTTGAAAAAATAAATTAATAAACAGTTCAGGGATATTTTTTCTTCCCTTTCTTTTTGTTTCACTTCTAGTATTCTAATAAGAATAATTTTTACAAAAATTAATGAAAAAGACAAAGGAATTTCCTGGGATTGCTGTGTCAAAGATT
Organism: Gryllus bimaculatus; assembly: GCA_017312745.1. Classification (NCBI taxonomy): domain Eukaryota; kingdom Metazoa; phylum Arthropoda; class Insecta; order Orthoptera; family Gryllidae; genus Gryllus; species Gryllus bimaculatus. The sequence continues at coordinate 3,634,167 of BOPP01000059.1, read as the reverse complement.
CCGCACGGTTCAATTTTATGAGTGATTCAGTTAAACTCACAAACAGCCAAGATTTAATCAATGAATAATCCAACATTATACGAGTATACGTATTCATATTATTATATAAGTATAGAAGTGTAGTTTTCTTGAATTTAGCATCTACAAATTGCATTCATTGTTAACTTCGATACATTGCATTCATGCGAAGTTCCGAAGTAGGAGAGACAAAACAGGGTCTACGAAATCAAATCTATGAGAACAGGACCCACCGCAAGTTTGCCAACCGTCGCGAAATAATTGCGAAACGTTTTCACAAGTTACTTCGCAGTGAAGCCCATAATTACAGTTCGACAGGCCCGAGTGCCCGAAAGAAAGGAACGTCCGTTCGCAATACGTTGTAACAGCGCGCACGTCGCTTTTCCAGGAAGACGGACCGGGTACCTTTCCCCGAACCGCTGACGGGGCGGCCGGGGGCTTCCCCGGGCAACGGGAGTGTTTCGCCACGAAAGCGGCGCGCGGCGGAGGGAAGACCGGCGGAAGAGAGCACCGCTGCGTAGAGTACACGCGACGTACTATACGCGTGCGCGCACAGGCTGCCTCGCATCCGGCTCCATCCTCGCTCGCGCGCATTCACTTGGCCGACGCCTGCGCGTGGCAGGGTCACCCGGCGATGGCGCCGCTCCTTCCTTCCCCCCGATATTCCCGCACGGTATCCCCCTGCGGGGAATCGCCTCTCTCGGCGCCTTGCAAAGGAACGTTTGACGCTTATACGGAAACAGAGAAACCCCGTTTCATAGACCGCTATTAGTTATTGGGCGTTGAATGTGGGGCATAAAGGTAAAATAAATTTTATACCTGCTTCAAACAATAGGCATATTTCTTTAGAGTGTACTAAAATATATTGAATATGCTAAAAGAATGAAAATAATGTAAATACATTGATATTGTATAACATTGAAACTGTAGGGAACACTACAATTGTTGAAAAACACTAAGACTGTCAACGCTCTTGCCCACTAATATCTGCCACTACTGGATAACCCAATGTTACTTGGTGCCTGTCAGACCGCTTATGTTTCAATATAAGTGTTAATGCACCATCGCCAAATATCACAAGGTTGATGTCCGAGAATATCATTAATAGTTAAATATATAAAAATAGAATGGTTAAACTAAATTTTAAAACATGTTTTTCAATATGTTTATATATAAACATAAACTTTTTTTGTTAGAAGCGCCTGATCAATACGGGAAGCAGTCTGCCTGCCCAGAGCGTAATTCCCACCGGGCGATATTTAATATATATATATATATATATATATATATATATATATATATATATATAATATATATATATCGTTTAAAATATTCTCGCATCAGCAGCAGTTCCGGGTTTCGTTTTTGAATTATTTGCTAAAATTTGGAAACTAATACAGAGGAGTTTACTAGGCTGACCGGGTGACGCCGCGTCCATGGCGAAGGTGGTCCGACGTTTCGGTCGCCATTCTGCGACCTTCCTCAGGGCGTAATGCGATTACGTCGGCACCTTCGCCATGGACCCGGGCAGCCTAGTGTAAACACTGACTACGGCCGCGGAAGCCTACGCTCTCAATTAATACAAAGAGCAAATCCAGATTCAATAGATTGCAAACAGTTTTTTCAATAAAAAGAAATTCCTATTTGGTGAAAGTGGCTAATTTACTGCAAAGAAGAGGTACAGACCATGGTGTAAGAATAATACGCCATGGTACTGACAACACATCACTGAAAGTAGCGATTTGTGATTGACGTATAGGCGAAGCTAGAACTCGACAATAGGGAGTATTAGCGCCACGTGTAAGAGCGGTGTTATGCACTAAGTCACATGAGGGGGCCTTGAAGTCATAACGTCTTAACTTACGCCTAAGGTACGAACTTACACCTTCATCTCATCTTCATCATATGTGTCTCTTTGGTCAACTTACAAACAGCAAAATGTCCGCCTAAAACAGGAAAGGATGCATTTTCCCAACTTTGACAAACTGATACTCGTATGTGAAGCAGTTACATCCTTACCAACTCCTGACTGAATTAACGGTCAGGAGCTGAACTGAATTAACGGGCTGGCAAGAATTAACGGGAAATTTTGGAGACGTGGCAGGAGAGGAATTCGCGAAAAAGACGTTGAAATCATATCTTCGGATTAGATTATGTCTTTTGTTCATAACGAACGCTGTTTTTAGATATTTCCTACATTCTAAGAAAAGCCGATTCAAAATTTCACGCTACACACTCATCGTGGAGGGCAACAAAATTTAAAATTCCGTGCACAATGTAGAATTGTCATACTCTTACTAGTTTCGTGGTTCATATGTCTCATTAGTGTACACTCTGATATACTATGCAACCTCTTTGTTCAACGCTTGAAATGGTTATTTTGTTATAATGCATAACGCAATTGCTAAAACTCTTCTGAACGTTGATAATTACGACCGAATAGAGGTCAGTCACGTGATCAATAGAGTTTAAGGATGTCTTCTTACGCCTGGCGCTAAAACTCTCTATTCACAATTTGTAAAACTCTACCAGCCTAAACCTTCTCTTTTGCATTCATATAAATTATTAATTTGGCATTTTTTAAACATGAATTATTTTATTGTAATATATTCGTTTGTCATTTAATTAATTTATACTTTATGATTTTAAAATATAAATAAACAGATAAATTCGGTACAGATAATATGCGACAATACTTTCATACATTTGGAATTAACTTTTCAATGGATCGAAAAGGGGGGGGTTGGAATATTTTTATTTTCTTCTACAGGACGCCCAGGTCCAGAAAAGTTTGGAAACTTGCGGTCCCGAGGATACCTAAGAGCTTCTCCAGAAACATCCACCACTTAGCAGGTGTCCCCATTACGCGTATTTCACTGAAAACCTAAACCTTGGGCGATTTTGATTTGTACGTTACGCATACGAAAATTACAAAAAAATGTCAACTATTAGCAACATCCTTTCCAAAATTCATATAAGAACCACGCTAATCCGAACAAAATTCTGGATGGAGGGAAAAAAAAACCCTTGTTTGTAGTGTAAAGAATGGATCTATAAATGTAGAGCTGAACAACTAATTATTAAAACAAGTTGTACAAATGAAACGTTTACTGCACTGGTAACTACGGTGTATATTACATGTTTATGTACCAGTAATTTTCACTTAGAGGAACTTGCAAAATCGGTCATCTTCATTTGCCGTAAGGAAATGAATCTGTTTCATGATGCGATCGCTGGACTAAAGATGCCTTTTTCTCACATCGCACGCTACATTACACTGTCTGGTAATCCTATTGATGTATATGTATTATACTGCGATTTATGCAAGTCAGCCTTTGGCAGAAATCAGCTATTGACGGTTTCATCCAACCACCATAGTGACGTTCAAGCTCCCAACTGCATGAAACCGACAACAGCTGATTTCTGCCAGGGGTTTATGTGCATAAATCGCAGTATATGTACGGCAAGTGTTTTCGGAAAATACGAATATTTCCGAATCCGAACACGCAATTAGTTTGGATACCGGGGTTCTACAGATTTTTCATAACAAATTAGGGCGTCATGAAAAGTATTATCGCAGGGACATGGGAGCTATTTACAAAGTAGCGAAATATGTGAAGAAAATGAAGAGTTACACCTACTTATTACGCATGCAAGTTAACCAGACAAGTCCACCGCGGATCGGCTTGACCTTCATGCCAATGTTCGAATAACATTTCTGACTATTTGCCAGTGGGGTGAGGATAGAAAGATGTTGCCTCTTACTCAGCCAACATATACGTGGTTGGGTGGCCGTTCTTGCGATAGATCACGAGAGCAAGAAATAAACCGCAATAGAGCACACAACAGTAGTAGACAGAACTGCACACACGATGCTAAAACAAAAAAGTCACGGCGCTTTTAAACTTAGAGTTGTTTCGCGCTATTAGATTTCTTAATACGCATTGCAACTCTCCAGTGACATCAAAATTTGAAGCCTTTGATTGGATACCGAAACCCCGTCTCCTCTGTTAGCCAGGAGCTGTCAAATAGACTGAAGTATTATTCACAGATTAGTTACGCAAATTGTAATTATTCCTTACATAATACAGTATTAACATTACGTAAAATTTCAGTGGCGATAAGGTAATAACCAATAATTTCATACTTATTAAAATAAAAAATAAAACACCCTAATGAAAGTCAACCACGACAATTTGTTTCGAAAAAAAGGTAAATTATTTCTGTGCTCTAATGAGAATAAAAGGCAGCCCGATTAAAAAATTAAGTAGAAATAAAAATGGTCAGTATTTTTTGTTCACTCACATAAAAAGTTGCATGATATGACCCTAAAATAAAACTTTCCTAAGTCGATATAGTTAATAATACATCAAGGTCGAAAAGTACGTTTTTTTCGAAAGACCGCAGTCCGTTTTGGAGGGGACCCACGAAGCTGCTCTTATATTTAAAAATAAATTTAAATAACAAAATCCCTATTGTGGCCTATACTACCATATTAAAATTAATTACAAATACAGATAACAACAAGAGTTTTCAGCAAGATTTAATAATAAGGAATTATTCGCTCACGTGTAATAAAATCTGCAACGGAAAATGAGCTGTAGATTTAGGCTACTATCTCTTAATGTGCCCCACCTTACTATAAAGAGAACATGTAGAATGATATATTATTTGAATAACTATATTCCCCACTGTCCTCAAAAAACAAAAACGAAAAGGGAATCTGTTTTTCAGATTAACAAATTTCATCAGTGTTCTGTATTAATTATAAAAAGAATATCAATTTTATATACCACACACTCACTCTGAAATACCCGACACATAAGACTAATTCTTCATTCTTTTTTTTTTTAATAAAATTAAAATAAATAAATTGTTAGAATAAACTTAAACACTTAAAATATTAAAACTATTGTTTTAATATTTTGGGAAATAGGGAAGTCATGCTGTTGCTGCAAGGCATATAAATTCCAACCTGCACTACACATACACAGAGCTTTTAACTGTAGGGTATTTAAATAAAATAATGTTCTGAAATAATCTCTCTTGAGGTCTTTCAGGTCGTACTAAATCAATCCATGAATTTCATATGTTTAGCTATTAATCTACTTGCATTAAATAAGGCTCCTTACAATGGGGAGGTTTGTGACAATTCTATTAAAATTAGAGCTGGCTACATTTTGCCCTCCTCCCCTTTCACCGGCAAAAAAAAACTTGGAAATGCGCAAAATGAAACCATTGAAATGTTTTAATATTATTACAAATAAAATAACAAAATGTATAATTTTAGTACTGAAATATTAATTCAAAACTCCAATCTCATCCCAACAAACACACACAAACATGTACAAGAAACAACGAAAGTACAAAACGAAGGAACTGATATAAAATACCTGCTTTGTTTGCTAGCATTGACAACTTCATTTCATCACAATAAATGGTTAAGTCACCACAAATAAAGCTCTGACAAACAAAACTGGCCGAGTTATCTCAGATCCAGCAATACCGCTGTCTCTGAAGTCCTAGGCTCGAGTCCCGACCTGTGATGAAATTTCGATTCTTGCAGTGGCCAGCTGTTCAGTTTGGTAGTTTTCCTTGATCTGTCAAATCACTGTTTGGCATTTCCCGGAACGTATCCTAACAAATGGGCCACGACTATACTCTTAAGCCACTCGTGTCTGGAGAACACCACCTAGGTGGCATTGAGGAGACCAATAGGAAGCTTAGAACTTGTCCTGACTAGAGCGGTACCTAGTTGGGCTGGGGGAGATTCCTGTAAGAGTACCCGACGTGAAGATCGGCACCAGAACTCACATAAATTTGTTACTTAATTACCGAAAAATAACACTGAAAAATATACATAAAAATTTAATATACCGGTAATGATTTACGAGTTTGAAATTGTAAAACTGGGGAATAGTTTAAACCCTTGGATGCACCATGTACTTACTGGATTCAATTTAATTTTTCAAACGACGAAAACCATAATTTACAATGAAATAAATTCAAAAAGGAATATTTCCCCTTAAAATTCCAATATATCCCATGGATCAAGCTTTTATAAACAATCATTTTTTCTTCTTCTTTTCCTTTTACTTAAACTTTGCAGAAAATTAAGTCACAGAATTTTTTTCGAATCAATTTGGGTTGGTTACTATCTCAATATCACAAACCATGTTTTCTTACACTCACATTTACATTTTCATATCACATACTCTGCTGAGCAATACATCTGTCTACCTAAAAAAGCCTTTAAAATGGATAAACTTAATTAAACAACTTCACTAATGGGCAATAAGAAAACCCTACTGACAAAAGAAAACACTTCGGCTGATTTAAAGCATATTGATTTTCTTTTAATGTGAAGGTTGTGCCTTCTGTTAATTAATCTGAATTATTAATTAGTCCATTAATCTGATATGATTACTCTGAAAAGTCCATTAATTAATCTGAAATAAAAATGATGTTATTTATAAAGTTTTTAAATTCGTTCTCTTTATGATACTCATAGTTTTCTAATTTTCAACATGGAAAGAAATATTTAAGTAATTATAAAATCCATTTAGTATGTATAAATGAGCCTAATGAAGTAAAGAAGAATTATAAACTTGATCATAGTTGTTTCATTAACTCAGTTCAAATTAAATGCCTCTCACTAATTGCATGCTATTATATTCAAAAAACAAATGAAATTGATGGATTATTCCATGATTTTCAACATCTTCCCATGATTTACTATTTTAAGCATGTAACATAAGTAAACAAATGTAATTCTTAACTGAATACTTTAAATAATAACTTACCATTTGTGTGATCATTCAAAAACATCTCCACCATTCGTCCTGGTTCCAGCATGCAGAACAGAGAAGTCTGAGTAGAACTGTCAACAATGCTTACTTTTCTTGCCGGTAACACTAATGTTTTTTCAATTCTTGGCATCTCTTTAGCTCTTTGCATATCTTGTTGAAACTTCAAGGCAATTTTTCTCCTACGCATTATTTCATCAATATTTGCTTTAGGAATTGTTGCAGCATTACAACTTGCCACATTTTGTGGAGCATTAACAATAACAATGTTTTGAATAGAATTTTGACTCTCATTGTCATAAATATTATTTGAGTCAATAAGAGAACTGCTGTGTGACTGACGCCCAATAACAGAAGGATCTAAATGTCCCTTATCCAAATTTTCCTGGCAAACAATAAACTTGGGCTCAGTTGAACTGAGGTTACCAGTTTTCTGATGTGCAGAGGTACTACAAACATTAACAATAGTGGGTGTTGTAGAATCTGCTGGCACAAATTTCAATTTGCCCTCTTTCATGACCGACTGATTTTCAACATGCAAGCCACTCTCAGCTCGGGCGCGATTTATGGGGGACATTATTCAGAAATTCGATCACCAACAACACTTACATTGCCTTCAGGCAGATTCATTTTTGAGAAGATGTATCTATTAAAATATGATTATTTGTTTTCAATGGGTTCATTGCAAGGTAATTTCTCTCCGTTAATAGATGCATCATGAATGTTTGGCAATATTCCAGACCCAACTTTTGGAATACTTTAGAAGCCCGTTCCAACAATACTTCTCTTTTTTTTGGGTTATCATAGTAAAAGGACGTAAGATTGACGTTGTACTGTTGTGGGAACAAAAGTAGATATGGGCTTATGTATTTGAACTTCTTTCTTCTTTGAATCAATATGACAATCATCGCAAACTGCATGAGCATGTTCTAGTTTGTTTCCAACAGGCACTTCACGAGATGTAAATTTCATTTTATGAGGTAGTGTAGAGGATTTTTGCGAGGTTTTGAAATGATGTTCCCTCTTCTTTCATCATCACCTTTTTTTCAACATTCTTTTGAGCTGCCTTGACGGATAGTAAACATCTTAATTCTCTTGGTTTTGCAGATACTGGATTATGACAGAAGTAATTGAAGGAATACATTTTAACTGAGATGTATTAACCTCACTCTGAGCAAGTATCACTTCAGTTCCTTTCACAGAAGTGCCTACATTCTGGGGCACCTTCGCTGCTTTTAAATAATAAAACTTTTCTTCCATTGACAAATTAGAATCAAATACTTTAATAGAGTTAGCAATAACATTCTCTGGTAAATTGTTAAGAGTGATTTTATCGGAGCAAATAGACTTTGGTGCAGGTACCAACAATTTTGACGACAGCTCTTTCGGTCACTACAATAATATCTTTACAGGTAGTGCTGATGCTACCAGTTGAATGTTCTGAATACTTGTAGATGAAATTTTTGGTGATGTAGACGAATTTTTGGAATATTTGATAAATAATTTATTTTCATTTGGGACTTGTAACTGGACTTATATCTGCCATGAACTCTTTTAGTGAAAAATTCTACCTTCAGGAACATCATGCTGATACTTCACCACTTTCTAACTTTTTTTCTGATGCTAAGATCTTCCTTGTTTTGATGGCAGTGGTTATATCGAATTCCTTATTATCACATTTCCTACCATCTTCATCTGTGTCATAAGCAACATCAGTTGTTAAATGATTAGCATTGCTTCTCTTACTCATACTTGTAGCAGTATGTTTAACAGTATATCTTATTCAAACTTTCAAATGAAGTTTTGTCAATATATTTCACTTGGAACAAAAATATCGATCACAATTGAAAGAAAAAATTGTTTCTTAGGAAATTTCACTTGACACTGCACAAAAAGCAATTTTCATTTCTTCTGTAATGTTGACAATGGAAGTAGAGTCCATAATGATGAGAAGTAAGCAATTCTGAAATTAAAAATTCGTTTAAATAAGAAAACACAATCAAAACCACATATATAAACAGCCAAGTAAGTAAAGTAATCTTTATGAAGGACCATACATAATATCTGTTGCCTGGAATTAATTTTGTTTGTACTGCTGATATGTAAAATATTATAACAATGGTATTATTCAAATTACAGTAGAATTTGCTATAAATAAATAAAAAATAGATATAATTTAATTCTCTCCCTTATATTATTTTGCTCAAACAATCTATTCATCTATACAATTCTTTAATTCTAACATTGAAATGAATGATAGAATTGTCTTCAATACAAAGCTGAATATTAATTCATTGTGCTATTACTTTTTTCTTCGATTGATCTGGTTTTAATAAGCAATGAATTAAAATGTTTCTGGGACTTCACTAAAACAAGGCACCTGTTAATACTCATAATTTATGAAGCTAATTAACAGTTTTTTCGGAGTAACCTGATATTGGCCTGAAAGTACCTTTGTTGAGCAACGTAACATACTGTTGGAAGAATTACATAAATAAATTTCGGAGATTCAAAATTTGCATTTAACACAGAATACCAAGAAGCAGGGATGAATGAACTTGAATTGAAACAAGCTATTAAATAGAACTATTTGCAAGATGATAGTACATTAAACATTCCCGGGGAAAACAGAAAAAGAGTAATCACTAAAAAAGTAGATGCTTAATTCATAAATACCTGTTTCAACTTGCAGTTAGAATATGTACACACTTTCGTACACAGCAACACACATGCTCATGAACATAGTTATCGATCACACTTTTGGTACTTCCCCCACATATGCATGTTACGAACTCGACGAGCGAGGGGACTTCACCGCGTAACGAAGCGACGTCACCTCAACTGCGCATGCTCGAGCCATTGCCACAACCCAACCGCGCATCAAATAACTAAATTAAATAAAATTTAAAAAGAAAATGCTTCCCTATGAATATTAATTACGTAATGTTCTTGAGCAATGTTTAGTATATACTTAATTTTAAAATTAAAACAATGAATGTTCTTCGTTATTATACAAATAAATGTATTCTTGTAGGTATGCCATCTTTGGAAAAATAAATTTTAGCAATGCGTTTTGTATTGAAAAATCATAACACTGTCGTAGTTTACATCCTAAAAACTATTTCTTGAAGAACAAACCTTTTAATTTAATAATTCAATGTTTACGAAAGTACAGAAGTAAGAAAATTTTAAAAGCATTTCTCATCGCAAGGAATAACTTGAACAAAGAATATCTATAAAAATACTTGTAGCTCTAGCTCTTTCTAGCCTCTGAGGACCGAATGGAGGGATCTTGTTCTAGCCTTTTCACTTACAGTACATCTTAAGTAAAAACACATCGAAAACTGAACCGCTTTCCGTCATGAATATTTAAGATTCTGCGTATGATGAAAACACTAAGATAAATTTACTTTCTAATTAAATTATGGTAAGTTATAAAAATCCCTCCTTTCTTTGATAAAAAAAATCATACCACGTTTATTACTAAAGATGTTTAGTGTGACTGTCTGAAATTAACCTCAAACGAAAACAGCAGAAAGGATAGATTTGTGATAGTTCACAGGAAAGGATAACATTTGTGATAGTTCACAAATTATCACGATTTTAGCTGCTTATTTATTTTATATTTATTTGTTTATGTCAAAAACCGTTAAAAATTGTGTGTGACGTGCTATGGGGGGAAGTTATTTTTGAAGTTACATTTATGTCCAGAAGCAAAACAAGGGGCCATCTCAACATTTGCTAGAGGGTAATGGAAACTGGACGAAAACCTGATCGAGATGGGGGTCATTGACCCAGAAGTTGAACAATACTTGTTACAGGTTCTTTACAATTATACAATCCAAATGATAAATAATACATTAAATGTCATTGTTAAAATTAATATTACTTTCTTTTCGGATGCTCGGTATGGTATTCAATGGTATACTACCCATATTTGTTTAGCTTCATTCTACTCCTTAATGATGGTGAAAGAATAATGATAAGTGACTCATGAACGTAATGATTGTGTGTTGGATGTGAACATCTGAGTTGTTTTGAATAATAACTGATACACTGTATTTTAACTCAAAGTAGTAAAAAAAAAATTTAAAAAGAACCTGTACTTAACCAGACAACTTAAATAAAATGAAGTGGCATTTATTTTAGAAGAAATAAAAACATATCACTTGATATACTTTTAATTTCATTTATGATGATGTAAGTTCTATATAGTAAATACAAGTAAATATTGAGAAGACCTATTCCTGTGTGTTGTGGATATTTGCTACATATTAACTTTTTATCAACAAATTGTTCAACATTACTGGGTACATATTATGATGAATGAGAGTACTGTCTTCTCACAAATAGTTCTGATATTAAATTACTCATTTTTTAGTTTGGTGTATTTCTCATTTCAAAAATGAATAATTGTTGAAATTTAATTACCAGCCTTCAAAAAGCACAATTTTTCTATCCCAGACCCAGCTTTGGATGTAATTCTCAATTCAGATCTGTTACTGACATTGTGAATGTCAGGTAGATAAAACCAATGCAGAAGAATCCACTCGGGGAGTATTTTGTTTCTCTTGGCAGACAAATATTTTTATTACATTGTACCAACATAGATAATACACTAAGAATTAAAATTCATAAGAGGTAATACCAGATTTTTTATACCAAACTTAATTTTTTATGAAAATAAATAATCTTTTTATGCCATAACATTACTTCAGTTTTGTCTAGGTTTATCACTGATACTAGATGGAGATTGTTTTTAGTTTACGGGGGGGATGGGCCATTTGAGGGTGGGTGATCTATCATTGCCCTGTCCTAAAGATGGGAATGAGGATAGGTAAGGAAAGAAGAACCACCTGGTCCTTGGCCACATTCTACATGTTGCTCTGGTATTCACCTGTAAGTGGACAGAGAAACCACAGGACTCACAGAGCAGAGAGAAACTAAACGTAGGGGAAAGTTGTTTTTTTCCATTCAAAGAAGGGGAATCTCCGCCCCTTGAAATTTAACTGCAAGTAGCTGTACAAATAAACCATCAGTATTCAAGCTAATTTCCTTACTAGATTAATTTTAGAGCATATATTTAGTTTTTTTCAGATTCATTTGGCTTTGCTTATAAATCAACTAATATTACTATACAGAAAATAACATCAATAATTACTAAAATTAAGAATTTACATTTGTTGTAAAATTTGTAGAAAATTTCCTTTTCGTTTGTTTGAAATACTTCAGAAAAATTCTCTGTTACTAAAGGGAAAAAATGTTTATTCATGACGACTCCAAAAGTGTGATGGCATCTTACAATTTTTGGATTAGGTACACCAATTTGTACATAAGTAGGTAGGTTCATTATTAAATTTCCATAATATTTTTTAGAACATTGCATCTTAAGCTAATTGAATAAACTAAGTAACTCGAGGTTTCTTTCAAAGATGACTAGTCATAGCAAAAAATAATCTGGTTGTCACGTACCAGAAATCTGTTCAATAATGATGTTATATAGGTCCATGATAATACTGCTACACAAATATCGAAGAAATTGCTGACGTGGTGCTAGTGTAAGTGCTTAATTGAGGTGATTTAATTTTCCAAAAAATGTGCTGGTATTGTTTTTCATTGTGATCAGTAACTTATATGAAGTTGTGTAATCAAATATATACATTCTAACTTAACAAATACTAAAGTTTTAATTTCTTTAAAAAACAACACATTTAAGTTACTTTAATAAGTTCCACCTTTTTTTTTTTTTTTTTTAATTGGAATAACATACACATAAAATGTTCATTGCAAATCAATGTTTGATGTTTAGAAGCTTAAGATTTGTTTTTATGGTTTAATTTAATTTATTATTGTGTACATACTTCAGTTTAGAATTCATTTTAATTTCTTGATGAATGAATATTATAAGTAATTACAGAGACCATTATATTTCACCAATCTTTGACACATTTTTCACCTTCCTGATGTACCAAGTATTATTACACAATTAGTAGGTATAAAATAATTTTAACCGACATTATAAATATATTTATGGTTTTGATAAAACAATTTGTAGTAAATTCAAATTTAGGATAACACATCTGCTGTGTTCCATTAATATCTTTCAGAATCCCCTTAATAATATTGAAATGTTACAGTTCATCTATAATGAAAATGAATATAGGAAAAATAAGCTTAAAAATATCAAATATTTCATATGTCCTTGATCTAATATAAAAAGCTCTCTGAAAAATCACTACAACTCAGGAGGGTCTGAGTCTGCTTGTGCGTTTATCAATACACGTCAGGATCCCTTGGGACTTAACATCTATAAATAACTATGTATATGATATTAAGATGAAATGTGATCACTGGAAAACATTTACACGAAACCATTAATATCAATTGGAAGGTCTAAAGTGTTGTGCTCTACAAAATTATGCCAGATCACTGAAAAAAGGGAGAAAAAGAAAGAAAAAACAACGAAATAACCCAAATCAACAGCACAGTGGCAGTCAAAACCATTGAATGTAAACGAATTGCGTGCAACACAAGTGACGAATTGGGGCATGGGAACACGTGCTGAACAAGGGTGTTCTGGTGGGATAGAGGTAAGTTTCAAGTGGTTTTCATATTTGCGATCTTAGGAGTACACGCGCCTAAGAGAAGTGATATCTTATCTCTACGCAAAGAAAGTATTTGAGAAAAGCCTTATCAATTTTCTGCGAATAATGTCATGTTTTCTGAGAATCACACCATTTCTCCGAGAAAATTTCTACAATATGATAGATCTTGTACACAATTCAACACCATTGAGAAGACTAATTCGTAAGCAATTCGTTTCTGTTTCATGTTGACTGTTTCGAGCTGAAGCAAAGAAAAAATAAATGGCATATCGCGTCCTGCGACGTAGAAGGAGAATGCCTGACACAATTTTCTGTTTCTCTGTGGATTTGCTAGATGCATTAGGTGCTGCAGTAGGACTAGGTGTACAAATGGAAGAAGAAAAAAAAATGGTCAAAACCTGACACCATTTCATGTTCTGAACATAGAATGTACTAATATAGTTAAATTTTACGTAGTTGCTTCCAGAATTGATATATTTATTATTATTATTAATTATTATTATTATTATTATTATTATTATTATTATTATGTTAATCTCGGATTTTAGTTACATTTATTAAAAATCATTCGTTTCATTTTCACAAAACTTCATCTCTTTTGATGGCGTTAATGTTAGCAAGTTAAAACAAAATATTTAATCGTTTATCGCGATGAAAAATGTAAAATTAAGAAACTTCTGTTCAAGTAACTTCGTGTTACAAATATCAGAAGTAGGTGTTGCATTTCCAATGGGTAAAAACGAATGTTTAAAGGAGAATATGTCAAAAATTGCCCAAAGGAGATAACAACAAAAAAGTTTTCTTTCGGTCTAAAAGTGTAGATCTAAAACGTAAATCTCTGGAATTGTTCAAAGCTTACGTACGCCTATACTTGTTAGGTCAAAAGAAAAAGGATTTATCCCTCTTACTTGTTTCTACACAGTTATTAAAGTTTGTACTGATCATCAAAAAGAAAAAAATGTTTTCTTTAACAAAACTAATGATATGCAATGCATTAGTTTTACATTCTTATAGTATAATCTTAAAGAAAGACTTAATATGCATGTAACAAGTAATGTCATGCTCTCATGCCCCCATAACAAATAATGTCGACCCATCCCGATCAAGTTTTCGGCCAGTTTTTCTGATCCACTGAAAAAATTCTAAGATGGCCCCTTGTTTTGCTTATGGGCAAATATGTAGCTTCAGTATCCGCAAGGTTTGTTGAACTCTCCTTTTGTTTGTAGTGGTAGGAGTAGACCTGTGGGTAAGTTACTATTTTGTTAGCAATGTAGAAAAATCAACTCTGCAGTTCGTTTACCGTTAAAAATAAGTTTTCTATAACTCGGGAACGAAAATATCTAGTTTTACAATTATTGCTAATTTTTCACATTTAAACATTTTATTTTTATTTTTTTGTTGTATTTTTAATTTTTTCATATTTCAGCTATTTATAATTAAAATGTTGGGAAGGGAATCTTGGAAAAATTGGGATCTTTTTCCCACATGTTATGAACATTTTTACTGATTTTTGACTAAATAAATGAAATAAATCATAAACTGGCGGACTGACGTTCTGCCCATTTTCCCACATACATTATTTTAATATAACACTGTAGTTACTTTCTCGCCACTACTTACGCAGTATATAGAAAGTATTATAATACTATTGGGAAAAAACGTCGAATTTTCTACAGAAAAACTCTTAGTGCCGGGCCCTGGAAACGAAAAAGTGCATAAATCGTATCCACATTTACAGTAAATTATTTCCTATAACACATCGTGAAGAAATCCATGTTTTATTACCGAAAAATCGATTGACGAAAAACGTCGGTCCATCTGAACAATGCTAGCGGCTAAACGGTAAGCCAAAATTAGTAGTCCCCAAACGATTGGCTGATATCGCGGCCCCTTGAATTCGTAACCAATATTTTAATTTTGTGTGGTATCTGGGACATTTTTTATTTTTTTAAAAAAATGACACCAAATTTCTAGTTAAAATATAAAGATGGCGTCCTGGGCGGATCCAGGTGATCATTGGAGGGGATAATAGTTTTTTGTTAAAAAATCATTATATTGTAAATATAATACTGTACAATATTTGTAAAAATACTATTTCCATTCTATTACTGGGAAACCGAAAAAATTGGAAAATGTTTAAAAAATGTTCTTTGGGCTGCGATAGATGGTAGCTGGCAAGAGTATGTGGTTAGTTCGAATAGCTCGGCGGGACCAAAGGAAGTAGAAAACTAATACGGGAAAGTCTGTGCCATTCTGTAACACCTCCAGTTAATTTTGGTCTCGTCACAGTTTTCAGAGATATAATTTAACACTAAACTGAGTTTTTAGAAGCCTATCTACAGCACAAAGGATTTTACCATTTCCTGTCGCATGGAACTCGTCCAGAGCAAACAATGTACTCGCCTTTCCGCATCGTACGAAAATTGTTGGATTCTAATTATTGCTTTACAGTTTCGAAACTATGGTTTTCTTATTGGGATCACATCTTCGACAACATAGTATTATGCAAGGAAATTTTAGGAGAAAAAAACACTTATGAAACAAAATATAACATCGGAGTCAACAGCCAGTTTTATAGACTCGCCAGCCTCTTTGAAACGACTTTACCGAAGGCTTTATCGATATTGAAAATCCACATCTCATTAGTTGTTACTTCGTATATCGACGTAATGTATTACGGTGGAATTTGCCTAGGGCTGGTTGGCAGACGTGCATGTGCAAAGAGGTCTGTCCTCCCATGCCTTGTTACGGTGGCCGGAACCACTGTCACGTGACGGCTGGGATTCCCAGATCTAGCACCGATAGACTGGCGTTCAGAGAAACAGTTATATAATACGATTTATTTAGTCGTAAATCAGCTGTTGCGGTTTCATCCAATCGGGAGCATACACAAGTCGTATGTCGCTACAGTAACGTCACTATGGGGACATTCAAGCTCCCGATTGGATGAAACCGTGAACACCTGATTTACGTCGTGTGTGGTATCTTAGTAGAGAAGGCCATGGGGAAGAGCAAGGAAATGAAGCGGCCAAGGAACTTATCCGTCACATCTAGTGAGGAACAAACTCCTATAGGAAAGAGAACGAAGAGAAGTGTAAAAAGTATTCGTGCACCAGAATTTTAACAATTATTGTAATAATTATGCAGTAATTAACTTATAATCGATAGATATTTCCATCTTTGTATTAACCTAAGAGCACGGAAAAGTTTATAAGAAAAACAGCAGAAAAACACATGTACAAAGCAGATAGAACTGTTGAAACTTTCTGAAATGTGAAATCTCGGGACGCAAACGTTTTCGTACAGCAAAGACAACTGTAACGGTTATAGCTATTTATGTCTGACCCTCGGGAAATTAGTGACGCAATGGTGGAAATTTGTGACGACTGACGGAAATATCTATTGATTATAAGTTAATTATTGCATAATAATTACAATTGTTAAAATGCACTGGTGTATGAATACTTTTTACACTCACTGTAGGTATTTACAAGTAATCACAGGAGAGAGAAGAGAAAAATAAAATTGAAGGTGAAGTTTTATAAGAGCTGAAAAACTTGGGGATGCAACATATTCGCTCGCATTGTGACTACGTCATTGATATGTCATTTTCAAAGTACGAATTTGGGCCATTTTTCTTGCAACTTTAACATGACATGGTGAATAAAATAATTACGTTCGATGAATTACTTACGAATTTGGTGCAAGAGATTCCTTAAAAATATCATTAAATTAATTTAAAAGAAGCATTAAAAATGCGAGCACAAATATAACAGCTACTCGCACATAAGACTGGTGTAAATTGATAGGAAAGTCAAAGAATAAGTTAGAAACGAATTGATCAAACTTAAATAGGTTGACTTCTGAATGGTGAAGGCGAAACTTCCGTTCGTAGTTGTGATGCCCGTGTGTGCGTGTACATTTTACTGTTAAGTTCTCACCGTGGATGAGGCGTTAGGGACGGAAGCCCAGTGCCTTCGTGACCAGGGTGCGAGAGGCGCATTGGACCAGGGCGGCGAAAGATTAGAATACTTATTTCAAACTTTGAATGAAAGCAAACAAAATTTGTAGTACAAATCAAAGAGCAATACATCTTTACTCACGTAAGTTAGAAGGATACATGGAAGTATAACCATAGATATAAAAACTTTCACATTTTACCGGTCACACGAAATAAACAGAACAGTTTAAGGGCAATATTATTTAAAAGATCGATAGTTATTTAAAACTTAGTAAGTGATAAGGCACTTGAACATCGACGCCGCCGTTTTTCGAAACAGTTTCGATAGATCCTTTTGCAGAAACCGTTCTCTATATTGTTTCATTTATTTCACAAATTGAAAATTTTAATTTTTGAATATAAAAATGAGTGACGGGCGAAAATAATTGAGTGAAGCAGTGTCGCAAACACGGAAGCGAAAGTAAAAAAGAAAAATATTATTATTATTATTAAATACTAATAATTATTAATTTATTTTTTAAAAAATCCAAAAGTTGATGTTTTTGACTAATCTAACAAAAAAGTTTGCTTCACAACAGAAAAAAAGGTTAGCTAATTTTTGAAGCACAAATTTAAATTGAAAACTCGAAATATTGCAGGGTTTAATGCCTTAATATTTATTTGTTCCTTTGTTTTATGGTGTGAGATCTTTGTCGTCAGTGAATACAGTTTCGAAAATGTTGCGAAGTTCTGATTTTCCTACCTCATCGTGTATCGAAAATTTAGCTCTTCTGAAAACGAATATTCACATACCGCAATAATTTTGATGAAATGCTAAGCACTGCATCTGGGCTTGCTACTTCGTGCGATGTAGATGTGCATTTCTCCCAACCTAAAGGGAAGGGGAGAAAAGAAAACTATGTTCGCTTATGAACATGGCGATGAGAGTACAAATGATCCAAAAGACAATTTCTGTACATATTTTATTAAATAGTATTATTGACTCTACAGTTTCATCTATTGAAGATAGGTTTCAATTATTGTACTTAAAGAGCAGAGTGATGCGTTTAATTTTTTACATGACCAATAAACTAGCAGAAATTAGTAAATCAGACATATTAAAAAATTGTATGGATCTAGAATTAAATCTCACCGATGAAACGGACACAGGAAGTAAAATAGATAAAAGCAATGGAACTTGTAGGTGAATTAAATGTAATCACGAAATCGAAATCCTCAGCAATTGAAGTATTAGAATTTATATATCGAAATAACTAATTCGGTTGTTCCCTAATATTACCATGATATTACAAATTGTATTAACTTTGCTAGTTAAAGTGGCCATCGGAAAAACCATTTCAAAATTAAAACTTGTTAGAAACTTCCTACGATCAACCAAGAATGATGAACAGATCTAGCAATGAAATCAACTGAAAGTGAAACCTTCAACAATACACTATTGTTTTAGAGAGTATCATAAAAAAATTTCAAGTTTGAAAGTTCGAAAAGGGCATTTGTAAAATTTTACTCTATAATATTTTTTTATACGTATGCTAATTGTATACTATTGTGTTACTACTAAACATGTACGGGGTCACTTAATACAAATACTGATACTAGAAAAATTGATATTTTTATATAAAGAGTTTACATGAATACACGTATATTATTTGTATAAATTTATTAACTTTACAAAATAGTCCAAAACATGAATAAAATAAAATTTTAAGAGGCGGGCCTCTGAGATTTCCCTTGACAATGCACGGGACCTGTATTACCTTAATATTGCAAGGGATATCGAAACTATTCAGCCCAAGGGAGGATCTCCTACTTTCTTGAGCTGCTATCTACAGGCGTTTTTTCAACTACATCACTACGTCACGGGACGTGGGCTGTTACACACGTCATCGCAAGCCATAGAGGGTCAGAGTGCGCGCAGACGCGTGTAGAACAGCTGACGCAACCACGTGGGCTGGCGGACGCCGGTGTAAACGGGCAAACCGAGCCGATAGACGTTTCTATCGCGAACGAGACACGCAATCTAATTTGTAGCGTTTTCCATTTGAAGTAGTTTATGATTGATTATTTTGTGCATTCAGGCGTGTAAACGGCTGTAGTAATAAATCCCGATAGTATAGTGCATGCAACAACCGAGGAGGTGGTGGTTTGTCCTTCGTTGAAACGTGAAATCCAGGTCCAACCTACATCTCGTCTTGCCGAATTCTCCCCTTCCGGTTTCTTCGCCAGCGGGGCACCGCTCCAGCTGGTACAAGCCCCCAAGCTACCGATTGGTTCCCGGACAACCAAATCTGACAGGTTCATCGGTTGGTGC
Source organism: Gryllus bimaculatus (assembly GCA_017312745.1). Taxonomy (NCBI): domain Eukaryota; kingdom Metazoa; phylum Arthropoda; class Insecta; order Orthoptera; family Gryllidae; genus Gryllus; species Gryllus bimaculatus. Next base: position 3,614,466 of record BOPP01000059.1, on the reverse strand, counting down.
AACTGCTTTTCCGGGAAGGTGGTGGCGGAGTTCACAGTGAATATACTGGGGACACATGGCCCCCATGGAATATAATACTTACCTCTCCAGGACTGAAGGACCCATCCTGACTACGATTCTAGATTCGCCCAAAATCGCTGCCAGTTTGCCTTGAACAGTCTCAGCGGGGCGGTCCCTTAGCAAGGGTTCTCAGTGATGCGACTGGTCGAGCAACAGAGTGGCAGCACAGTAGCTCCACAAGAAAGTAAAAATTCGCCAATATTTTGGCTGGTAATTATGTGTGTAATATGCATGTTGTCTTTCATAATTTTTTTCTCGTGAGTCATAAGCGCAGCGTAACATGAACTGCAAATCAGGTTCGAGAGAAAGATCCGCGCGTGTACAGCGGGCCAAGTAATTTACTTTATATTGCTATCTGTAGGCCTCAATGGCACAGGATATGCGATGACAAAACATTGGCTGCGATCATTGGTAGGGGGCTGTGAGCAGTGGTAGAGGGTAGGGAGCTTTGCGGAGGAATATATGTGCCAATTATCTGTCTGTCTGTACTGCCATAGCAGTTCCTGACTGGGTCAAGGCCTACCAGCGGCGTCCAGGTCTTGCGGCCTTAGGTTTAAGGGGTACATGTGGTTAGCACATAGCAATCTCCACGCTGTAATTTGATTTTCTCAACTTTGAGAAGTGAACTTTGTCATTGCCAAACCACAACAGATACTGGAACATTGCGAGGAAAGCGCACGCTTTAATCTGATCCGACTGTGAATCGAACCCGGGATCGCGTCGTGGGAAGCGAGAACGCTGAGTAGTGAGCGAACGGTAGTCAACCAATCAAATGAGTTATTCTTCTTCTCTCTTCTTACTTTATTTTAGGCTAGAGCCTGTTTCTTTACAGAGGATTCTTAATTCAAATTAAAAAAACCCTGATACTGATTTAGTCATATTTATAAATTGGCACTATATTCACACGTTCTTGTTTCACAAAATGTCTTCCACCTAGTTCTGGACGTCCTACTCTTCTCCTTCCTTCCGCGTCTTCTATCACCATTCTATAAGACAGCGAGGGCTTCCTACTCGCGAAGACTCTGTCTTCTTCCATTCTGTCTATATGTTCGTTCCATTTCTTTCTTCTTTCTCGAACCCAGCCTGAGATTATATCTATTTGGGAAGTCTGTCTTATATTAATATCAGGTTCTTTATCCCTTATCGTTTTATTTGTAATTTTTCTCAGCTAATCGGAGGTGGTCCGCCATTTTCTCCCAACACCTTCTGAAGGCCTTCTTCCAGAGGACTTTGCTTCTTCCTTTTGGCCTTGCAGGCGCAGCCTGATGCGACTAGTAAGTGCGAGAATCTCGGACAGATAGCAGCAGCAATATAAATACTTTACGCAGCCCATCTCAGATTACATTTATTGTATTGAAGGTGCAAGTTAGTAGGATCATGTATAAAACATGATAGTGCATAAAAACCTACGGTTAGGCAGAACATTATTTTATTGAAATCTTGACCTTTTTCTGCAATAATGGCAATTTCGAAGAAAAATTTACCGAAATGTGAATGTACAATGTATTTCTAAAATACTTTTACGTTTGTTACAGCGCCTACATTCTTCCCGCCACTATATACTCGTACACTGAGGACCCCCGCCCCCCCAAAAAAATGGTACACCTTCCTAACATTGTTTAGGGTCCCCCGAGCACACGGAAGTGTCGCAACACGACGTGGTATGGACTCGACTAATGTTTGAAGTAGTGCTGGAGGTAATTGACACCACGAATCCTGCAGGGCTGTCCATAAACTCGTAAGAGTACGAGGGAGTGGAGATCTGAACAGCACATTTCAGCTATGCTCAATAATGTTCATGTCTGGGGACTTTGGTGGCCAATGGAAGTGTTTAAATTTAGAAGAGTATTCCTGGAGCCACTCTGTAGCAATTCTGGACTGTGGGCTGTCGCATTGTCGGTATGCACAATGGACATGAATGGGTGCAGGTGATCAGACAGGATGCTTACGTACGTGTCAACTGTCTGAATCGTATCTAGACGTATTAGGGGTACCATATCACTCCAACTGCACACGCCCCATACCAACACCCAGCCTCTCCCAGCTTGAACAGTCAGGGTCCATGGATTCATGAGATTGTCGCTTCACTCGTACACGTCCAACCTCTCGAAATAATGTGAAACGAGACTCGTCAGACCAGCCAACGTGTCTCCAGTCAACAACAGTCGTTGCCGACAGGAATGCCGTATTCTGATTGGTTCCAGATCTCTTTATTTCAATACGCATGGCTGTACTAGTTTTTTTGGCTCTTCAGTGTATATTTTTTGAACCACCAACTTATGAGGGCACGAGTCGCTACTGCAGCTGACGAAATAACAATTTAAGATGACTATTTATATTGAAGTTTTAATGCTAACATATTGACTTTTTGATGTAAAGAAAGCAATAGATCACATAACTGAATCATCTTCTCTATACCTTTTCGTAATTAAATTTGTTCGAAGAACTGCTTTGAACAAATTCAATTATTAAAATGTATTGTTACTAATAACATGGTAAGAATTTGGATTCTTTACTTCTGCGAAATATATTCTCGGAGCATTATTACATCCAACAAGGTGACGGGAATGATGATAATTATATATACCTTTACAAACAAATCCAAATGGTGCATAAACACGTTGAGCTTAAACTCACAAAACTGATAACAAACATTCTACATCATGTTTTAATTAATATGCGATTAATATGCGAATATTAAGATGCGATTGGTAAATAAAGAAACACATTTATTTAAAAACTAATTCATAAGTCTATAGAAACTTTTATACTTACGTTTAACGTTTGAGAACCCCTTCATGTCCATTAAACAAATGAAATACAATCAGGTAACGTTAAAAAAAAACACTGTTTAAATGACAAATGAATTTCACCCGCCGAATCGCAGTGTAAATTCTGGGCTATCCGGGAGACGCCGCGTCGTTGGCTGACAGGCCGACGTTTTGCCTGAGATGTCGCAGACTTCCTCAGGGCACATTCCTGAGGAAGCCTGCGACAAGTCAGGCGAAACGTCGGCCTCTCAGCCAACGACGAGTCGTCTCCCGGATAGCTAAGAATTTCTGGAATCGAGCCGCGGTAGCTTACGTGTGTAGGTGAGTCGTGGTATGCGCACAATGCTCAAAGCTCAATGCAACGCAATGTTCACTGAATTTAACACTGTAAAAATGAATTTTACCCGGTGTCGTCTTTAGATTTACCCTCTGACTTTCACGGTAACTGAGAGCAGGTAACTACTTTCCCTTTTATTGTAGGAAACAAAACTAAAGGATATATGTGGACAAGGAAAAATGAAAAAAAAGCAAGGTAAACGATGCATTAATGCCACCACATATCGATTTGTTCGGAATTTGGATCGATTCTTGACACAGATTCATTCTAAATTGTAATAATATTGAAGTTTCTACGAGTGCATTTAACATTTACAATTATCCCTGTTTGCAATTACTCCAGCGAACCCTATTTCAGGACTAGCGCTGACCGGAGCGCATCTAAACGATAAATTGTGTGTTTGGGGGGAGGGACATAAAACGAGGGTTACTGCGAAAGTAACAGACCCCAATTTTTTAAACATTCAAAATTATTTTTCATGCCTGTGATATTTTTACAGTATATTGATCCATCTTTGAGCAACAAAAAGTCACCTCCCCACGTTATCTCCGTGTCTTTCTACTGCCTTACGCCACCGTGGAACAAGGGCATATAGTATACCTGCACGGTAGAAGCCGGTACGAGAGCCACAGCCCTCACAAGGGAGTCATCTCCTGGAACCCACCTGGTACAAACCTTTTTCAACTTAAATTCATTCAATATTCTGTACACACTCGCTTCTCCTTCACCCACATTCATTGACAATTCTTTCACGGTTACACGTTTGTCAGCCAAAGCGATATTGGGATTGCGCTGCCAAAAGAATGTGAACATCGCGGTCTGTCGCTGCGGGGGAGATCCTGAGTCTTCGCTTGCCCTAATTCGCCAGAAAGTCTGAAAGGCCATCGATTGAAATCAACAGCACCATTTCCATAAATATGTTTAACCTCTTGTGAATGTTTGTCACTGTCTCATTCTCACAGCAAATGAATTATGTCACAACACCTTGCTTCTGCCGAACATCTATTGCAGCTGCCTTCATAAACGAGTGCTACCAGAGCAACACTTGCGGAAACAGTTTGAACTAAATTTGAATTCAAGCAAGAAGAACGAATTTACGGAAATATGTAAAAAGTAAATAAAATGAATTAAAAGAAAATATTTGCAGTGACTTTTGAAGTGACAGTTGCATTTTTGACAAATTATAATTAATTTTATTATATTGTGTATTATTTTTGTAATATATACAACGAGCAAGGTCTCCATTATTTATGATGAAAATTCCCGGTTTAATTTACTGGTAAGATGTATACTAGGCTTCTAGCAAGTTCATCAATTGAAGTCGTATATGCATACATAAAATATTTTTTAAAAAATATATACATAATTCTAACATAAATATTTAAATATCAATTTTGCGCATAATATAAGATATAAGAAACGAAACTCTAAGACGCTGGGGGGGGGGAGTTCGCCACAGAGCGCCGATAAATCTTGGTAATCCGCGAAAAATCCCCCGCCACGGGTGTGCCTTGGGCTCGTAATTCGGAGCCCGACACGCGCCGAAATAACCTAGACAGTGGTTGCCCTACAGGCGCCGGGGGCAAGCTCCGCGAGGAAAATCGATTGTCGGCCTGGGCAAGCGTTGGGCGCCGTGCCCGCGCGCCCCGCAGATAAACCTCGGGACGAGCCGGGGCGGCGCAAGCGCCGGGCCGAAAGCGACGGCGGGGCGGCGGGGCGGCGGCGCGGCGGTGGCAGCGCGGCTCGAGGCGGCCGTCGCGGGTGACGGGAGCGTCTCCCGGATGCGCCGTTGATTGTCTGTTAGATTGTTTAGTGATTCCGGGCACGTCATCTACCATTCAGTCAGAGTCAACCAGAGTCATTAGTCCCGTAAATGTAGTGCACGCCTTGCCTCGGGAGCTGACGGTGTCGCCTTAACCCCTGCAATATGGCGAGATCCGGCGCCGACCTACCGTCGGCTAGTGGGGTTTTCCTCAATCAAGTATCTCCCATCAGCGGAACCCCGCCCCCGTCGGGATAATCTAAGCACCCGAACGGTCTCCCGGCATGCGTGGTAGTGTGTGTGTCTAAGGGGTGCGGATAGGACAAGAAAGAGATCGCGCGCGGTCCGTGGCACGCTTGTCAGGGTACTGCTCCGGCATTCGCCTGGTATTGATCGGAGAAACTATGGGAAACTACCGATCAGAGCAACCGGCCGCTAGAATTCTCTTCCAGACAGGGACTGAATTCGACCTAGCCTAACGAGCCAGTGTTGAAATCCTGCCACCGTAGGGACTCGAACCTAGGATCTCCCGGTCGTCGCCGTCCCCGACGCGTCTCTAATCAGTAGTGTTCCGAGGTTTCTCCGATTAATGTCGGGCGAATGCCTTAACAAATGGACCATGAATCGTTCCCGCTACACACACACACACACACACACACACACACACACACACACGCACATACACACACAAGGAGGTTCCAAGCCGCTCGTATAATAGTTCGGGTAACCCCTTGATGGACTGTTTGCGGGCGCATCAACTGCTATGGGCATTAGTTGCGTTAGTGCAGGGTATGTTTTTACACCAGGAGGTAGCAGTGTTCATCTCCACCTTGAAACTATGGACGTGAGCACAGCGGGATCGTAGACAACCTGAGAGGAAGGTTCGCTTCCCGTCTGGACTTTTACATTCCACCCACAAAACGAAACGTGGGTTTGTGATCCGCAGTCCAGCTGCATAGATGATGTTGGCTAAAGATACCCATGGCCAATCGCGCCCAAAGGTCGATGGAAAACCACCTACACGCTGCCTCCACCTTGAATCTAACGACGTGAGTGCCGCCGTGAAACTCGAAGTGTGGGTGGTCACCATGAACCGTGGCCTCCATGGTCGATGGTCTCCTCTGCGGTCCTCCTGTGTGTGTGTGTGTATGTGTGTGTGTGTAGTGTGAACTGCAGTGCGCCTACCTCGCACGTGTACTTAACCAGGGGAATTCACCCCGGGGTGGGCACTTGGGCGCTTACCTCTATCCGCAGCCCCCGAGTACAAGGAAGCGCTTGTGCTGGTATCAGGATCGCGCATGAACACAGTTTTCCCTCTCGCTAATCTCCACATATAATTCCTGGTTGGGGCCGCCCTGCCAGCTCAGAGCTCCTAACTATCCAGGCTAGTACCGGAGTCTAGACAACGCGTCACTCACATGCTCCGGGACAAGTCTTTCCATCCACCAAGAATTTTGAGCAACTGCTTCGACGAAGCGAATACCCATCAAGGGGCTGCCAGAACTATTAGTCGAGCGACTCGGAACGTCCTTGTGTGTGTGTGAGTGTGTGTGTGTGTGTGAAGGGGGAACGATTCATGGTCCATTTGTTAAGGTATTCGCCTGACATTAATCAGAGAAACAACTGAACACTACCGATGAGAACAGTCGGTCGCTGGAATTCTCCTCCCCTGAGCGGCTGATTTAGGACTCAGTACAAGCGACTGAATTGGACCTAATTATGTAGCTCGGAACTCGAACTCTAGACCTCCCTGTCTTCCTGCCCACCCACAACGAGACGCGTCGGGGACGGCGACGACCGGGAGATCCTAGGTTCGAGTCCCTACGGTGGCAGGATTTTCGACACTGGCTCGTTAGGCTAGGTCGAATTCAGCCGCTGGCTGGAGGAGAATTCTAGCGGCCGGCTGCTCTGATCGGTAGTGTACCATAGTTTCTCCGATCAATACCAGGCTAGTCAATCTCAATGGTAGAGAGACACTCGACGACGCAGGAGAGGAGTGTCAAGGATTGCCTCCACAACTCCTGTTTTTTATGGACCGATTGCGCTGCAATTCTCTTTTAACAAATTTGGCGTTTTTAATGTTGGTAACTACTTACAAAAATCTCCATTCTGGTAGTACTTTAACAAGAGGCCTGAAGCAGAAAATGCAGCTTATCTACAGAGTGGCACATCAAATATTATTTACATTGCGATGGCACTGCAGGAATGCACTGCAGCAGTTCAGCCTAACAGCAGTTCGGAACTTGCAGCCTGTTCGGATATTCAGTACACTCACAGCTATCAATATTCTTGTTACCGACATTTAGAAGCTAAGAATCATCAGCATTAAGAATCTATAACATTTGAAAATGAAGCAACTCCGTTCTGTATACACATTTGCCACACATTTTTCTAATTTTCTTTTAGTACGTTACTAGCCGCAGTACTCGTTTTTTACTGACTTTTTCACAGTCATCTAATAGAAAGGAATAAGAATTAATATTTCAATGTCCCCATTTCCCCAGTTTAAATGGAAGTAAAATTTTTTACATCCTCGCCCGATCCTTCCTGCCCCAATCCATGTCGTTACACTCTGCTCTTCCACGCCTCACTCCATCCGCTCGCACCGGGAGAGGTGGCTCAGAGCATCAACTGATGTCACTGCAGTGCATCTGACCGGGAGGTCCTAGGTTTGGAGTCAGGAGGACGCAGGAGTTTCAACACTAGCTGGATAGCTGCGTTGAATTCAGCCGCTGTCTGGCAGAGAAATTCTAACCGCTGGCTGGTCTGATCGCTAGTTTTCCGTGGATTTCCGATCACCATCAGGTGAACACTGGAGTAATTTCCTAACAAATGAGCCATAGACCGAGTGCGGTCTTTCCTTCCTCTTCCTTGTCCTATCTTCAACCCTTACTTACACACACTTACACTTACATGCACTACACTACCACACAAGTCGGGAGCTTACAGCTTGTCCCGATTGGGGCGGTGCTCCTCTGGTGGGAGACACCT
>BOPP01000059.1:3573993-3606515 GCA_017312745.1 Gryllus bimaculatus | reverse complement strand
AAACTGCGTTAGACGAGAGGTAGGTCGGCGCCGGGTGTCACCATCCTACGGGGAAATATCACCGCCACCTCCAGAAGAAACATGTACTACACTTGTGGCAATAATGATAGCAGTTATCCTGCCGGGAATCATTTATCAATCTTCCGTCCACTCGGATCCATTTCCCCTTTGCCCCGCTCTGCCCCTCCCCTTTGTTCCCCTCCCCACCATTCCCCGCCGCACCGAGTCGTGGCAAATCATATATCCTGCCCTGTTGCACTACGCCATGCATTGCATTACCATGAACCCAATTGGAACTAAAATTTGAAAACTAAACTGAAGCAACACGAATAGTTTCTATTAAACATATATTTTGAAAAAATAGTACAAATTCGAATTTCAAACGTATTTTTCAAAACAATTCATAATTTTCAATTAATTTCTCAATATGAATTTGTAGAAAAATACCGTAGGTAAGATACTGGTCAGCGTTTTTTCAGGATTTTTAAAGAGTTTTCAGGTCGAAAAATAATCTATTATTGCTTAAATGCATAATGGATTAATGGACATCATCTTCACACTTTCCCAAACAATATTTTTGGTATTTGAGGTATATTAGAGAGATCCCCCGGTAATGTGTACTTTTCTATTGAATATCCGGAAGAACTATCCCCAATATTACGGTGCTTGCGACGCTCATAAAATGCTAGAATCATGTCAGAAATGATAAAATAGTAAATGCATTTCGTAAGTTTCTGGTAATTTATTTAAAGTTGCTTTTATGATGTTTTAACAATAATATTTTCAAGGGTTCCATTGGTTTAATTTTTTGAATTCATATTTATCACTTATCAGTCACGTTATTTTAAAAGTTTTCGAAGTATTTGCATTGCAAACGCCAAAAATATGTACATATTGTAGTAATTTATTTCTAAACAATCAATACGTTAGCGGCGTGATCTATAATCTACCATTTGATATCCATGAAGAAGGAAGCATGAATTAATCGATCAATAATCAATTAAAACAAATGATGCGAAGTGAGGGAGTCAAGTGGGTAAACAAGCGTTTCTTGTTCAGATATGAGCTCCGCTGAAAATCTCAACGAGATCTTCAAATATTGGCTTTTTTCGGAGCAACAGTTGTTTTTATCTCATGACCTCTTTGCTTCTCCTGTTAGAGCAACAACACTCCAAAGATGTATCGCCGATAATCCTCCATTACAACACGTCCGGTCGGTCGGGCGACAGGGCGATATTACTGGTGCACTCTCCACATCCACAAAAATGAGTCGTTACAATAGAAGGGGACGACGATAAGGGCCGCGGCGCGGCGACAGAGGGTCACAGGATAACCCGGCCTCAGACCCCATCACGCCACCGATTCCTGCGCGTCTGGGATCACCAGCTGACCTGGGGGCCTTGGGCTGCGGTTGGGGGGCGGTGACAGTGCTCCCACGGAGGGTGGTGACAGTGCTCGGGAAAGGCGAAGGCTGTCGCCGTCCTCTCCAGTCGCTAGGAATTAAAAAAAATGCAGGTCTATTTTATATTTAGATTGCTCCCAATCAACAGACATTGACAGCTGTCACCGTTGTCGATCCCCAGACGGCACGAAACCGTTTGATATTCGCATCCTCTCTCCACTGTTGTTACTTTTTGTGATTATTTTGTACGTGGTAATGTAGTTAAACTGCGTTTTGAACCTCGACAACATAGGAAATTGATTAGAAAATTAAGACGGCGGTAAAATTTAAGGAAGAATATACTTCAAACAAACATTGTTGTGTTCTGTATCACATGGGGACCAGGACATTTTACTTCGAAAGGTACATCATATTTTAAACTTCGAGTTTTTTTCGCTGCTTTCATCGACATCGAAAACCTTTTGATGAAGTATAGAAGTATCGATGTATCGTTGTTTTGCAAAAATCACTAGGTGACAGTGCTGGGACAGGGCGCCATAGTCGCCGTCCCGTCCCGTCCCGTCCCGTCCCGTCCCGTCCCGTCCCGTCCCGTCCCGTCCCGTCCCGTCGACGTGTCACTGCGAATGGCAATGTCACGGCTGCCGCCACCCCGCTCCGTGTCACCAATATACACGTCACGTGCTCTTTTGGGCCCCTGCCAACCTCTATTTACAGGCAGAACTCGGAATTTCAAAATCGGCCAAGATTGTTCGTTGTATCTCGTTGGAGATGGCACGTCCGCAAAGCGTGGATTGTGTTTGTAACGTAAATTCGTTTCAGTTCATTCGAGGTCGTTGGGCAAATAAATTCTCCGGCTCTGGATAAAAGTTCGCGGTCATGCGTCCTTAAATAGATTAATGAGTTCTTCTTTCATTTGAGCGAGATTATACCGAGAGTTGCTTTTCTGAGGTGGACAGAAATAAACACAAGAGGGGCATTGAAAGTAGCACATTGCACATTTCAATTGCACATTGAAAGTAGAAATTAAAAAAAAAATGTTATGTTTGGTAACGACGCTCGGTTTCTATTAGTATGTAAATCTATTTTAATAATCATTATAAAGTCATGTCATTTTTAATTTACTTTAATTACTTCATTACTTACAATAATTTACTAGTTTCATTACAAAATATCAATATCACAATTGTCGTTAAATTGACAACCCTGCATAAAACGCAAACCTCCCTAAACCAGTAAATTTGTTGACCCAACGATTCCGGCTTAGACAGATTTGTTTTTTATATTGCAGCTATTACAATTGAAACAAACTGGTCTTCCACGGAAAGTTATATTTAAAATATTGAATGTCTTGTGCACTTATAGAGAATGCTTTAGTATCAAGTGAAGTTCTTTAGTAGTCAAGTGTATTAGTAAAGGGCAAAACGAATTAACTCCCCTAAACTCTATTTTGACTACAATATAAGTGGTCTGAGAATGGGAACAATATCTTAAGGAATGTAATAATCGCTTAAAGGGAAGAAGACTACTATGCTTGACTTAGTGTAATGCCATCGATAACTACTGATGAAACAACACATACTTTCCCGTATTATTGGAAACAGTTATAAAATATTATAGTACTAAGGGTCCCATAAAAATTGAGGGGCAAATTAATATCTCCCATTAATAATGAATAAAGTACACAATATTTATATTTCTTAAAAAACAAAATGCAACGTGAGATGCATTTGTATCATTTTAAGATTATTGTTTTACAACGGAGAGTGTTCTGTTAAATCACAATTTTTTCCTTCACGTTCGTAATACAGCGTTTAAGAAAGAAAGGTATACAAAAATAATGGAACCTAAATATCGCACAAACGATATTTTTGAGTGGGTACTTAAAAAACCTGGTTCTAGGGTCCCTGGATGGCCCCATCTTGGTGAGATAAGGGGTGAGATAAATTTTAATAAAGATAAAAAGATAACAATTCTTTTGTGAGTGAAATAAGCTTCTGAAACATTTAAGAAACTTTCGTTTCATATATTATATATTGAAATTGTTATTTTTCTGAAATTGTTCTGGAATTAATGAAGAAAGAAAAAAACAAAAAAGAACATGAACATTATTCTACAGTGTCTGTATTTATAAATGAACCCTAAAAGGAAGACTTATGTTTCCAAGTCGTTAATCGAAATCAAGAGATCTGTCAATGAAAATCAATTTAACGAAGCTTACTTCATTTTGCTGAATTTTGCAAATTTCGTAAACCCAAAACTCATTTCAATTACCCACCTCTAGCTCCAAACGCAACTACCGAATTGCACGCAGCGAAAACTACCTAATTGCACTGCGAGATATTGTTCCAATAGCACTGAATATCCCAATGATTTCATAGCGACCAAGTCAGCTTATGGAAACATCCTATCCAAAAACAATTTATTCACAGGATAACCTTAAATTACAAGTAATAATATGCAAAATACCCCAATATATATCTTCATCAATTGCGCGAAGTCACAAGTATATAGTGGGCTTGTAGGAAATTATCTTATAGAAGACCACAACTTCGAACTCTGCAACTATCACTTGAATATTCCTAAACAAAATAAAGTGGGAGAGATTCGATAAAAAAAATTCTTAATGTTTTTGAAATTTCAAAAAAGTTTCCTGAACATGGCTTTCTGGGAGTGAGTTCAGGGAACTGTGGTATATTGTTACAACAAATTCAAACAAAAAAGAAATATTTTGTTTTTGTAAAATAGATCATTGTACCTCTATAATCAATATTGTACTTTCGCAATGTTAATTTTGTGCAATTATCGAAAGCACTCAGTATTCGCCAAAAATAAGAACAGGACTTATTTTCTTACCATTCTTTGCTACAAACAAGGAAAAAAATAAAGAAAAAAAGTATAAAAAATGAAATCCTTATTTCAGCAACTTTTAAGGGCAGACTCTTTCCAAACAAAAATTGGATCAATTTTTGAGAAAATTTTGAAAATGCAGAATCTTTATTTTAAGAACTCCCAAAAATCAAAAGATTAGTTTCAAATCCACAGGCCTGAGTGTGGCCATAACGAAAAAGAGATATCCCTTTTGGAGAGAAACCTGCAAACGGTTTTTGGCTTTATGGTTGCCCGTAAAAGGTGAGCCGGTAGGGTAGGGGATAGCCTATTTTGAAAATCTTCAATTTTTCGGTATCAGGAGCTTCGAAATCATTTATTTCCATAGAAATCTCAAAATCCATTGTTTCCGTCATTACAAGTACCATTAATACGAGAAATACATTTTTCACGAAAATGATTCTTTTTTAAAGGCACTGATTATTTCATAAGACTGTAAAGTAAATATTTGGAGATGTTTAAAAAATTCTAAATATAAAAATTGTTGCATTATTATATATTTTCAAAATATTGGACTAGAAAATATTCGTTTACGATATTCTCGTTAGTTATGAAGAATATGCCTGAAAACCGAGATTTATGAAAATTACGAATATGATAATGCTTCGTTTCAAAATCTAAAAGCAAACTCTAACGGTTAAACATTCTTCTACGTTGTCTTAAGATGCCCTTTAGCTCGAGTACGCATATTTCTTCAGAACGAATGGAGTGGTGGGGGTGACGGGGTCAGCAAAAATGAAGCAATGTTTCGGGTATCTTACGTAAGTAACTTTAAATTACATCACGTGAAGACGTCGACAGCGTGCGATTTCAATCAAAAGCTCAAGTATTTTGTTACAATCCGGCAATAAGTATTGCTAACGTTGATGAAAGTGTCTGAAATATGAATTTCAAGTAGTAAAATGAGAATTCACAAACGTTTCAAAAAATATCCATATCTTTATTAATACTCTGTAAAACAAATGTTCTGTAAAAAAATCTCTGTAAAAAGAGCTGAAAAAATCGGAAACACTAATATGATAGGGCACTTTGATTTTATGCGATAAAAGTACGTCACGCAATACTAAAAGAACAATGTATATTATAAGTATTGCCTTGGCTATCCGGGACGAGCCGCGTTTCTATCGTGGTGGCTGACGTTTCGACCAACATGTTGTGGCCTTCCTCAGGGCGTATTGCATGACACAACAATACGCCCAGAGAAAGGCAACAACATGTTGGTCGAAACGTCAGCACCACGACAGAAACGCGGCTCGTTCCGGATAGACTAGACCAGGATTGTCCAACTGGCGGCCCATGGGCTGCATGCGGCCGGCAGCAGCCCATTTCTTGTGGCCCGCGAAAGGGTATTTGTCAAAAGTGAAAATCCCATGCATCCATGTCGGGTGAGAAAATTCAAATCGCCTGTTTCTCGCCCAAGAAATGCCTCATTTATCTGCTAGTTGGTGAAAGGAGCGTAGTGAAATTTGCATGGTCAGACGGAAGAGCAGGCCTCATGCCCTGAGTTTCGCCACGTAAAATAAGACATTAATTCAATTCAATTCAATTTAAAATTGCACTTAGCGCGTGCGCCCTGTCGGAGTCAACACCTTTGATGTAAAAATAGGTTAAGTTTAGATCTAAAAATTATTTTCTTTAGTAAATTCAGAAATTCAGAATTATGTCAGTGTGTTTCAATGCTTTATGCAGGTACGGTCTGATATCACGAATGGTTCCATCTCCCGTTCTGAGCAGATGGGCAAAATGCCGAGATTAACAATGCGGGGAAGTCTGGTGTATTACGCCCGAATAATGTGAATATGGCCCGCAACCACGTTAAAGGTTTTAATTGTGGCCCTCGAGGCCTTGCAATTTGGACACCCCCGGACTAGGCAATTCCAAACTCCGGCCGCCGAAGAGGACTCAACCTAGTATATTATACGCCAAATGAAATTCAGTATTACGTTCGTAATGTGTGGACCCTCACAAGATTTTCTTTATTTACTATTTGCTATACTATAACATTCAGTATATTTAATTTTTAAACGAAAGACCAGTGGCGGCGCCTTGTATTAGGCAAGGGAGGCATTGCCTATCTTGGTGAATATATGCTAGTATAATACATGTCATAATAAAAAAAATTAAATGACTTTTCCAAGTTAAATATAGTGTAAGTGTTCTTCATCTGAAAATATATAACGAACATTTCATTACCGCGGCAGGAGTCGTGTATCCATTTCAAATGTTTTCTAACACCCCGTCCGTCATGCGATATATCTTTTCTCTTCACGCAGCGACACGAGTCTTCTTACACCCACGGTAGACACGACCGGACGGCATGTGTTCATTTTCCACTAGCCTTGTGAATGGGACTTATTTACAGTTCTCCGATTGGTCAGTGATGACGGCGCGCGAAATACAAGCTGTATGCTATGCTATGGAAATTAAAACATAGCAAATAAGAAAATAAAATTCAAAAATAATTAGAATATTAATCTGGATAACTCTGGAGAGCGAGTCGTGAGTTCACAACACAAACTGACACAGAAGGGTAATACATATTTAATAGATCCACATTAAGCTTCCTTAGATGCGTTCAATATTTCAACTCACGCACCCAGAAACAATTTTTTAAAATTCAGAACACAGTATTTAGGGAATATTTCCACCAACAAGGTGTTTTACGTTTCTAAGCTGTAGTACCGGTCTTTTATACAGGTGTCAATAATTATTTCTCAAAGATTTAATGAACTATCTCCGAATGTCAAAACAACAAAGAAATTCTTGCGAACTTGTATAACTATTTTCTGTTACGAAAGCTGCTTCAAATGATACTTTAAACATGAATGTGTATCATCCTATTAGAAATTACAAGATTGTCTTACAAAAATTAGTGATCTACTTCACTTCGATTCATCCTCTGAGACTGCGCATCATGCATTGGCAGAGAACCCTGTTAGAAACTTCTGGAGTATTCCGTATTCGTTCAAATCCACTTTTACTATAATGCCGACTAAGGATGTTATCGTTAGATACAGGAATCGCATAAGCCAAGGAGTTAAAATGGCTCTGCAGAAAAAACAACAACATTGCATTCAAATCGATCTGGCAGTCCATTCAATCTCCCACGAGAAAATCATCTTTGTAGAAAGTCATTACCCTAACACTGGCGATCTATCCGACTATAGTTGAAGAGAGATGGAGTACCATCGTGTATAAACCACATTCGTTGAATGATTTCCAGAGGTTTCCAGAGGAAGAAATGCCGAAGAATTGTACGGAATCGGTGGAATCTCTTGGGAATAAAGCCTTTTCATGCAGGACAGCCGCGAGATGGGCAGGAGGGTCTCTGCTAGGTCGCATAGCACCCAATGATCAGCATCATACGAGACACCTACGAGTTTGTGAATCGATGTGGATTTCCAGAGGAAGAAATGCCCAAGAATGTCACAGGGAATCGGTGGAATCTCTTGGGGAATAAAGCCTTTTTTATGCAGGACAGTCGTGATATGGGCAGGAGGGTCTCTGCGAGGTCGCGTAGCAACCAATGATCGGTAACGCACGGCCACCTGCGAGTTTGTGAACCGACGTGCCACGTGCGGGAATCGAACACCCGCTGGAGAGACGCAGACGACGGACGCAACTGGAGTCAAAGAGCGAAATCGGTCTCGGGAAACGCACACTCGCGGGTCGTCCGGTGCGTTGCTGATCCCAGGTTGTGCGCGTCCTTGCTTTAACTCTCCTGGTTATCACGCGACTCTCCAGTATGAGGGTCATTTGTCCTAATAGTTTCCATCAATTTCCTGTGACATTCTAGGGCATTTCTTCCATGAAGAACGGTTCGAGGAGTGTTGATTGTAATGGTTACATTCATCTCGCACATCTCACTCATACAACTGATTTCACATTGCCTGCTGTGCTTATAGAGACACTCAAAGACCCATCTGTTGCTGTGAACAGAAACTTGTGCTGCATTTCTTTCACGCGATAAATAAAATGTGATCCGATAATATTTTTTAGAAAACAATAGTAGCCATATCCACTGCCTCAACCTACGTAGCTCAATTATGAGGAATACTACACAAACATGTTCACTCAAATGTGGAGAAAAGAAACATCAAGATGGTCATGAAGCTCCTAACGTTTAGAAGGAACCTCTGTTAATGTTTACTTGTAGCACTAATTAGTATTTTCGTGAAAATGTATGTAGTATTTGAAAAACATTTTACTCCTTTAGAGTTCATACCATGAGGATGGTACGTAAATTGCATAATGTACCTTATAAATATATTATATTTATTGTTTATTGTAATTCCTTGTATTGTTAGTTTGTTGTATGGTTAATGTTCATGTGTACATTATTGAATAAAGCGTAAATTTGATATTGAACATATCAGACCCAATATATGTTCTTTGAATCATCTTTGTGTAACAAAGCTATATAATACTGCGCTTATATGACCTCTCATCCTTCTTGAATTGTCAAACTGACCCACACGTCTCGAAAATCGCCTATTCGCAATCGGAGATGAGTGGATGTTTGCGATGTAGAAATATTGACAACTAAGTGCTTGCGCATGTTTTTCGTAAAACTCATAAACTCTATCGAGATTTCAAAAATATTTCATGGAAACCATGGTCTAATCGCGCATCCCGGTGAGAAACATATATTCTTATGTCAAGGATGCAGAATTCAGAATTTATTCACGCTGCCCTCTAGGCCTTTAGTGAGAATATTCCTTTAGAATGTGATGGGTGAAAATTTGACAATTGTTTACAATTAATTGCAATTAATTTCAAAGAATTTTGGGTTGGTAGAGGAGCACCCTTTCCCTCTTCCCAGATTCGTTTGTGGCTCCGCACTACATGTGCAACATAATGTGGTATGTATGTATTTTGTAAATTTTTGATTCAAAATCATACGGTATTTTTGTATCAGAATCATACGGTGTGCGACAGACTATTGTCTAATTACTTATATAGATGTAGAACGTTCGTTCAACTACCCTTGTAAGTTCTTGTACTACTTGACTAAACCCATTGACGGTTTGGTGTATGATAATTGGAAAATGAATATACTGATCAAATGTAAACATAAAGGGGATTTACACATTTTCTATTTTTCTTTCTTATTTAAAATTGTGCATATCTATATAGTAGTATATCTACATATTCAGCTTTTCTCTTACAATCAATGATGGACTCAGGAAAAGGAATATGGAACCCCCATTCCAAAAGTAATGCAAATTTTCAAAAATGAATGCACTTTCTATTTCAAACGGTATTATTCAAGAAAATCAATTGCTTTTTTTAAAAAGTGAAACGTTCACTATTGTGCTTTTGGCACTAACACTTTGTAAGAAGATATTTTCCTGAAATATATAAAAGTTTTACAAAAGTTCAGTACATTGTCAACTACGAATTCACATGCTGGAAATTAATTTTCATGAACATGAACTTACGTGGTTGTGAACAAGGACGCTTGAACGATTAAGACGATTGGCGTTCGTGAAACTTTCGAACGTGTATTTTCCGGCTATGAACTATCCGTCTATGCCATATAAAATTGCACCATCTCTGAACTAACATTAAGTCAATTCGAATATTTTGTTGCGAAGAAACTAAGAAATCAACAACACTTCACATGGATTTTTTTCTCTAGAGCTAATGTCCAGCCGACAGCCGGTTATCCTTTTCTTCCTGATGGGACGCATATTCGTCCATACACTAGACACCAACACACTTGCGGGCTCCTCAGGCCTCACGTTTGGGATCAGCAGAACGCGAGGCCCTCCGCGACAACACATACACGAGAATACGTTTCAAATACGTCTGCAAAATTATACTATAATGCTTTATAATTATTTTGCATCAATTATAGCGAGAGGCAGATCCACAAAGTATCTGGGAGAGGGAGCTAATTTTTGACCGAACCTCCCGTATTAAAAAGAAATCAACATGTCTGCTTCAGTGTATTTCCATAATGGGAACTCTCGTTTGGACATGACGCGATGAGAGTGGAGAGTTTTGAAAAATTAAGTAAAATTACAATAATGTCTTACAACTTACTTCATCTCACTTCTTGGATCCAATTTCTGGATCCACCATCCCACTAACTGGTTTCTCCACTGATTACATGTACCATCTCGTTCGTATCAACTATATAAGCTCGATCTTGGAAGAGCGTAATACTGGCCTAATGTACCTGAGTGAACATTTCAATCACTGAAAATGAGTCTCCTTACAGAGATGTGAAAATATATCTCCTACGCTAACATTTAGCGTCTTTTGAATATTTTCCTAATGACACTTCGAAATTAAATGAAGTACCAAACAAGAACAAAACTAGTCCAAATTCGAGATTTTTCAGAAGGCACCAAAATCTTCTTAAGGTAAATATATTATTATTTTATATATTTAAGTTGATTTAAGTTGATTGGACTTTGCCGTAAGGAAATGGCCCAGTAGTTAGCGTCAATTATAGGGAATAACTTGGTAAAATATATCAAAATATGGAATTTTGGACGTGTTTGGTTCTTGAAAGGAACCCCTTAATTCTATTGCAAAAATAGATCTTAAGCTGGCATTGAAACACACATTCTCCATGATTCCCATCTTTTTCAACTCAACCACTGAGATTATCACGAAACAAAACCCAATATTTCAGTACAAAAAACCAAAAGTTGTTTATTTTAATGTTACAGCACGCGATAAACTCTGACAGCTCGAGGGCAAAAATGCATCCTAGCGTAACATTTCCCCCGATAACCTCAAACTTGTCTCCGCAAAGTCGCGAGCCTGGAAACGGCGCCGTCGCGGCGTCGCGTCGCGCATGCGCGGTGCGCCGGGCGCTGCACCCCGATAGGTCCGGGAGCGCCGCGGGAGCAAAAAAGGCCGCCCGGGGCAGCCCGTTCAAATCACGTCGGGCCCGCGGCGCCGGCGCTCTTAAGTGTTGCACGCCGCGCGACCCCGCCACTCGCCACCCGCCGCGGGCACAAGGCACTTCTCGCGTCCGCACTCGCCATGACGGAGGGCAAGCTCAGCGCCGACTTGCGCATCAGCAAGCGCTTCAAGTACACGCCCATCTTCAAGACCAGCTTCATCAAGGCGAAGGAGAAGCCGCCCAGGAGGTGGTGCGCGTGCTGTGATGGGACTGTCGCCAGAATCACCGGTGAGTGCAATTCAAATGTGTGGACTACATTAGCTGTCAATTTTTGATAATATTTTTCATTTCATGTTTTTTTTTTGGGTGTGGACTACATTAGCTGTCACTTTTTGAAAATATTTTGCATTTCATGTTATTTTTTTGTGTGTGGACTACATTAGCTGTCACTTTTTGAAAATATTTTGCATTTCATGTTATTTTTGTGTGTGTGGACTGTGGTGTGTGGACTACATTAGCTGTCATTTTTTGAAAATATTTTGCATTTCATGTTATTTTTTTGTGTGTGAACTGTGATGTGTGGGCTACATTAGCTGTCAATTTTTGAAAATATTTTTCATTTCATGTAATTTAATTGTGTGAGGACTGTGATGTGTGGGCTGCATTAGCTGTCACTTTTTGAAAATATTTTTCATTTCATGTTATTTTTTTGTGTGTGGACTGTGATGAGTGGACTACATTAGCTGTCAATTTTTTGAAAATATTTTGCATTTCATGTTATTTTTGTGTATGTGGACTGTGGAGTGTGGGCTACATTAGCTGTCAATTTTTGAAAATATTTTTCATTTCATGTTATTTTTTTATCTTAAAAAGTGTTTTTTTTAATCTTCCAATATATTCGACAAGTTGATACATCAATGTTTGTATTTATAAAATGGCGATTTAAGAGCCATGTGGCGGTTAGTGGTAATATGTTTAGTTTTATGGGAGGGACTCTCCTCAATTGTGAAGTAAGGGAACGAGAGCGACGTATTTTGATAAGAAAATGAACGTTGTCACTACATTTGGGTAATAATTATTATGTTACTATCGTAGATTTGTATATTTAACTCAAAACTAATCAAAAATAGCTTGAATTTAAATTTCAAAAATTGAATTAAATGTATATAAGTTACTTTTAATTAACTCAGGAAGTAGAGGGGTAAGTCAGAAATTCAAGTTCATCTTAGGGGGTGGGGTGCATGTAGGTATTACAAGTTACAAGTCGAGTGGAAGGTCTAAAAAGGTTAAAAATGTTACTATGGAGTTTTTTAAAAGCCTCTTTATATTTTGTTCTTTTCTGCTGAGAATGATAAATGAATACATATACAAATATAGTATATTTGAAGTTTACCGGTAATTAAACTCGCATAATATAAATTGCAAAATCAAATTAGTATTTCAAACTCTTCTGCAAAAAGTGCTAAATTGAAAAAAAGTGGATATCCTGAAAAAACACTTTATGAAGATACGAAACTGTAAAAATCATTTTAAATTCAGTGCTCTAAATAAGTTTCCTGTTTCTGAACTGAAGAAAAGAGTACATTTGAATGATGAAACAAAACATGTTTGAAGGTTTGCTTTTTTTTCACACAACTCTCACAGGGAAGTCGAAGTTTTGTAACAAAATTTAATTTCATTTCGAAGTGCAACTTTACCGTTTGTTTTGGTATTCATTTAGTTAATTTTGTTTTTTAATGTGTAAAACTATTGCATGTTATTTTCTTGAAACTATTCAACTAGCACGGCTGGTCTCTGTATATCATTATAAGTTTAGAAGAAATATGTGTATGAATTTCGGGTACTAAGTTTTCTTATTTTATTTGTTTTTGATTTCTCTGAAAGTTTTCCACGTGCTACTAGTAACTATTTAAAAATTATCAATATGTTATCACATCCTTAACACACTAATTTCCCCGTGATTTAAAATTTTCCTTTTTTCCGTAAAAAATATCTCACAAGGATGTAATTTTTTTCTAAAGAAACTGTAATCTCATACCCAAGGGCCACGTTACCGTTGTTATTTATTTTGAAGCAATAACGTTTGCCTGCAACGCCGTGAATAAGTTACGCGTAGCAAAATCGCTTCAACATCTCGTTCATATCATAAAAATGTTTACTCCTTGCTTAATTAAACGACCATTAGGCGGCGAAAATAAACAACGTAGGAGCAGGAGGACAAACAAGCGTGGGTGCTTCGCCGACCCAGGTGTTTACTCACCCATCGCAGGTGCAAAATGCTCCAACGTGACGGCAGGTGAAGTCGAGCGAGATAGGGGACAGGCCGCCCCGAAATTTCCAACCAAGTGTGAAATCGCAAGCGCGTTCGGTGGCGACGACGGAGGAAGGAGGAGTCACAGCGCGTGCGCAGGCAAGGGCATTCCGTTCCGGGAGCACGTGCGTATGACAGACGGCGAACGTAGAATGTTACGAGAGACCTAGTTGAAAAAAAAACAGGATCGTTGGAAAATACAAATCAGAACATTTCTCAAAACGTATCGACCTTTTTTTATAACGACATACAGGTTCAGAGTTATAATACTATACTTCAATTTTTTTAACTGGCCAGTCAAGTTCAAGCACGAAAAAAAGAGAGGGACGGTAGACTCCAATAGAGAGTTACGACGTCACTACTCTGTAGTGTTGTCTTCATCTATTTCAAATTTCAGCCAATTGATACAAATGTAAAGCTTTGATTTTTTTGTAAAAATTATTTTCGATTTCAGAAAAATAGTAAGTAAGAATAAAAGATTTCGCAAGACAATGAAATTCCTAATTTGACTGCTTTTGAAAATAACAAAAACCAACGGTAGTACGGTAGTAAAAACCAAAAGTGTACGTTATTTTATAACATTTTGCCAAACGACATTGAACAATTAAATTCGATTCACAAGTTTAAATGATCAGTGAAATATTTTCTGCTTCGTAACTGTTTCTATATAATTGAAGGCGACATGTACTGAGCATCAAAACCGAATATAATGTTTATTTTAACCACGATTTTAATGAATCATTTACCTTTTTGGATTCTGTAATTCTGTAAGGTTAAGTATTCCTGTAACAAGCACTGTAATTCAGCTTCTGGGTTCATGAGCCCCCTCTCCATCAAGTTTTCTCCCAGTTACACTTGATCAAATGACAAATGCTAGATGGTCACTTCCTTTAATTCCGTACAATAAACATTGCTTGATTATCTGCAAAAATTTGATTGAGTTTTTCTTCTCCTGAGTGTGGAAAGAAGGGAGAGAGGTAGTTCTTTCGTCAAACTGTCAATATCAAATAAAATCGACAGCTCTTTTGTTAATGAAAATAGTTTTTATTACTCGGAAGTCAGTATTTCTTCTGCTCAAGTATGGTCAAAAACGCTCTTTTCTATCTGTTATTTATAATTTAATTAAGTATAGAAAAAAGAGAGGATAGAGATTTCGGAGTTGAAGAAAACTAAACTTTTCATGCTTCTCCCCCAAACTCAAATAGTGTTTTCCTTTTTAAGGTTCAATAAATAACATTGAAGATCATTAATTAACTTATAGTTCATACAACTACTTTTATACAGTCTGTAGGTTACACTAAATGTGATGGAGGCGGACAGAACGAATGAAAAGTACAGAACAGCTGAGAATTGGATGATGATCTGCAGGCGAAACTATTCGAGTAGTTTAAAGCACCATTTTCCGCTCTGTTGCACAAATAAATCTAAACCAATAGAGTCAATACAAACAACTTCAGACAGTAAAATAGCATATAGTTAACCATATATTTGCCACACTTTGGATGAATTACCTAACCTAACAGAAACGATCAAGAACTGTAATCAGAAAGAGGTGTTGAATCTGTAACTCGTGCGAGCTTTATTATGGATTATTTTCCACCTTAAGTTTAATATTCAAGATCTTATCTACGTCTTTTGTATATGCACCGAAGTCAATTGTAATGGCTCTCTGACGTTGGTAGAAATAGTAACGGTGGCATAGTTTTTTAGAATATCTCACCCGTCGTTAAAATGTACACTCCAAGCGTATTTTACACTTATATACATTTTTGACACAAATGCTTCAAATAAACTATTTTAAAGTTTATTGAAATCTCAAAAGTTTGCGAGTGTAATGAAGTCAAACGTGTCAAACGACATTTCCTCAAAGACTGCTCCAAAAATACTTCCCGAAAATTTCCATTTGGAAAACTGAACGATATTCTGAAAGCCTAATTTCATTTAAACTATTAAGGGACAAAAGAATGAGAAACGTTTCAAAATTGTGTGGCCCTCGCGCTTCATAAGATTGTGTTCCTCTGCTTGAGATGTTCACCAGGTTGCCTCGTAAAGGAACAACACATGCATTTCGGAAACG
The DNA here is from genome assembly GCA_017312745.1 of Gryllus bimaculatus. NCBI lineage: Eukaryota > Metazoa > Arthropoda > Insecta > Orthoptera > Gryllidae > Gryllus > Gryllus bimaculatus. Next base: position 3,590,977 of record BOPP01000059.1, on the reverse strand, counting down.
GTGCCGATTTTACAAGTTCCCATTTACTCGTCCGATTAAACGCGCGAATGTGGCCACAACTCTGGGAGTAAAAGTCAGCAACCAAAAGCATCAGCACTTGATTTTCGTCAGAATATGTTAGGGGTTGCCGGTGTCTAGAAATGCTTTTCCCTCTTTCACGAACGGTCTTCTAAAAACGAGGTGGCGACACGGAGTCCGCCGGACAAAAGTTGCCCTGTTCGGAATTAAGACGAGCAGAGCGGGGCTGGACGGGTAGCGGGCAAGTCAGAAAACATGTAATGCTGACAAAACTGAGGGATTTTGGGACTTCAACGTTGTACGAGTAAACATAAGAAAAATCGGACGGGTAAAATGTTTTCAGATAAATTTTTGTACATACATTTTTATACAAACATTTTTTAAAAAATTGTATACCTAAAATTGTCAAGGATTCCGAAAATGTAAATAGTGAAACAAACAAATGATGGGAAACCGTTCGTGCTATTTAGTTTCACGTTCTGCAAAAGCTATTTCTTGTTTTGAAAACAAATTGTAATACAGGATATATGCAAATGTAAACATATTTTATGATAGTTTTGTTATATCATAATCTGTATGATGTATTAATTATTGGTATTGAAGAAACATATCTATCTCGTATAGTGTCAGACTATGCTGCCACGATATGAGAAGATTAATTATTTATTATTAATTATTATTATTATATTATTATTATTATTATTATTATTATTAATTATTATTATTATTATGTATTATTATTATTTATATTATTATTATTATTATTTATTAATCAATTATTATTAATTATTATTATTATGTATTATTAAATAGCGAATCTTGTGCACGGCGGGTTTCTACTTCTCCTCGCTAAATTATTGTGGCAAAGTCTTCGTGCTCGGCGACTAGGATATATACGCGCGGAACCCCGGCCATAGCGCTCGCTCACTTGCGAAGCGTAACGCGTGGCGGGCCGTGACGTGCGCGCGGACCGCCGGCGATCGACCGGGAGCCACATTACCATCTTCGCCCCCTCTTCATTGGGCCGAGCTCCGTTCTCGTCGCCCTACCGCCTCGGCCTCCGACGCGCCGCTCCACAACACGAGAACTCACCCCGCCATTGACGTTGGCTCCACAGCGACTCTCACCGAAGAGGATCTAGGATTCGAGTCCGGCGAGTTGCGAACACAGCTAAATGCTACTGGGCTCGAGTTCAGCTGCTGTCTGGGAGGAGAATTCTAGTGGCGCGGCTGCTGTGATCGGTAGCTTCCGTCGTTTTTACGATCAACACCAGGCGAATACCGGAGTAGTACCCTCACAAACAGCCCCACGAACCGCGCGCGATCTTTTCTTTCTCTTACTTGTCCTATTCTCACCTTTTACTACCTTACACGTTCTCTTACATCCACTACACTACCACACATCCTGGGAGATTTGAAGTTGTCGGAGCTGGGGCGGTGCCTCTCTGGGGCTGACACCTGGAGGGGGAATTCACAAACTCAAGACGAAGATAAAAGAATATTTGCCAGTAAACTTGTTAAATGTGATGTTTTTGCCGTTTTGAAACCGATCAGGTGTAAGGTTGTAGATGAGATGGCTGATTATCCTCGTCAGGAAACGAGAGGGATGGAATAAAAGGCAAGAATCTTAATGAAACTGACATTACACATGTTAAGACGCACTAGAAAATATTAAAATACCGAAGGAATAATTCACGTAAATAGGCTACGTTGTATATTTGTATTATTGTATTTATTTTATATTATATTTTATTGTCAGAATTTTAATTATTCTCAAGAAGTCATTTAACATCCATCGAAATATAAACGCGGACAATTGCGGTCGTCTGCAGTTTTCGCGCTCATCGCGGTCCCTCGCAGAGCTACGGTTGCCACGTTTGCTTCCAAAAAATAGTTAACAAGCGAGGGGGAGTCACAAGTAATAAAAAAATTACAATTAAATTATATATTTTCTTACAAACATTTTAACACATTAAAATAATCTCTTCAAACCAAATTCATATTCAAAACATCAAATATATTATACTAATATATAAAATATTAAATTACATTTTACATTGCTGTCATGTGCTTTTTGATTTGGTAATTCAGCTTTGAAGTTTAAAGTTTGATGCGTTTAAAGAATTTTTTAAAATTTCTGAACAACGTTGAGAAATATAAAAATAATATGTAAATGTGAGAAAAGAAAAATGGTATGGTAATAATTATACATACTTTTATTAAATGTCTTGTAAAACAATTGAGTATGATTAATGTTTTCGGAGAACCTAGCTTAATGGATGATCGATCTTTGCCTCATTGTAACTTTTGAAAAAAATTTTTCCTTTCTTCATTCTCTTAGACTGTACAGCTTTAGATCACGAACCATTTTAGCATAAAACTTTTTAATTAAAAAAGTCACTATTTTGTAAAAAAAAATAGTGAACATAATGTAGAAAAAGCGGACTGTCCGCTCAAATAGCGGACACCTTGCAACCTACACAGAGCCTCACACTTGGCCCTACTTCCAGAATATTGCAAGCTGAAAATCAGTAACTAAGGAGTTTATTCATTGCTAAAGAGACAAGTTATCTCGAACGTCTAGCACAAACACTAGTAAGTCATTGAATCTGCCTGGAATATCAGATTTCAGCTCAGATAAAACAAACAAGATAGTGTATTCGTCTTCACTGTCAATGTTTCTAGAGGGGCAAGTGCCTTTCTGTTTTTAAAGCAATCAAATAAATTAACTTTTTTTTTTAACTTAACGAATCGGATAACAGACCTTTAAACAATTTTATGTTACCATGCAAATTCATTTTGCATTCAAACACCAATGAATATTATTTGTATGATTTTAAATATGGTTAAGAATTTAGATTTCAGTATAATCAGTATTAATCCATAGTTTCAGAATATCAGAAAATGCGTTCCATAAATGCTAAAGACGTAATTTGTAGCACAAACACACGACTACATTGCTAATAATGATGTGGCTCGGTAACAATGGTATTGGGGCGAGTCCCGAAAGTACGTAAGCTTCCTCAGACCGTTATCAAGTGGAAAACAATTTCATTGAAAATCATTACTGTAGTAGATACAGCACATTTTGAATTGTGTTTCCCCATTTTCCTGAGTTTTATTTATTTTTTTCTGAGACAAATGATATCCTTTGACTTAGAGATTAGCGCTCTAAAAATATGTTTCCTCAGCGATAATACATTACTTTTTCACTAGATTGGCAACGATTTTTCTCCGATATCAGTTTATTGATACCCCTTCTCCTCTCAGCTCAACTGCTGTAGAAGAGTGTTGTGAGCCTAGACGTATGAGGCTTCACCCAACAGTGCAAATCTCGCCCTAAAACCATTTCCATCTTTTCTTACACCTCAAGAAAGTTCTGTTACGCGTATCACAGGGTCGGAAAGTTGCAGATGGTTTCAATCACTGGAACCTATCCCCGACGGCAGAGTTCTTCGATTCAGTGATACAAACGTTGATCTCACATTGTGACACATTCATTCAGTCTCAATTCTGGTGACGATTATGTGAAAAAATGGTGTAGTAAATACTACTAAGGGAAGTAACTTTCTGGTTGCGTCTCGTACTGAATATGAATATGTATTCCCATGTGCTTACGTGGAATTGATTTTATGTGGTGATATATCGGAATCATATGAACAGATTAGTAAATCTATTGACAAACCGGCTTAGGCGGCTCATTGCAAGGCCTCTGATTTAGCCAGTGTCGAACATCCTGCCACCGCGGGGACTCGAACCCTAGGACCTCTCTCGGCGATAGCACCACCTTCAACAGTAACTGTGGAGGGTGGTGGCGGCAGGCACTGCAGTGACATCACCTGATGGCCTGAGTCTCCTCAGCTCTCCCCGCTCAAAGAGGCAACCGTGTATCGCAGCTGGCTTAGTGAAAGTGCAAGGGTTCGAGGCGCAGTGCCCTTGGAGCGAAGCCAGGGTGGCGCGGAGAGGCTCGAGCGCATTGACCGAGGGTTGGGGGGGTGAGGGGGGGGGGCGTGGCCGTGGTGGGCAGGGGTGCGGGGTGACGGGTGCGTGGTGCCTGGGTGTGGTTGTGCGAGGGTCGAGGTGCGATAATGGCCGGGAATGCGAGATGCGGGGCCCCGGTGAAATGCGTGGTGACGTGTACGTAAATGCGGTGTGGTGTGTGTGTGTGTGGTGTGTGTGTGGTGTGTAGTGTGGCGGGTGCGGGGGGTGCGAGGAGCTAGGGCGCTGAGGCGGCCGCCGGGATGCAGCGGTGATGAGCGTTCTGACGGGTGGCATGGGGCGATTGTAAGCGCGGTGTGACGCTCGAGTGCGATTGTGTGGAGGTGGTAGTAGACGTGCGTTCTTACGGGCGGGTTCAGTGTTGATGGATTATGCAGAGTGTGCGAGGTAAGGATGGAAGGAGCGAGCTGCGTGACGCGGGGCGCTGACGCGTGGGCGCGGGCGGGTGCACAGGGCGCGAGCGCGGGGCGAGAAGGCGTGAGGCCGAGTGCCGCGTGTCGGGCGACGGTGGGTGGGGGGGACAAGGCGCGGGGCGCGGGTGGGGCGGGGGCGCGGGGACGGGGTACGGGGCGGGGCGCGTGATGCGGAAGCGCATGGCGCGGAGAGCGGGGCGAGGGGCACGAGGCGTGTGGCGCCGGGGCGCGGAGCAAGGGAAAGCGGGGCACGAGGCGAGAGGCGTGGGGCGCGATAGAGCGGAAGCTCAGGCGTGGGGGCGTGGGCCACGGGGGCACGGGGGCCGCGGGGGCAGCGAAGGCGAGAGGCGTGGGGAGCGGGCGCGGGGCGCGGGGCGCGGGCGCTGCGGTCTGCTGCCGCCCTGGGCACGGCCCCTGAGATAGCGGTATGCGCCTTGGGAAGGTCTATCGCGCCGGGCCACTGGGCGCCGCCTGACGCACGCGCCCCGCCTAGCTCCGTAAATGGCGCCGGCTCCCAGAAAGCGATAATTTGTGAAATTAGACGGCTATTATTTCGCATACATTCTTTGTTCACTTAGAAAATTACACGTAAAATCGATGTCAAGGCGTGATATTATTTAGATCAATTGTATAAATCAAAATAACATGAAAAATATTATATCCAAAATATTTTTCAATAATGCTGTTTTTCAAAGAGCGCTGAACAAACAAACAATAAACGAAGGAAAATGCTGTAGGGTAATCATGATTGGTTACAGTTTAAGGTATTTGATTGATTTCATAGAAATGTAAATAATGGAATAATAATGGAATATATATTTAAAAATGATAATAAAGATATTATTTCACCACTTGCTCAGTATAAAATTGAAGAGACAACAATATCCAGGAACTTACTGTTTACAAATAGATGAAAAAATGGGCCAATTGATGATGAGAATCAAGTTAATAAAAGTAAAAGTAAATAACTTGATCCAAGGCTATACTTCTTTCAGGTCTAAACGCTCAAATATAATGTCGCTTTTCATAAAAAGAGTAAGGAAATTTTTCAAGGATAATCCACAATACCATTTATCTTAAAACTCACAGAACACGGTTTGAAAATTTCTGAATTGCTGATAAATTATAGCACATAGTTCGAGAGTGGGAAGAGATTTTTGAGAGCAACATTGCCTTTTGTAATGTTGGAGATTCCCCTTATATAGCTTCGCGAGAATGACTCTTCAAAATACCATTTTTTATTCGGTCATAAAATACAAATTTAATCGCCGGAAAAGATATGTAATCGCCGCCATAACAAAAACTGCAGCAATTCCTACAAGATACATGGACGTCCACACAGACAAGCAAATGACTAGCATTTTAGGTTTAATCGTTTGCATAAATATATTTCATATCTCCCACGAGAGCTCTTGAAATGGCAACAATAAAATTTGGATCGAGTGAGTTTTAGGATCAGTAAAGGAAATAGGTATTGACAAAGTAAATTAGATATTAAGTAACATACAAATCACGCACACGAAACAGGAAGACAACACTTGAGTTATTTAGTTAACAAAACACTGGAACTAATATTCTTCCTACTTTTTTGAAGATGAGGATTAAATACAATATATTTACATAATAAAAATCTATAAAATAAATGTCAATGTTCTCGAAGAGTTCTAACACGATTTTAGGTGTAAAGATGTAATAGTAATAACTCTAAGGTCTCATCATAATAGTTTAATCAGATAAAAATGATGGTCGTCGGTATATTCTAACTGTCGATAAAAAAATAATTAAAGGCTGAGGGCGGAAGATCTCACAAACTGAAAATAAACGCTAAGTCGCTCTCTCAAAAACTCGCAAAGTAGTGTGTTTAGGAACTTTTGAAACATGCAGGGTGTGAGAGAGTGTCGCTGCCGTCTATGTGACTATGTCACGGAAAGGTTAATAGATCATCAAAAACGCACTTTGATTAGTTTAGAGAGTTGCCCACACGGAAATTCCTAAAGTGATTCCATCAGAAAACTAAGCAGATGGATTTGACCGCAATATGTCTCTCCTAGTCTCTGCGTTTACATTTGCGTTTATTTTTAAAAAATGGATTTGAAGAACCTTTAATTTTTTACAAAGGCAAGAAATGTTAGATAAAATGTTGATTCTTTTTGAATTCATAGGGCGCAAGAATTGCAGAAGCCATGGTTCATAAAAAGAGAAATAATGAATTAAAGTAGAAAAATCAAGGAAAGGGCGAGTGTGAAGCAGAACGTTACTCTAGCTCGATGTGAATACTGTTAAAATTTTTTTTCAAGACAACATTATGTGTTTACTCTGGGCTTGCTTAGCGTTCGACAGGATCCGGCAGTCGCAGAGGCGAGTGCGTGGCGCCGTAGGATGGCCTGTCGAGATCTTTAGAGCAGACTATTATCAGAATACACAGCAGGTAGGGGCGTTCGCATCCGCTCGCCGAGGGCGGAATTCATTGGCACGCACAGCACGTGGCGCCAGGCGCTGCCCCCACGCCAGTACGACGACGACGACGACGACGCACGACGACTGAGACTCGAGGCGCGCCGGCGGCGGCTACAGCGCACGCGCCTCGGACCAGCGCGCGTCGCCATGCGCCACCGCCGCCGCCGCGCCGCCACCCGGCCGCCAGTCCACTGCGCGCCGCACCTCCACCGCCGTTTCCGCTTGCCCGCCTCCGCCACCGCCCGACGTCAACACTGCTGTGACCGCCTCAGCGCGCGGGACCGGGGGCCTCCCCCATACCCCGGCGTCTCAGCCACGTACGCAGTCTTCTGGCGCCTCAGTCAACCTCGCGTCTCGGCAGCCGTCCACCGCCTCCGCCACCCACGACGTCACTACGCTGCTGTCGCCGCCTCCGCGTACGTCACCGCCAGCGTCCTGCCGCTCCGCCAGCCCGTGGCGCCCACCTCACCCAGTCGACCCACGCCCTCTGCCGCCTCCATCACCTCGACATCAACCACGCTGCGTCAACCTGCCTCCGCCACGCCTGAGTCACGCTGCTGTCGCGCTCCGCTTCGCCACCTCCCAGCTCACTCATGCGCCTCGCAGCCCTCGCGCCTCCCCTCCTACCAGTCATCACGCCGGTCCACGCTCCGCAACCCGGGCTCTGCCGCCGCACTGCCAGTGGCCAGCTGCCAACGACGCGTGCCCAGTTGTCAATATGCGCGTTTTGCCCGGACTTTGCCTTTGCGCTTGTGGTAAAGAGATTTTTGTATTCCGCGACACTATCGTATCGTGACAAAGCAGCTTTTTCGTTTCGTTTAACAAAACTCTTTACGTTATCACAATTTTGGTCTGGAGGTGAGGCGAAGAGGCATACCCATTTGGCTTACAATATAGCTTTAAAGGTGGAAATGTAAAGGTTTATTAATCTGCGCAATCACGCGTGTAACTTTGAACTGTTCTATTAACTGTATGTCATATATTAGGTTTCATTCCGTTATGACTGTTATCTCCTAAGACACTCCCTGACTATCTGCCTTACGAATTCCTTTTTTCCATTGCGTAGTATATAATTGTAGACTGTGTTTTCAGAATTTTGAGCTGCAAGTAAACTCCTTTGGTTCGAGGAATAAAACAATAGATTAACATTTGAAGATTTTACTATACTTTGACTAGTAAAATAAATTAGTCGTAAGTTAGTTATTGTTAAATCAGATATAGTGAAAGTGTGATAAATCTAGAAATTTATAACAAATTTGCGTAATAAAAATGAGACTGTTTCGAGTCATACAGAGCATACGACAGCTCAGAACGCATTCAGACCGTTTTGATAATTAACAGCTAACATGTAAGAACTTACACAAAAATAAAAGAATGCAACTATATCTTTTTCACAAAATTAGAATGCTCTTGTGATCGTGAAACGTAGTTTTTCATTCTCGGTAAGAAAATATATTGACACATCTTTTAAATGAGAGTGGGTTGATCTGATTTCGACTCCCCATCACAGGTCCCTGTCAATCAGCTAAGGTCATCATTAGTCCGTGAGTATAGTGCACGCTTTCTAGTTATGGGATGTGTGGTGATCCCCTTTCTCTGCTGGATAGGACGATAGGTCAGGCGCTACTACTACACATGGGACTAGTGTAGTAGGTAGGTGTTTGCTCCGCGCCAATCAGACTATTTCCCACTAGGCGGGCACACCTACCCGCGTGGCAGCGAGGAGCGAGCTCTAACCTGTGTTCATTAAGCGATATGTGCAGAGAGTTAGTGCATCACTACGTGTGAAGTGTGTACACTAAGAGGAGAGGATGAGGAACGAAGAAGTGGCAAGGAAAGAATTGCGCGTCGGTCCTGGGCCCGTTTGTTTAGGGTACTGCTTCGACATTCCGAAACTGATGTCGATCGGCGAGAGAACAACGGGAAACCTGCCGCATCACGCAGCCGTCCACTAGGATACTGCGTCAAATCAGCGGCTGAAATCTTGACCCCGCTGTTCAGTCTAGAGACGAAAATTCTTTCCAACGTCAGGAACTCAACCTCGTGCACTCCCAGGTCGAGAGGCTCCGCTGTGACATCAATTGATTCGAGCTCTCCGTGGAGGCCCGTCTGCGCCACGCGGCACTGCTCCTGTGGCGGAGGGGCGGGGCCTTCTGAAAGGGGGGGGGGGCGGGGACATGCGCCCTTTGGGGCGTGACGCAGGGCGGCTGGCGGCGGCGTCTGCGAAGGCAGGCACCGAACGTCTGCCAGTAGGGGGTGGGGGCGGGTTGGGCGCGGCGGGGTCAGCCCGACGAGAAAGAATCGCCGCAATTTGCGAAATATAGCGCGCTCCCGGCGCGCGCTGCTGCGTGAACTGCGGAGGCCGTCGCCGCCCCAGCGCGACCGAGAAGAAAACACCGCGTTGTTTGCTAGGGGCTGCAGCGGCTCCAAGGGTCCCGCCCCCCTCCCCAGAGAACAGTCGGAAGCGAATTACTCTACAGAGGGGTTCCTCGGGAATAGATACGCTAAGAAGTATCTAATGAGAAAGAACATGTGCCAGAGAAATCAATTCCAAATTGGAGTTCGACTTTTTGAATCTCTTCAAAAGCTGTTGAAAATGTCTTACCTAAAATATAATTAAATTTCAAAGTAAAAATGACTTTATAATTTTCAAAATATTATTGATTAGTATTTACAAGAACGGTAGTTTTTAACCAAATACTGCAGAATTACTTCAATTCCTTTGCGGCGAATGCGCCGATCAAACAATGAGATTGACATGTTTGTCGCCTATGGGTTTTTTACACTCGTATGAAGCGTTTTCTCTTCTTCTAAAGTCCAAGTACGTCTTCTTATAATCGGCAAATATAATAAATCTATAATAAATATTCATGGAATAGATAATATGAAGAATTCTTCACGAAGACTTAACCATTTATCAATTCACAGTTTTTCTTCTTTGACAATGTATCGAATCAATGCGAATCCTTTGATAAATTAATAGTTTGCATACGTGTTATTTTATTTCTCGCCCTTCACTGATCCTTTTCGTTTACTTCACTGCAATAAATTTTAATTGCTACGGGTTACAAGCGTTTAATTTCGTTCGGAAGACACCGCGCGCTTTAAGGGACAGCGTCTCGCCTCTCCTACTGCGTGGGAGTGTTTGCCACGGTGCGAATCGACTGCCACAGGGGCGGAGGGAGGCGCTTCGACCCCATGGCGACGTCTCTAAGGGATTAGTCGCCCAGAACAAAAAAGAAAAATCATGGAGTAACATCACATAGTCGTAAGATCGCTTGAAATATTTACCGCGTCTGTTTCCTGCAGTAGTTTAGCACCTCTTTTTTTTCTTTTGCAGTAATCTCACTAGAAAATATAAATCTCTAAAAACTCAGGTGGAGTTTATAAAGTTTTACTTGTTGAGGTGAACTGCGTTCACTACTACTAGGGAACGTAATGCCTGTTGCCTGCAATTATTTCTTCTTCTCTTTGACACGATGGGCATCTGTCACTATTTTTTAAGTATTTTACTCATGGTGTTCGTAATTAAGTAGAAGTGTATTTAAGGAGAAACATAAACATTCATTAAAACGCGATGGACTCAAAATGAATTTTCGACGTTTTGCGACTGTTTATTTGAACTATGGAAAGCAAGGATATAATAATAATCTCTATACATAAATTTCTCTTCGGAGAAGAATCTATTGATATGGGAGTTAAGGACAAATCATTTGACCTACATCGCAGTAACCTTTTGAATGTCCACGACCGTGGAATTCTAAATAGTGCGTAAGATACTGCAGTACAAGTTTAAGGATATTCCTCACTGGACAAAACTTTTTAATAGAAAATATTTTTTACGGCAAACAAACCAGTTATTAAAGATTTTCTTCATGACTTGTAACATGATGTTTAGTGACGACAATCCAGGGTGGGCAAGGAAACAATGACGCACGGACTTCTTCTTTTAATTATTTCTAGATGTTAATTATGTACATCAATATTTTTATTTTTTTTTCTTATACCATCGGGAGATATGATCTTTCGACTAATGAACATAATTATTCTAATGATGATCTATATTGACGCAGTTCTCATTTGACTTTCGAATAGAAATAATTTATTTAAAAATTGTTGGTAAACGTCAATTGATGCTGACAGTGTACGAGTAATTAGATGATTTATGACGTAAATGTAAATCCTATACTAACCTTTGTATTGACGAATATCATCGAAAGTAATGATACAAATAATAACCACCTATCAAATTATAATTTAAAAAAATAGTAATTAAAAGGAATCAGCGATTATCGTCAGTATATGCTGTATGATAGTGGTATACTCAGAATGTTTAAAGATAATTCACACACTCATTCCTTTAAATCAAATAATTTATTTATAATTCTAATGCCCTATAATCACAACTCAGTATAATTCAAATGCTCCATTTTTCGCAACTCAGTATAGCCATCATCAGGTAGTCTCAGACAACAAAACAAAAATATTTACGTATAACACTCGTATTAAGAAAGTCGCAAACTAAAAACATAGTAAAAACAAAAGAATAGACCCAAATATGATTGACCTCCACGGTGGGAATCAGATATCGAAATATCCGAATGGATTTGAAAAATAGTAATATATAAATGCATAAATTGTACTTTAATATACACCAGTCATTCAAATAAAGGCACTGTAAACAAAATATAGGAGAAGTCCACTCAAGCCGAAATTACTCCCGCTCGCACACAATTTATTTATCCTTCAACATTATTAGGCTTGAACCCAAATTTGTAAGTAAGCTGTTAATGGTTTAATCAGAGTGTGCACAAACTAAGTGAAGACGTACAGCGCGTCGTAATCCGAAATGAAAACAGACTTCCAGAAGGTTACAGACGTTTGACCTCCAACAGCGCTACGTAAGCCTCGTTGTATTACGTATGACGTAGTGAATCTCCGCCGCTAAATTGACCTCTCCCACGCACACTGCAGAGGTCAAGGGCCCTAGCGATCATGCCACTTCATTCATGAGAGAATTATGGACAAACAATGACGCGCTCACACGTGATTAATTGCGATAACGAGAAATCGTCGATGGTCCAAACTTCGAAAAACTTAAGGAAAACGCCTTTGGTGGCCCATGGCGACAACTGATGCCACTGAGCGGGAGATCCTACGTTTCGAGTCCCGGCGGTTGCAAAAGTTTCGACACTAGTGAGGTAACTAGATTGAATTCGCGACTCTCTGAACGAGTTTTAGCGATCGGCGGCTCTGATTCATTCTCCGTCACTTCTCCGATCAACACTAAGGAAAACAGTCTTCTAATAAACGAGCCAAGGACCGCACGCGAACATACCTTCCTCTTCCTTGTCCTATCCTCATCCCTTACTTACACACAGTTACTCTGACACACCCTACACTACCACGCATGTCGAGCTTAGAGCTTTTCCCGGCTGGTGCGGTGCCCTGCAAGTGGGAGATACCTGGTTGGGGAAGATCCCGCAAGCCAACGTGTATGTCGGTGCCGGATCTCACCATCCGGAGAGGGGGAAGGCAATCACCACTTCCCGTGATAAAAAAACAAGTATTACACTTACGGGATTAATTACCGTAGCAGTTGACGCGACCGGGAGCACGGATTAATCAATCCATCCAATGAAAGAAGAAAAAATTGTGAAATATAGGATAATCGTAACATTCAAATCGCGAATCAAAGAATAGGCACATTTTTAATGGCCTTCAAATATTTTTTTTTTAAACTATTATGTGCCTCAATCTCTAGGGCCGTTGACCTCTGCGGTGTGCGAAGTAGATTTGCATTCTGCACCGGCGGTCCACTCACTTCGTTGGAATGTTTCGTAAATTCAAAAGAAGTGACATTTTCTCTAAAAAATGAGCATTTGGGTTTGGAGTTCTTCACTTAATTCCTGAGCTTATGTGGGATGTATTTCTAAATACTGAATTGTAATTCCTAAATTAAATTCACTAATTTCTTTAACATTCTTAACTTGTCCGAATTGGTTTATACGTGACATGAAACGTGTATAAGGTATCATATATTCATAATTTGTAAAATCAGCCCCGAGAAAGGCTTCGCGGCAGATGTTTCCGTATTTCAAATTGTTTCAGAAAACATTAAAACGTATCTTACTGAAAAGCATTCTGTATCACATTCAACCCGGTGGCAATAAAAACAATCTTCGATTAACCCACTTTCCCATATTAAGTTTGCATCATGAATACATTGATCTCTTTTTTCATTCACAAAGGCATATGACTTTTACTATCATTTAATTGGCCAAATTCCAAGCATGCGAAGGGTTCTAAAATGTCCTCAAGTCAGAAGACGAAAGCAGTTCTAGCAGAAGGGTGAAGAATTCGTGTATGGTCCATTTATGCGGCATCGAATGATGCAACAGAGTAAATTTAAGGTTCTTTATTTTCCTAATTTAGGAGAGAAAGACGGCCTTACCGAAGTATTTTTAACCCTTCAATCCATCATTCGTCAACTCACTTGCCCAGAAAAGCAAAGATGCCAAAGGAAATTGAATACTGTATGATTTTCCTAAAAGTATGACGATTAAAGGGAATAAATTCAAAGAAAATCAGTTATCAAGTATTCTAAAGAATGTAGGTTCAAAATGTTAACGAATAAACTGATTTCAGTAAATCCTTGTCTCTTCTATATCTCGAACAGAAAATTGTAATACTGAAAAATCGTCATTCAGATTTTGATAAACACTTATTTTCACGTCTTATGGAATGCTGATAGTGAAAAAGCTTTCCCCCCATTGTATTTATCCGACCGTGAACAACACTGGGCGATTTGTTCGGAAATTGGATATTTCCCGATCTATCGGAGCGAGCTGCATATGCAGCGAATATGAGACCTCTATTTTAATTTTTTGATATCTCATAGGACATTTACAAAATGTTCTAAAGAATATCTCAAAATTTATTATGAATGCGAATGAGATTTAATATGTGCGAATATAGAAAGCACTCTTATTAATTGTTATGAATTAAATTATTTGTAAACTATAAAGCACTCTGATAAATATGTTAAAAGTCTGATTGTCATTAAAGCTTCTGAAATTTCGAAAATTGCAAATTCGAATCTTCCATTTCAAGAAATGACTGACGAGTAAGAATGATAAAAATTTGTAATTTTATTCCGTCTCGTAACCGTTACAAATAATACCTGAATATTGAAGGGTATGGAGAAATGTAATGGTAATCCCCACTGAGTGTAAATTGATATATAGAGTCAAGGAAGTGTTATTTTCTGCCATTTGCTCTGGGTTTCAAAGAGCACAACACTGTGCAGACAATTGAAGTCAAAAGGATTCTTCTCGGAACTTCTTACTCAATATGGACTAACACCATTGAGAGATTACCATTGTATTTCCAAAAAGTTACAAAATTCTACTTTGAGGGCCAGCATTATATTCCCCCACACCCTTGGTATGTGTCGTCGCAGCACTACAAGTTTTTCTGTTCCGACACAGGAACTTTGAACTGCTTCCAAAAGTCGCCGCATGGATCTTTAGACTCTGTTCTACCACGTCATTCCACAACGCGTCAAGAACGGCGCGACAATGCATTCAATTACGTACGATAAATATGATCAGATCTGACTTTCTATATCTCTGAAACACTACACAGATGTCTCAGAATAAGTGTTACGAACTCCTAGATCATATAGAGAGTGATCACCATTTGTCCCTGATATTTAGGCAACCTCGTATGCACAGATGTTCGGCAGGTACATGAATGATACATGACAATGTGAGAACGTGACCCGTCGATCATGTGTGCGCCCAGCATTGTCTGAAAGTCACGGGAAAATGCCACGTCTTTAGATGTATATAACTCCGTCAAAAGTGATTTCCCACTACATGTTCAGTGACAAAAAGTTACCATTTTCGATACGTTTACAGGTTATTAGAAGATTGTAACTTTTTTTCTCAGATACCCTAGTACTCTGTTAACATGATGCGTTGCGTACATTTGTTGAGAAGTATTTCAGATCTAACCTAGCAAAGTTATTCAGGAGGTAGCGCGCACTCGGAAGGCCCGGGTTCAACCCCTGTACCGACCATCCTGACCGGGGTTTCCGTGGTTTCCCTCTGTTATCCAGGCGAATGCTGGGATGGTTGTACTGAAAGGCCACGTCCTCACAAACGGCGTAGCTAGCCAAATTCGTTAACTACGTGAAGTCACGAAGGTTAAGGGAATTCAAGATCTTGCGGCTTCCTGGTTGGGTGACCGACTAGGAATCCCGGGATCTAACGGCGCCGAGACCTATTGCCCTTTACGGGGTATATATTGGCTAAGTACAAATAGAGGTTAAAGTAGCTGGATACTCATGCCATTTTGATGTGTTTTTTGAAAAAGGTTATCACTGT
Organism: Gryllus bimaculatus; assembly: GCA_017312745.1. Lineage (NCBI taxonomy): Eukaryota > Metazoa > Arthropoda > Insecta > Orthoptera > Gryllidae > Gryllus > Gryllus bimaculatus. The sequence continues at coordinate 3,575,701 of BOPP01000059.1, read as the reverse complement.
TTATTAGCTTCTGAAGAATACGAAATCTAATTTGGAGAACTCATTAATTCCCCAAATTGACTATCGTATTCGTTACACACTACGACACAAAATATTAATTAATGTAATATTGATGAAAATGTATTTCAAAGTTTTTCTTAACTATCATTGCAGGCGTTTGCTGCTTGTCATTAATTCTTGTAAATATTTGCAGAAAACTTTCAAATCGTTTTACTTTGAAGTTGAAGTAAAATAATTTCATGTATCATTTCAAAATGAGCCGTTGAGAAGTGAAAAACTTAACTTATCGTTTATTTCTCCAACGTTTGCGTTAGATAAAAGATCTTCATTTAACGAGTGAACTATATCGTTGAATGATCGTTATTGACTATCTTACTTCCTGAAGTTTGGGACCATTTCGTTTCTAAAATTCGCTTCACACTCATACTTTATCGATGAACAATTTTGTTTCGAAAACTGTATAATCCCAGCACATACCAGAAGCAAAAATAGAAATGAAAGGCACTATTAGCTGAAAAGTAACTTTGATCAATGTCTAAATCATAATGCTCCATTTTATATCTATTACGTCTACTGAAGACCTAGATCTACTATCATTTGTTCTGAATATCGTGTGAATATCATGAGTTCTAAATATCGGCTGAAAAATATCGACGTGTCTCTTTCGCGACAAAATTAAAAAGTATCAATACTCTCATAAAATTATTCTTTAAAAGAAAACATTCATTTAAAAATTTACAATTGCGGGTAATATACGATACAAAAGTAATTTTTGAGTAATGTTCTTTCCAGGTCATCACATATACCAATTTTTTTCATCGAATTATGTAGTAGCTGTGATGTTTACTCTTCCTCAGAGCCACTTCGACAGAACTGTCGAAGTTTATCTGTAGAAGGATATGGTTCGTCGTAATTGTGTTGTTCGTTATGGTTTACGGTGGGTTTATCGGCTTTCTTGACACCTCCCAATACAAGCGGATATTCGCGGGAGAACGAGCCTGATAATAACTAGCGAGCAATCAATTGCATAACGACCTTGTGCAACTTCTGTCCACCCTCAAGACCTTATATCTAGATTATCTGGAAGAATCCTCGGAATATGACCATTAAGCGAATGAAGCAATTAATCAATTTCTCAAGCGCGAAAAATAATTGTCTCGTGCCGCATGGTCACTTGAACTTGTCACGCGCCAAGAGTCCAAAAGTCGGAGGAATCCCGGAATTCGATGTGTCAAGCAGTGACCGACAAAGTTGTGGGAGGCAGTCGGGGTGATTCGGTCAGTGAGGAGCAAGGGAGAGGGAGTGTAGAGGACTAATGAAAAATGAAGGAATGCCATACTTTGTATCAAGCTGACAAAAGTTCCATAGAAAATGTGAAAAAAGGAAAACTGATTAGAAACAATTAAGAAACTTTAAGGTAAGAGAAGTGATGGAAAAGAGTTTAAAATGACTTAAAAAGACGGGGAAAATTTGAAATGTTGCAAGAGAAGTTTACCAGGTTGAACTAAGATATACTCGTAGAGGTTCCTGCTGATTTGAGAAATGCGGGGAAGGGCGCAAACTTAATCAGAGTTTAGATGAAGTGGATGTTACGAAAGAGATCAAACAATAAGAATGATGGTAGGGTCTGTAAGATTGAAATTGACAAACCAGCAAAATAGCAAAATGAGAGCCTGCGGGATAAGCGATGTTGAACTATGTTGGACGA
>BOPP01000059.1:3545548-3559669 GCA_017312745.1 Gryllus bimaculatus | reverse complement strand
CGGAGTTTTCTACTTCGTGCGCTGAAGCCTGGCCACGCTGCTGCGCTCCATCAACGCGCGCCCTTCGTGCGGGTGGTCGGTGACACGCGCTGCTGTGGGGCTACCGACGACCCGCTCTGTCTCCGTGGCGCGCACGTCCTCGGCTTCAGAGCAGCAGCCGCCCACGCGCAAGTTCGCGCCTGCTGCTGCCCGGTGAGTGCCTGCCCTCCCCCCACCACCACCCACTCACACACGCGAACGCACGTGGGCCGATTAAAATAGCACAGTATACAGAAGTTCTCCAAAGGGTGCGTCATAAATTACGTAACGCTAGGCGATAAATAACAAGTATACAGAAGTTACTCCAAAGGGATCGTTCATTAAATTACGTAACGCTAGGCCGCTAAATAGCAAGTTAGCAGAAGTTACTCTGAGAGGTCGCCTATAATTGATTGATTCTTTAGTGATTCCAGGACACGTTCAACCCCCCACGGTCATTAGTCCCCGTAAGTGTAATGCATGTTTTTTGCTCGGGAAGGTGGCGTGATTTTTTTCTTCTCGCTTTATTGCGCCTAGATCTGGCGTCGACCTTAGCGGGGTTCTTCCTCAACAGTAATCTCCCACCAGCGGGGTACCGCCTCAGGCAGGAACAAGCTCTTAGCTCCTGACGGGTTTCTCACGGAATGTGTGTTAGTGAGTGGCCGTGTTAGTGTGTGTACTTAAGGTGAGAATAGGACAAGGAAGAGGGAGGTGAGATCGCCCGCGTCCGTCGGCCCGTTTTTAGGGTACTGTCACCGGCATTCGCCATAGTGTTGATCGGAGAAACCACGGTAACTGTTGTCCATAAATTACGAAACAGGCTGTAAGAGGGGAGGGATTTGAGTCAGTGATCCGCTGGCGTTACAGAAGGGGCAGGGGTGGTATTCGATAGTGTTACGTGATGCTGCATAATTATTTTGAATTATCTTTCAACATGTGCTGAAATAATTGGCGGCATTTCGTTCCTGCGTTGGTAGCTGTTGTCGATATGATAACAGAACTGTACTACGAAAAAATGTTAAAAAGGTAAAGACTATGTTGAGCCGTTCGCAGAAACGGTTGGTGATAGTAATACTTCTCGTTTCTTTATACTCACGTCCTAAAGAACGCTCGTAAGGACATGAAATTTTCAGGCTGTTCAAACGTAAAAACGTAAAAATTGAAAAACTACTACTTTATCTATTTCGTAACTCAATATCGCAAGATTCCTAAAAAGGATTTGATGCGAAACCTTCTCTGTGGCTAGAGCTTCCTGATCCAAAATTACTGCGATCATTTTTCTCTATGTTGTTTTTCTGGAACTAATTATAAGCAAATTGTAGAGTTAAAATGTTGTTTTTAAAAAGAAATGACAGTTCTCAAAACTAAGATGCATGGGATTGGTGAGTTGCAGTCGATCGGCGTGTCCTGCATTTGGTCTTCAAACTCAAACTTGGAATAATTTTATGTTCCAATATCTGTCTAAGAAAATAATCTATACTGTACAACGAAAGTATGTCAAATTGCTATTTGAGAAATCAAGAAAATAATTTTTTTAGAAAAGCAATGTTACTGGATTCAAAACAAATTGAATTTCATTTATTGTTCCAATATGATACACTTCAATGTCTCAATACACTTAATGTACACATTCTTTTTGTTTCTATCGTACATGTATAACGTACTACGAATGTGCTTTTCCATTCACGTAAATGGCTGTTTTTTAACAAAAGTGGGCGCTAACACATTGTTCTTGTGACGCTTCATGACAATTTCATACAAAAAAGCAGCGAACTGAGTCCACTGTGGACAATTTAGCTCGTTCACCTAATGTACTACGTGACGTTTCTCTCACAAAACCAAGCTGAATAAATGCACTAATAATTAAATAAAATTGAAGATGTTGTATTGCAACAATTTATTTAATGCCAATAGCAGCTTTCGATGGCTAGCCATCATCATCAGTTTTTCTGATACAAGAAGCAAAAAAAACAAAACATTTAACACGTGAATATAAAACAAGCGATTATGATAAAGTTAGCAAAGAAATTTAGCAAAATGTTTTGGAAAATATATTTGACAACGGGAGAAGAAAAAGTGGGGGGGATGTTAAGCATTAATACTAAAGAAAAGCGAATTGAAATAGAAATAGGACACGAAAAAAAATTTTTTTACAGAAAAACTAAAAATGTAGTTGGGCCGGTTCCTGTACCGCGCTAGATGGAAGCCACAAACGACTGTAGCGGGGTTCGGGCGAGTCGAGCGGGCTTAAATTGCATATATATAATATTGCATTAATAATATTGTTGGCAATGACAACATCTTTAATTATTTTTAAAAATGCCCAAAGATATCACACCACAAACACTATACACTAATAATTTAACAAAGAAACATTGTTGTAGTAAAAGTAAATCGGACATTATATCCATTTTTTGAACGAAATGAGTGTGTTGCACAATCATTGGGTTATTTGTCCTCTACGGCAGAGTTTCAAACAAAGCAACACTGTTCTAAGAATTCGGCGGAGTTACAGTGTTTTAAATAACGACCAATCAACTTCAAATCCAAAGTAAAAAATCTTCAATTGATCTCCGTAAAACTTTAGTACACACAAATGTGTCGTAGTTCTTCTGAACCCACAGAATTATAAAAAAACACGCCCCCCCCCCAATAGCGGCGGCCAGCTCAAACGCTTCCAATCGCTAAAGTACATGGTAGCCGCCATCTATGAACGATTTTCTTAAAGAATGGGATAAAGTGACAGTTCGCAATAAACAAGTGACATGCACGTGTACTTTAGAGCAAGTAAACACCGAGCACCGTCACGAGTACGCATCTCACATTCAAGACTCGATTTAAAACTAACATAATACTTATCACATAAAAACTAATTCAATGTAATTTTTATTTAAAAAGAAAGAATTTTTACAGAAGAGCACAAAGCTCTGCACTTCCTACTTTCAATTATTTCTCGTGGCGCACTATATTCTTTCGTCGGACGAGGACATCACAGCTCGGGAAGCGTCGTAACTACTTCAAGTTCAGCTCAACTGCAAAACGAAACGAATGGAGGAAGGAGAGTCTAATAAGTGCAAGACGACAAAGACCACAGAATCGTCAGTTGTGTTTGACAGCATAGCTGACAAATCATTCCCATCCTTAAGAAAATCGGACAATTGCTGCAGCCACCGCAGCGCCGCCCTAATGAGCTTTCCTCAGCCCAGCGCTTCGCTTCGTCCGTTTCGCAAACACGCCCAGGCGGCGTCGCCCGCTGCCCCTGCGCTACCACGCAGTATATTATTTATTATTATTATTATTATATTATTATTATTGTTAGTTGTTAATTATTGTTATTATTGTTATTATTATTGTTATTATTATTTATTTATATATTGGGTATATGCATATACTGGACCACGCTACACGATTAACGTGTGTAATTCTTCCAGGATTCAGCTTTTCAGCTGTATTACACAACAGGTTGCTTACGCCTTGAAGTGTGAATTATGAGATAATAGGTTGATGATGATAGGTGAAGGGACAATCAAAATACGACCATGTCCTACGCAGGACTCGAACCCGCAGCCTCCTCGGCCACAGACGACGGCTGCCGCACACACGTCTGCGCCACGGGGCCGACATTATTATTATTATTATTATTAATTATTATATTATTCATTATTATTATTATGTATTATTATTATATTATTATTCATTTCATATTATTATTATTATCATTATTATTTATTATTGTTATTTTATTATTATTATTATTATTATTATTATTACTATATCGCGTCGTTTCGACAGAAAGTGGCGTGTCGCCGTGGCGCATCACCGTCACACCGGCGAGCTGAGATGGCGAAACTCGGCGTGGTGTCGCCACTACAACGGCGAGACAAGCCTGGACTACTTGGCGGTCCGAGGAGGCAACCGCAGTCGAGGCGCAGAGGGCGCAAACTTCCCGCCGCCGCCAATCAAGGAGTTCTGCGCGCGTGCACGTGCTACAACCGACGACTTCTGCCGCCGCCTCCCGCTCGACTTCAAGGAGCACTCGCAGGTGAGCAGGCTCGGCGAGCGCGACATCGATAGCAAAAGATCGATCTGCGAAACGTCCATGTTCAAAATTACGGAATTTGTTGCACTTGAAGCCGTTCTTTCACCCAAAAATCGAAACGTACAATCATCGAACACAAATGTCGATGTTCCAAAACTTCGGCTTCATCGATGTTTTGAAAAATATCGGCATTGATGTCGGCATCTCTCCACCACAGGGGCGCTACGTTCTTTCAGAGCTTAATTTACTAATTAATTATTTTATTTATTTTATTGTTATGTTATTTATTTATTTATTTATTTATTTATTGTATTTATTTATTTATTTATTTATTTATTTTTATATTTATTTATTTATGTATTTATTTATTTATTTATTTATTTATATTTAATTTATTATTATTGTATTTATTTATTTATTTATTTTTTATTTGGTCAAAAGCAGCTAAAAAACTGTATGTGAAGTATGGGAGAGAGATGATTTTGCACACGTTTTTTTTGAGTTCCAGAATTTCCTTCCGCATCATTTTAACTATAATGTAGTTGAAAGATGAAATGAATGAGAAAATTGTAATTTAAAAAAGCGCGAGATTTGTGACATTTGAAAAACCAGACATTTTTGTTCGCTGAGTTATAGAAAACTTAATTTGCAACGGTAAACGAACTGCAGATTTTATTTTTGCATTTTCTAACAAAAAGTTCATAAAATACGTAACGCTAGGCCGGTAAATAGCAAGTATACATAAGTTACTCTAAGGGGTCGTCCATAAATTACGTAACGCTAGGCCGAAAAAGAGGCAAGTGTACCGAAGTTACTCTATGGGGACGTCCATAAATTAGGTAACGCTTGGTCGATACATAACAAGTATACAGAAGTTACTCCAAGGGGTCGTTCATAAATTACGTAACGCTAGGCCGATAAATAACAAGTACACAGAAGTTACTCCAAGGGATCGTTCATAAATTACGTAACGCTAGGCCGATAAATAGCAAGTATACAGAAGTTACTCTGAGAGGTCGCCTATAATTGATTGATTCTTTAGTGATTCCAGACACGTCAACCCCCACAGTCATTAGTCCCGTAAGTGTAATGCATGTTTTTTGCTCGGGAGGTGGCGGTGATTTTTTTCTTCCGCTTTATTGCCAGATCTGGCGTCGACCTAGCGGGGTTCTCCTCAACCAGGTATCTCCCACCAGCGGGGTACCGCCTCAGGCAGGACAAGCTCTTAGCTCCTGACGGGTCTCCCGGAATGTGTGTTAGTGAAGTGCGTGTTAGTGTGTGTACTTAAGGGGTGAGAATAGGACAAGGAAGAGGAAGGTGAGATCGCGCGCGGTCCGTCGCCCGTTTGTTAGGGTACTGCTCCGGCATTCGCCTAGTGTTGATCGGAGAAACCACGGTAAACTGTTGTCCATAAATTACGAAACACTGAAGAGGGGGAGGGACTTTGAGACAGTGATCCGCTGCGTTACAGAGGGGCAGGGGGGTATTCGATTAGTGTTACGTGATGCTGATAATTATTTTTGATATCTTTCAACATGTGCTGAAATAATTGGCGGCATTTCGTTCCTCGTTGGTTGCGTGTTGTCGATATGATAACAGAACTGTACTACGAAAAATGTTAAAAAGGTAAAGACTATGTTGAACCCGCGGCAGAAACGGTTGGTGAATAGTATACTTCTCGTTTCTTTTATCTCCGTCCTAAAAGGCGCTCGGTTAAGGACATGGAACTTTCAGGTGTTCAAACGTAAAAACGTAAAAGTTGAAAAACCACTGCTTTATCTATTCGTAACTCAATATCGCAAATTCCTAAAAAGGATGTGATGCAAACCTTTTGTGGCTAGAGCTTCCTGATCCCAAAATTACTGCATCTTTTTTCCTCTTATGTTGTTTTTCTGGAAATAATTATAAGCAAATAGTAGGGTTAAAAAGTGTTTTAAAAGAATTGACAGTTCTCAAAATAAGATGCAAGGGATTGGGAGATGCAGTCATGGGCGTGTCCTGGATTTGGTCTTCAAACTCAAACTTGGAATAATTTTATATTCCAATATCTATCTAAAAAATATCCATACTGTAGAACGAAAGTATTCAAATGCTATTGAGAAATCAAGAAAATAATTTTTTTAGAAAAGCAAATTTACTGGATTCAAAACAAATTGAATTTCATTTATTGTTTCCAATATGATACATTCATTTCTCAATACACTTAATGTACACATTCTTTTTGTTCTATCGTACATGTATAACGTACTACGAATGTGCTTTTCATTCACGTAAATGGCTGTTTTTTTAACAAAAGTGGGGCGTACACATTGTTCTTGTGACCTTCATGACAATTTCATACAAAAAGCCAGCGGAAACTGAGTCCACTGTGACTATTATCTCGTTCACCTAATGTACTACGTGACGTTTCTCTCACAAAACCAAGCTGAATAATCACTAATAATTAAAATAATTGAAGATGTTGTCATTGCACAATTTATTTAATGCAATAGCAGCTTTCGATGGCTTAGCCATCATCATCAGTTTTTCTGATACAAGAAGCAAGAAAAACAAAACATTAAACACGTGAATATTAAAACAAGCGATTATGATAAAGTTACAAAGAAATTTAGCAAAATGTTTTGGAAAATATATTGACAACGGAGAAAGAAAAAAGTGGGGGGGAGTTAAGCCATTATACTAAAGAAAAGCGAATGAAATAGAAATAGACACGAAAAAATAATATTTTTTACAGAAAAACTAAAATGTAGGTTGGGACCGTTCCTGTACCGCTGCTAGATGGAAGCCACAAACGACTGTGCGGAGGTTCGGGCGAGCGAGGGGCTTAAATTGTCATATATATAATATTGCATTAATAATATTGTTGGCAATGACAACATCTTTAATTATTTTAAAAATGCCAAAGATATCACACCACAACACCTATACACTAATAATTAAACAAGAATAATTCTGTGAGGAAAAGGTATCGGACATTATATCCATTTTTGAACGAAATGAGTGTGTTGGCACAATCATATGGGTTATTTGTCCTCTACGCAGAGTTTCAACAAGCAACACTGTTCTAAGAATTCGCGGAGTTACAGTGTTTTTAAATAACACCAAGTCAACTTCCAAATCCAAAGTAAAAAATCTTCAAATTGATCTCCCGTAAACTTTAGTACACACAATGTGTCGTAGTTGATGTTTGTTGAAACGAAGATTAAGTTATTTTTTTCAGAAAAATAAATAAACATACGAGAAAAATAAAATTATATAACTTCTAATACCCCATAATATTAATCTCAATGTACTGTGTTAAAGCAATCACCAATTGTCAGATAGCGTTGGTGAGACAACAATATATAACTATTCCCAAATTTAGGAGTACCGGTAAAGCGGAAAAGGCAGGAATTAAAATATACTAAGGGAAAGCATAATGCGTGGTTTTCGTTCCGGCAACGGGACCCTTTTAAACATTTTTCAGGAGGGTTAATGGCCCCCGACAGACCTCTGAAGGCGCCTACGCATATGCCACTCGCAGCAAAATTCTTTTGGCCAACTTATGCCCGAACCGCTATCTCGCATCAGTTTTAGTCTAGTTCCCCTGTCCATGAGCAAAATGCTGAGATGGCCCCTTTGTTTAGCATTTGACACGTAATGTAAAGCTTCGCTATGCGCACGTTTGTTGAATCTCCTTTTACTTGTAGTGGTAGATAGAGGTAAGGCGAGTTACTATTTGTTAGAAAATGCCAAAAATAAAATCTGCAGTTCGTTTACCGTTGCAAATAAGTTTCTATAACTCAGGAACAAAATGTCTGGTTTTTCAAATGTCACAAATCTCGCGCTTTTTTAAATTCAATTTTTCCATTCATTCATCTTCAACTACTTATAGTTAAAATGATTGGAAGGGAATTCTGGAACTCAAAAAAAACGTGTGCAAATCATCTTCTCCCCATACGTCACATACAGTTTTTACTGCTTTTGCACAAAAAATAAAATAAAAATAAATAATAATAAAAAATAAATAAATAAATAAATAAATAAATAAATAAAATAAATAAATAAGTAAATAAATAAATAAATAAATAAATAAATAAAAAAAATAAAATAAATAAAATAATTAATTTAGTAAATTAAGCTCTGAAAGAGTTAGCGCCCCTGTGGTGGAGATGCGACATCAATGCCGATATTTTCAAAACATCGATGAAGCCGAAGTTTTTGAACATCGACATTTTGTGTTCGATTATTGTACGTTTTCGATTTTTTGTGGTGAAAGAACGCTTCAAGGTGCAAAAATCTCCGTAATTTTGAACATGGACGTTTCGCAATCGATCTTTTGCTATCGATGTCGCGCTCGCGATGCCCTGCTCACCTGCGAGTGCTCCTTGGAAGTCGAGGGGGAGGCGGCGCAGAAGTCGCGGTTGTACACGTGCACGCGCGAGAACTCCTTGATGGCGGCGCGGCGGGAAGTTGGCGCCCTCTGCGCCGTCGATGCGGTTGCACTCCTCGACGCCCAGTTACCAGGCTGTCCTCGCCGTTGTAGTGCGACACCACGCCGAGTTTCGCCATCTCAGCTCGCCGGTGTTGACGGTGATGCGCCACGGCGACACGCCACTTTCTGTCGAAACGACGCGTAATAGTAATAATAATAATAATAATAATGAATAATATAATAACTATAATGTAATAATAATAATAATAATGAATAATAATATAATTGATAATAAAATAATAATAATAATAGATAATAATAACATAATAATAATTAATTAATAATAATAATAAAATAATAATAATAAATAATAATAATAATAATAATAATGTCGGCCCCGTGGCGCAGACGGTTTGCTGGGCAGCCGTCGCTCGTGCCGAGGAGGCTGCGGGTTCGAGTCCTGCGTGGACATGGTCGTATTTGTGATTGTCCCTTCACCTATCATCATCAACCTATCATCTCATAATTCACACTTCAAGGCGTAAAACAACTTGTTGTAATACAGCTGAAAAGCTGATTCCTGGAAGAATTACACACGTTAATCGTGTAGCGTGTCTCAGTATATGCATATACGCCAATAATAATAATAATAATAATAACAATAATAATAAAAAATAACAATAAAAATAAAATAATAATAATAATAATAATAATAATAATAATAATAAATATGCGTGTAGCGCAGTGGGAGCGGGACGCCGCCTGGGGCGTGGTTTGCGAAACGGGACGAAGCGAAGCGCTGGGCTGAGGAAAGCTCATTAGGGCGGCGCTGCGGTGGCTGCAGCATTGTCCGATTTTCTTAAGGATGGGATGATTTGTCAGCTATTGCTGGCAAACACAACTGACGATTCTGTGTCTTTGTGTCCTTGCACTTATTAGACTCTCCTTCCTCCATTCGTTCGTTTGCAGTTGGCTAACTTGAAGTAGTTACGACGCTCCCTGGCTGTGATGTCCTGTCCGACGAAAATATAGTGCGCCACGAGAAATAATTGAAATTAGGAGTGCAGAGCTTTGTGCTCTTCTGTAAAAATTCTTTCTTTTTATAAAAAAATTACATTGAATTTAGTTTTTATGTGATAAGTATTATGTTAGTTTTAAAATCGAGTCTTGAATGTGAGATGCGTACTCGGTGACGGTGCTCGTGTTTACTTCTCTAATACACGTGATGTTCACTTGTTTTGCGAACTGTCACTTATCCCATTCTTAAGAAAATCGTTCAAAGATGGCGGCTACCATGTACTTTACCGATTGGAAGCGTTTGAGCTGGCGCTACTTGGGGGGGGGCGTGTTTTTTATAATTCTGTGGTTCAGAGAACTACGACACATTGTGTGTACTAAAGTTTACGGAGATCAATTTGAAGATTTTTTTCTTTGGATTTGGAAGTTGATTGGGGTTATTTAAAAACACCTGTAACTCCGCGAATTCTTAGAACAGTGTTGCTTGTTTGAAACTCTGCCGTAAGAGGACAAATAACCCATATGATTGTGCCAACACACTCATTCGTTCAAAAATGGATATAATGTCCGATTACTTTTCTCACAGAATTATTTTTGTTTATTATTAGTGTATAGTTTTCGTGTTGTTTGATATCTTTGCATGTTTTAAATAATTAAAGATGTTGTCATTGCCAACAATATATTATTAATGCAATATTATATATATGCAATTTAAGCCCCTCGGCTCGCCCGACCCCGCCGAAGTCGTTTTGTGGCTTCCATCGCAGCGGTAAGGAACGGCCAACTACATTTTTAGTTTTTTTTCGTAAAAAAAATATTTTTTCGTGTCCTATTCTATTTTCATTCGCTTCTTTAGTATATAATGGCTTAACTCCCCCCCACTTTTTTTTCTCCCGTTGTCAATATATTTTCCAAAAATTTTGTAAATTTATTTGTAACCTTTATCATAATCCTTGGTGTTATTCACTTTAAATGTTGTTAATTTTTTGTTTTTCTTCTTGTATCAGACAAACTATGCATGATAGGCAAGCCATCGAAAGCTGCTATTGCATAAAATATATTGTTGCAATGACAACATCTTCAATTATTTTAATTATTAGTGATTATTCAGCTTGGTTTTGTGAGAGAAACGTCCGTAGTACATTAGGTGAACGAGATAATAGTCACAGTGACTCAGTTTCGCTGGCTTTTTTGTATGAAATTGTCATGACGTCACAAGAACAATGTGTACGCCCCACTTTTGTTAAAAAAACAGCCATTTACGTGAATTGGAAAAGCACATTCGTAGTACGTTATACATGTACGATAGAAACAAAAAGGAGTGTTACATTAAGTGTATTGAGAAATGAATGTATCAATTGGAAACAATAAATGAAATCAATTTGTTTTGAATCCAGTAAATTGCTTTCTAAAAAAATTATTTTCTTGATTTCTCAATAGAATTTGAATACTTCGTTGCCTTACAGTATGATATTTTTTAGAAGATATTGGAAATAAAATTATTCCAAGTTTGAGTTTGAAGACCAAATCAGGACACGCCATGACTGCATCTCCCCAATCCCTGCATCTTAGTTTGAGAACTGTCAATTCTTTTAAAACACTTTTAACCCTACATTTGCTTATAATTATTTCCAGAAAAAAACACATAGAGGAAAAAAGATGCAGTATTTGGGATCAGGAAAGCTCTAGCCACAAAAGGTTTGCATCAATCCTTTTTAGGAATTTGCGATATTGAGTTACGAAATAGATAAAGAGTGTTTTTCAATTTTACGTTTTTACGTTGAACACCTGAAATTCATGTCCTTAACCGAGCGCTTTAGGACGGAGATAAAAGAAACGCAGGAAGGTATACTATTCACCAACCGTTTCTGCGCGGCGTCAACATAGTCTTTACCTTTTTAACATTTTCGTAGTACAGTTCTGTTATCATATCGACAACACGCAACCAACGAGGAACGAAATGCCGCCATTATTTCAGCACATGTTGAAAGATATCAAAATAATTATCAGCATCACGTAACACTAATCGAATACCCCTCTGCCCCTCTGTAACGCAGCGGACACTGCTCAAATCCCTCCCCCTCTTCAGTGTTTCGTAATTTATGGACAACAGTTTACCGTGGTTTCTCCGATCAACACTAGGCGAATGGCCGTGAGCAGTACCCTAACAAACGGCGCGACGGACCGCGCGCGATCTCACCTTCCCTCTTCCTTGTCCTATTCTCACCCTTAAGTACACACACTAACACGCACTTCACTAACACACATTTCGGGAGACCCGTCAGGAGCTAAGAGCTTGTCCTGCCTGAGGCGGTACCCCGCTGGTGGGAGATACCTGGTTGAGGAGAACCCCGCTAAGGTCGACGCCAGATCTGGGCAATAAAGCGGAAGAAAAAAATCCCGCCACCTCCCGAGCAAAAAACATGCATTACACTTACGGACTAATGACGTGGGTTGACGTGTCTGAATCACTAAGAATCAATCAATTATAGGCGACCTCTCAGAGCTAAACATCTGTAATACTTGCTATTTATCGGCTAGCGTTACGTAATTTATGAACGATCCTTGAATGTAACTTCTGTTACTTGTTATTTATCGCCTAGCGTGTACGTATTTGATGAACGACCCCTTGGAGTACTTCTGTATACGTAATCAAAGCTTACTAATTTAGACGGACGTCCCAAGTCAATGGTACATGCCTTTCGGCTAGTCGCTCTCTAATTATGAGCCCTATAACTTCATGCTTAACTTGCCTATTTACGGCTTAGCGTTACGTAATTTATATGAACGATCCCTACTTCTGCATCTGTATGTCCAACGTTACCTTTGGCGACCCTGATAACTTGTATTATTTATCGGACCTAGCGTTACTTATTTACTGAGCGACTCCCTTGGTAGAACTTCTGTTATTACTGTGTATTTTATCGGCCAAGTGACGGTTCGCGTCTGTGTGTTGGTGGTGGGGGGGGGGAAGGGCAGCACTCAGACCGGGCAGCACAGCCGAACTGCGCGCTGGGCGGCTGCTCTCTGAGGAGACCCGGGCCACGAGAGACGAGTTCGCGCTCTCACGAAACGGCCCTGATAGCCCCCACAGCAAGCGCGCTGTCACCGACCACCCACGCACCCAGATAGAGGGACTACCGCGTTGATCGCGAGCGCAGCATAAGCAATGTCAGCGGCCAGGCTCAGCCGCACCGAAGCTAGAAACGTATGCGATGCGCACAACACGGCTGGCCGCCGACTGGCGCAAAAGAAAGCGCTTGGACACACCATCATACTTCTATTGGCACGTTGTTACCACTACCTTCAATAGGCGTAACTAGGGCGCGGATTTTGCTATGACCGAAACCATGGCCTAGAACATTGACCAATAAAATGCTCCTTAAAATGCTCTTAAAACTGCTATAGCGCCCTAAAAAACAAAGCAACTATACGTCGAAAATTGATCAAAACCACTGTTCAGACAAGATAAACCTACAAGCTGTCACTATGTGTCACTGACGTAATTCCGCTATCCTTCCTTTCCTTCAAAGGAACTAAGCTTTGAAAACTTTCTGGTTTGGACTGTATTTCAAAAGAAAAATCTCTGCCTTAGTTCATGACTCATGGCCTAATTACACCAGCGTTACTGTTAACGGCTGATACCAAATATGCCAGGCACGAATAGGCACGTCACAGAAGTCCGTCGTGAACATTTAGTCTGCACAGACTGTAAATACGATATAATTGAAGCAAAAGAATCCGAAGAAGTTCAGAAGCTGTGGTGAAAATGTGCTCTCGTAATTATTAAGAATACATTAAGGATATATTAAAATAAGCTTATTAAATCAGAAAAATGCATTAAAATGAGACTAAAAGGTTAAAAAATGGCTAATTGGTTGAAATCAATTCGAAAAGCGGGAAAAAAATACATAAAAATTTGGTAATTTCTTCTTGTCATAGTAAAATGAATTTTGTACCTAAACGTCATTGTTCTAAATTGAAAAGAATAAGAAGCAATCATTAAAATCCCGCCCCTAGTCAACTCCTTTTCGGGTAAGAGAGAAATTGACTGCTTAGGTGGTCGTAATGTTCTTCCATCGACCCGTTCTTTCTGTTTAACAGGCCCTCCCTTTCGGCGGCTTGTTGCCATTGACAGTCCTGTTATCTCTAACATGTCACTAATTCCGATTTTGGTGGAATGGGCTTTTCTGTTTTTGTATTTATGTTTGGTCATTACTTATTATTGAAAACTTGGGGCAGAAATAAAGATGAGACCACGCTTCGACCAAAAAAGGATATAGTTACCATTGGCAACGGATAGAAGAACGCTTGCTGCAAGGCCCCTTCATTTTATGATAACATGTTATTACCTTCTTAGTAAGGGCAACTCCGTCGACTGGAAAACATAATTGAAACAAGTTATTTGAATTAATTTAAGGTTTACGTTTAGAGTTTAACTATAAAAAAGAAACAGGTACTTACGCGCTGTTTCACTCTTTCTTTTCGAAACTCCCCCCACCCAAAAATGGGGCGGATTTTTTCGAAATCGGCTTTTTTTTTTTTTTTTATTTTTCAAGGGGAAAATGGGGCCCCCAAAAAAAAAAAAAAAAAAAAAAAAAAAGGGGGGGGGAAAACCAAATGAATCGTGCGG
>BOPP01000059.1:3527947-3545523 GCA_017312745.1 Gryllus bimaculatus | reverse complement strand
TTTCACAAACATGTAGAAAACCGATACTGGGTGTGTTAAAACGTACTCCACGTAATGTAACAACTTAATTGTTATAGTACTCGTAAATCTGTTATAACTTCTTAATATAATCGTTAAGTATTGCTCACTTCCTTGGTACATGGTATTTGTACATTTTCCTTCTTTCAGTCCTGAATCCTACACTTGTAACTGTTTCTGTCGTCATTTCTCGCAAGTATGATACTTCGCACATGCATGGATGCTTAGTTAATGGGAATGTGTGCTATTTATCTTTCGTTCTTCCGCCATAAGTTCACATTAATATAATTAATTTGCACATGGAATATATGTAGAGTCGGATTTAATCGTTTAAAATTATTATTTGCTCCAAAATGCTGAATATTGATTACTCGTACATGATCATAAATCTGGTCAGTTATGTAACTAACTGAGGGCAAGGTTAATGACCATTTAAAATCAAATATATACTTTTATCATTACGGTATTGATGACTGAAAGCTTATCAAAATTCTTTAATTATCCCCAAAATGACTGTCAAGATATGATGAATTCCTTGACTTTGTAAATGTAATTTAAAATAAGTCTTATCTGGCTCTCTAATTTATTGTCTCGTCTGAAACCATACTTATCTTTCTAAACACGTCTTTATTCTTAACGGTTCATCTGCAACACCTCCCTGCCTCTGCATAGTGTCACAATTTTTTATAGGGACATTTTCCTCTGTTCGTTCACTCACCTCATCTCTTTACTTACCAACAAATTTTTTCCTTCAGCTGAAATGTAGTTATGACGATCAGTTGTTCCCAAGAGGCACGAGAATAATTGGAGATTTAAGAAAAAGAAAAGTAAGCTAACTATAGGATAAAATCACAAACATCTCATTAATTGTGACGATTTTTCAATAAAATATTTAAATATAAGATAGAATGAAAGTTCAAACTAATATAATAAGTTCTCAAGCGTTGGGGATTACAATGTGATGAACAGGCGAAGAATAGGTTTTTTTTAACTGGTCGAATATTTCAAGTACATCAGTACGAATTATGTTAACTTCATCCGTCTTTTTAATACGGTGGCCTGCTGCAGAAAATGAGGTTAAGGTCAAGGCTGTCGCTAAGGGGTCCCTCAGGCAGCAGATGATAATGTGCCCTTCTTTATTGTTTCTCCAAACCCAACTTCTTTTGTTCAAATTACGGTTGATCATTTTATTTCCGTTGTCAAAGTAGCTTTATGAACTGCAATTGCACGAAAAAGTTGACAAAATGTTCCCTTGGTATGTGCTTTCATATTTTATTTCTTATTATTGATTCATGATTAATCCTGCTACGAAAAGAAAATATGAATTGAAAAGTAAACAACTAAATAAAGTAATTTTTTAATGAAAAAAATCACTCATACATAAAAAATGGTACCATTTTCACCCTCATGGGGGGCCCGGCATCATGAATAGAAAAATTCAGCACTACCATACAACACAGACATAATAATGTATATCTTAAGCCCCCTCCTTTTATGCGTGTGCCTGGATTAAGGCAGTAAAAACTTACATAAAAAAATTAGAAAACCACTACCTAAGAAAGATCACCAGCGCCCATTGATTTATTACCAATGACCAAATCCAAAGACAACTATCTATCGAACCCATAGCCAACCATATCAATTACCTTGCCTACAACTCTATTTCTGCAAACCAAAAGGCCCCTTATTAAATACACTCAACTTCGGCCGAAATCTTGAGCATCAGCCCGAATTGAAAACAAATTTTCCTTCCACGTTTTTCTTAAAGTAATCGCCGAAAGTGTCACGTTGTAGCGGTGCCTGTTTGGCTTCCTCAGCCTTGAATTAGACTTAAGCACAGTATGTAAGTTAATAGTAACCAACCGGATAAAACATATGCATAGTACGTTTTACTTGTCTACGTATTACTCAACAAGAAAATAAATATTAAAAAACCGGGTGGCTCGATCAGCTCGTGTCTCCCAGGCACCAGCCCGACTTCTGCGATGGCACTTTGGGTCCTGGCTACGGCCCTTCCAGCCTCCTCAAAAGTCTTTCGTCCTCCCCTCCAAACGCCTTCTTATCTGCAACCCTGTCCCCGGCCGACGCCTGGTTTGCGCTGAGTTGAATGCTGGCGGGCGCGTAGCGTGGCGTTGGCGTGGTGTGCAGTGTGCAGTGTGTGTGCGCGTGTGGTGTGTGTGTGTGAGAGAGAGTGAGAGAGAGAAAATGGGTGTGTCTGAGTGTGTGTATGGTGGTGTTGTGTGTGTGTGTGGTGTGTGTTGTTTGTGCGTGTGTGTGTCGAGGCGCGTGTGTGGCTGGTCCGAGCGACGAGCGGGCGCGTGGCATGGCACGGTCGTGGCGAGGCGAGCGCGTGCGCGCATATGTGTGTGTGTGGTGTGTGTTGTGTGTGCTGTGTGTGTGTGAGAGAGAGAGAGAGAGAGAGAGGGAGACAGAATGTATGTGTGTGTGTGTGTGTGTGTGTGTAAAACGAGGCACAAAGGTGGCCTGGGCTGAGCGCCGTGCGGCGCGTGGCGTGGTGCGCAGTATGTGTGTGACGAGGCGCCTGTGTGGCTGGTCCGAGCGCCGAGCGGCGCGTGGCGTGGCGTGGCTTGGAGTGGCGCGCAATGTGTGTGTACGTGTGCGTGTGTGTGACGAGGCACGGGTGTGGCGCAGGTGTGGGACGGCATCCCGACGCTGCGCTTCCAGCCGCCGCGCGACGTCTTCGCGCACCCGGACGAGAACCCGGACAACGCGTGCTTTTGCGACCCGGCGCACGCCGTCTGCCCGCCCTCCGGCGTCTTCAACGTGTCGCCCTGCGTCTTCGGTAAGTGCTCGTGAAACGTCCACAACAAACCAGCCACGCTAACCGGTTTAGGTCAATTGATGTCACTGCGGCGCCTTTGACTGGGAGGTCCTAGGGTTCGGTTCCCGACGGTGCACCGTGGTGGCAGGAATTTCGACACTAGCTGGGCCGAATTCAGTCGCTGTCTGGAGGAGAATTCTAGTGGCAGGATTTTCGACACTAGTTAGATAGTTGGACCGAATTCAGTCGCTATCTGGGGGAGAATTCTTGTGTCAGGATTTTCGACACGAGTTAGATAGCTGGGCCGAATTCAGTCGTTTTCAGGAGGAGAATTCTAGCTGCCGGCTGCTCGGTAATCGGCTAATCGGTAGTTTTCTGTGGTTTCTCCGATCAATACAAGGCAAATGCCGGAGCAGTACCCTAACAAAGGGGCCACGGGCCACGCTCCATCTTTCCTGCCTCTTCCTTGTCCTATCCTCACCCCCTTGTATAAACACTTACACTAACAAGCACTCCACTACCACACTGCTAGGAGACCAGTCCTCCAGATAGCCTGCTCGATAAAGGTAACGTTCGTTTGGCTCGATCACATAAACTGGCAGTGGTTCCATCATTTATATTTCATATTTTAACTTTTAGGAAATTGTGATTACGGCAATTGTTCATTCATACATCGAGCACAGAACATTGAAGTAAAAAATGGTCGGCTTTGTGTGCCGATGCTCATAACGGCGATGCTAACGCCATAAAAATATCGATGTTTTGAAAATATTGACATCGATATCGATACCGCATCCCTTCCGCGCGCCGCATCCTGTTAGCTATGGCCCTCAAAACATGCGCATCGCTCGGATGGAACCTGCCATGAAACTAGTGGTGCTAAAAAAGCTCGTACTTTCTCACCCGCACTTTCACGCACAAGTACGCGACAAAGTACTCAAATTTTCGAAAAATTGTACATGACCTTATTTAAAAATCTACCTTTAAGGAACAGATTTCATTCAGGGTGAAATTTCTATCTTTAATATTTTAGTTGCGAAAAGACGCGAAAACAAATTTGAACTTTTGCAATTTTCGAAAACAAATAGGTTTTTCAACAGACATGAGACCTGCACAATTCTCAAACGTCCTTCACACTATACAACAAAAAATCAAAAACTTGGAGCCATTTATTTTTTTAATTTTGAAATCGTGCCAGAGGCTTCATATAAAGTATGCCCAAAATGAAGATATCGCTTTCGAATTCGGGGGCCGTGGCATCAGCCAGATCGACTGGGAAATATCATTTTCGGAGAAAATGGCTGAACGGTTTAGGCCATGTTGACTGACGGACGGACGTTTTGCCGTCATTCGAATTTTCGGTATTAAAGACATACAAAACATGGATTCTGGATACACCACGTGTTAAAGAATTTTTTATATTTCTAAATTTAGCGACTGATTTGATCCACTATATTATTACCAGGGCCCTGTAATAAGACTTTTTCGGCCGAAATTCGCCATTTTTCCGTGCAGCATTACGTAACTTTCTCTCTACTGAGTAAGCGGTAGCAAGAAAGTAAAACCTAGATAAAATAAAGAAAAAATCTACAGTTGCAAATTTCAGATCATATTTCTTCTTGATAGTCTTCGCGTTTTAGTGCAGACGTTGATTTTAAATAAATTTTGTGTTATCTTCTCAGAGAGGCGGTGAAAAAAATTGTTTCAAAAATTTGCTGGGCGTTACGTTTATATACAATAACTTACCTTAGCATTAAAAAAAACAATCTTCAAACTTAAAAGAAAATCCTTATTTTTCCTTCACTTACCACGACCTCATACTCTTGCTCGGGCTACAAAAAGTCCTTCTTGAAGAAGGTTTTGACATAACGAAATGAAATAATGTACAAATGATGGCAGATAAGCATTCATTATATTAATTTTACGATATTATGAACATTTAGTGTTATACTATATACAACTGGTTGATATTAGCAAGTGATAATACATGTTGGGCCTACAACCTTGAAAGCAAAAATCGCGATATTTTATTGAATACAAAGCTCAAATTGTATAAAATTATAAATATTGTATAAACCTGTAATATTGGGCAATTGCCTGTTTGGATGCAAATAAATAAATAAGTTGCTATCTAAACGAAAACCTTTTGGTTGTATATACGTTAATGTCAAGTAGGCGTAAAAATAACTAAAGAATAAAGAATCCTATATTTCTAAATTCCGCAACAAAGCGTAGCTGCTCACAAGCTTCATCGAAATTCGTAACGCAATCGAGCCAGTTAGAAAAAGAAAATTACTATTTTAAGCATGGCAAGGCGCAATAATATTACAGTTATTTGACACCGCGTCAGAGAACAAAGAATTTTTCGCTGATGCGCAGTATAAATGGCCTTGCTGAGAATAAACCTTAATAAACGGTTCTAGGTCATACGAAAACTATTAGTGCCTTTCCTACCGCATGAGTCCACCACATGATCTCGCTAAACGAGTCGGGAGTTCATTAGCTGAACTTTAACAGAGTCTCCTCGCTTACGGTATCGTTAGCGCCTTCATTTGTTCAGAAGTTTCTATGTAACGAGGACTCGCCTATGTAAACCATTCAATCCCGACCACGCTCGCACAAATTACTGGCAGAAGGGACAAACCACGTTCTTTAAACAAGGGAAATCGGATCTAGTCCACCCACGCGGAGCGTAAAGTTGCGGTATGTTTTGTGGGGTATCTGTTTTTTCATCGCAGTGGTGTGACGAGACAATAGAAAAAGAACAAATCTCACCAGGTCAGTGGATCTTCGTTAACACATTATTGGCAAGGAAAAGAAGGCGGCAGGTGTTTTTCTTGCCTGCAATACTGCGAGTTCTCCGAGGAGCGTTCTCTCAGCCCTGCCCTCGGAGTAACTTTGCAAACAGATGGCTGGTCAACAGATGGCGGTCAACAGATAGCAGATGGCGGAGGCGTTTTATGGTTTCTATATTTATAACCTTAATAATATTTCAAGCAACAGTACGTCCTTCATTCTAATTAGTAAGCGAATTCTTTTATCAGAATAATTCATGTAGGGTAGACTCAACTTTGGGTTCAGTAAAATCGACCAATACTTTCAAAATGTTTTTGTGGCTTGTGCATACGCTTACTGTAAGTTTTCTCTTGTTGCCACTTTTCTCCAATATCGTGGCGAAATTAAAAACTTTAATAATTTTAGTAGTTATTAAAAAAACTTAAACTATTAAAGAGATAAGTGGGTTGGATTTTGGGGTCAGAACTGTACCAAAAACCAACGAGAGGTGCAGGAGGGTGCCGATAAAAAATTAACGTTTTTACATTTCTTATAATAATTATTTCGTTATTAACTAGAAATAGAAAAAAATGTTAAATTTTATCGAAAATGTGTCTTGTGATTAATTCGAAAAATTATTTCGAATTCTAAATGAAATTTAACCCATTTTTTGTTCATCTTAGTTAATTAGAAGTTATTAACAATGAGGAAAGTTTAAAAAATAAATTTTGCAAACGTATTTTTTTAATTGCTCCTAACGTTTTTCGTGTAATGGTATCTGGTGATGTGACACCCGCTCACAAACACGGTTGGCATAATCAATAGAAAAGCCAACACAATTTTAAGAGAAAAAATAAATCATTTAAATTTGATCAGACATATCTTCTATTTGAGTTTCATCTCATCTTTTTGAACATCTAAGTATTTCTTTCGTTAAGCTACTTAATTAAGTGGCTACCAACGACTAATTTTATTGTCTTGGGAACATTTCTCGCTTTACGTAATATTTTCAGAAGATATTTTAATAGAAATGTTATATTAAACGGCAACCTGAATGGCGTTTCAAAAAGTAAAAAATGGATTCAAATTGACATTGGAATTTCTGCAGCTTGACTTGGTGTCAATTTATTTCCCTAATGTAAATACGAAGATCAATTAAATGACTATCTTAGAGGAAGAGTAGTTTGACTCCGAAAGAAGTTATAAGTGAACTGAATATGCTTGCGTACCTCGGTGATATATGGACGAGTGTGCACGTACAGCAAGGAGGTGTGAGGTTTGGTTTTCCTGTAGTGTTTATATAATGCGTTTGAAAATTCTTGAAACCCCTTTGGTTTCCCTTTGAATTGTTTATTACATGCAGATTATAATAAAATTAGAAATCATTTACGATTAATGTATTATATATTTGTACATTAATATTTATATGACTAAAGAGAATGTAATAAATTAATTTGAGCTAGGTGTCAAAATAACATTTTTGCTTGAAAATTAGTCTTCCTAGAAATTGCTGGGAATAGAAGTTTCCTTGCAGGATGTGCACGCGCTTAGCGACAAGAGCAGTAAAATCAATTTCCAGCCCATCTCTGCTATTGGAGGACGCGTCTTTGAAACATTAAAGGGTCGTATATTCAGAGCATTCTCTGATCGATACATCCATCACCCTTTCGTTACCTGGCCTCGAAGAATAACCACAAAAGCGACGCAAACGCAGACGATGGATTATAAAAATTACTCTTGCTCCAGTTTCCCTTTTGTTGAAGGATCTGTAGAAGGACCCCGATCACCCCAATATTTAGTTTTGTTACATTGGTTTGACAGATTTTCAAACGTTGTTAGGACGTTTCCATAAAATAATTGTATGTGAATGTTGCAGATTAAATTTGATTTAATGTATTTTACGTTTATTCATATGAATGTAGATATTTTTAGAAGTTAATATGGCAGCTATATTTACTACAAAACAACTTATTGAGTGCTTATTAATTGAAATTTACTTGTTCTGATTCCTATTAAGAGCGGTAAGGAACAAATCTGAGAACCCACCTTCTGCTGATGAAAACCAACGTTCACGGCGCACGCACTCTTCACGCAATCCACTTACTCGCGCAGCGTCACGCAGATCAAACATCACTGCGTCGCCGCCAGGTACAACGGTTGAATCGCGAGGGGAAGTCCCTTATCAGCGTCGGCGCCTGCGCCGTGAAGTTCCCCCCCTGTCGCGTCGCGCCATCGTTGTATTCACTTTACCAAAACAAGATGCCGGCTGCGTGATGTAACGTTACGAATTACAATAACGTGTTTACTGTACGGTGTACAAAGTTGTATGGCATAATCAATAAAGGTAGCAAATTTGGGGAAAATTGACGGAAAACCCTTTAATTTAGCATGATTTGTTTAAACTCTTTAATATCGATGTTTTATTTACAGAGAAAAGTCGATTTAAACGATTTTGTTCAAACACGTTTATCGAACACTGATCATACGCTCCAATTCTGGCACAACATGTAAAATGAAGTTTTGAGAAAAAAGTATTTGGTTTTCGTATGCGATAAAATACAGGTACCATCCTTAATTAAAAATAAAGCATTACTAAAAAGCTTGAAAGGTGTATGATAATTACAAAATGTTACAAAAATGATCATAATACAAATGTGTACATTTTAAGTTGGGCCAGTATTGCAGCTCGTGAACGGTTTGAAAAAATATATTCTTACTGTCGCATTCGAGTTGCAGTTTCACATCAATTTATCTAATGTTTTTAAAATTGTATTTTGCAGATGCGCCAATTTTCGTTTCCTTTCCTCACTTTTATCTTGGCGACCCAGTGCTTCTGGAAACAGTAGAAGGTCTGAAACCTGATCCAAAAAGGCACGAAATGTACCTCGACCTCCATTCGGTAAGTAGCAACCTATCAAATACGGTGTATTCCTTCTGTTAATCTCCCCGCATTCTCCATACCTTGAAAATACAGGCTTAACTTTTAAATACAAATATATTTCCTAACATTACTCTGATCAACTTTTTATTTGATATCATGTAATCAATCGCCCAATGTTTTCAATCGCCGAATGATCAAACGCAGACAGACTCCACCTTGCGGAGTTTAAACACACTTACGTTGGAAGTCGTTCTGCCACCGAGAAATGCAAATATGTTCTTTTTATAGTAATTCAAAGAAATTGCGGATGTTTGTTTCACAAACATTAAAAAATATTTGGTGCAAATACTCGTTTATAAATTAATTATTACTGCATCAAATAACAAAAAGTGTCAGTGCAGTTTATGTAACCGCTTCAAGCACATTTTCATAAGCACTGATTTCCTTTGAATACTTTTCAAACTAACGTAAGTCTAATATTAAACAAACGATGTATTCGTCTGGGGTAGTTACAGACAGCTCTAATTATGAATGGTGAGATCATGGATCTTTTACGGCGGAATTTGAAGAATTCAATAAAAAAATATTTACAATAAAATTTAATAAAAATCTTTTTGTTATTTTTTTGAAAACCAAATAATGAAACAATTTTTATCAAATAAATAAATTACATTAATATGTTGCCACATTACATTAATATGTTGAGATCAGATTGTAAACATCACACCAATCTTCTTTGTACCAGAAGTAATGTAACCAAAATATTTTCGAAATAGCTGTTTTAAGTTAAATAAACTTTGCAGGTTAGAATATATCCCAAGAAAATTGAAAAATAAACAGTATTTATTTTTTATTTATTTACAAATATCATAAAGAAAATCAGATTACCACAAGTGGCTTAAAGTGTTCAGTTTATTAGTTTCATTTCATATTTTCATTCATTTCGTTCACTCAATTTTATAATTACAATGAAGTGTATTTTCGCGGAGTAAAACATCGAGGGAAAAACATCAATTGCTTCATTATTTGAGTTTTATTTACATGAGTGTACTATGTTTCCTAACATTTCAGCTTCCATGCACAAGATAATGTATCCTTACAATTCACATTACGTCTCAACAAATACTATATGTATAAATTAATCAAGTTGATTTGTTTTGTGCAGGAACTGGGTGTTCCACTGTCAGGGAAGTCGGCATTCCAGGTGAATGTGATGGTGATGAAAGCAAATGGCGTCGATCATCTCGACGCTTTTAACGACAGAGACATTCTACCAATTTCATGGGTGAATGTGGTAAGTAGAGTGAGATTGCTTTATTCAACTTTACACAAGACTTTCAATATTATTGTTAATGTTATGTTGTTTAATACAGAAATAATGTCTTGTGTCCCAGAAACAATGAAATATGCTAGTTTACAAAATACGTTTAGTTTCTGAAGGTTTACATGAGTATTTAGCTTTATTTCCCACTTACGATTTTAGAAGTTGAATTTTGTTCGTATATTAGGAGGAATGCATTGTGTACATTTTAAGATTTTAAATTTTTTGTATCAGTATTTTGTGAAAACATATCTTTCCATGCGGAGAGCTTTGACAGAACTGAAGTTGTGAGATACTGATAAGAAACTCTTGGAAAACCTTGAAGTTTATGGAGTATTTAAAATTCCATGAAATCCACCTGAATTGCAGTTTCTTTGCAGTAATTTCAGTAATATAACAAGCGAGATAAACTAGAGACATAGGAAATACCATTTCAGGGTATCATCGAAGCTTATCAGTTGTCTCTTGCAGTAGCGTCGGAGAGAGAGAAAACTTATTCAACTTCTGTGGTGCAATAAGAGAGACAAGGTGATGCGATTTCTTTTCTGATTTTACCATACTTCACCCACGTCAATTTCATACCATTAAATACATGTTAGCTAAAATCATTTTTGGGGGGGTCCATTATGAAATTAAAACAGATTTAAGCGTAGGCATCTGTGTCTCATTTAGATAACCTTTCGAGAAGGAAAAAATCCAGAAAGAATAACAACATAACAGCTTCTAAACTTTAATTCGAAACTATACGGATTAACTTGGCAGTGAATAATAAATGTTATGCATAAAAATGTTTTAAAATTTCTTGAAAAAAAAGTGATTCATCGACAAACTAGTAGGTAATTTTGCATACTTAATTAATTAAAGCCTAAATCATTTATAGAGTTTTCTCCGATCAATAGGTCCACTCGAGTCCCAGCAAATTTGAAACGGATCTTTTGATTTTGGACGACACATGACGAGGGCATTTTCAGAATTTTCTCAAAAAATCATTTTTTTTACTTTTTGCTCGATTTCGGGATAGTGGGCTGATAAAAATGTTTAAAGTCTGATTTTCATTCAAACCACTGAAGTTTGAAAATTTCAGTCGTTTACATTATTTTCGAACCTGTCATACACTTTCATTATTGAAGGTAGAGATATATTTCAATACTAGATCTTAAATTCACATCAAATTATGCGAAATAAATAAACTCTTGCTAGCAATCATCGTCCCGAAATGACAACATTGTGTTTAAGAGACAACTTTAGACTAATTGTGTCCAATGGAAACTTGATTGCTGCTTTATTGAAATATCCACTATTATTGTTAGAAAAACATCATATTGAGCAGTTTATTACATTTTCCAAGCATTTTCAAGAAGGTTGGTGAATATAGTTTGGTAGTAGAGTATACAAATTATAGTAGTCAAATATAAATTACAATGTAATTCTTATCTTAGATAACACAAAGGGGTTTCGTTCAGAAGGAAATTTGATCCTTTTGCTGAACTAAATTTCGTGTTTTTGTTTTCAATGAAAGGCAGTACACCCTAGGTGTGTTATCGCTTGCTATTATTAACCGATTTCATAGTATACAAATTAAATATTAAAAATATCTTAATAATGAACGTTTGTCGTTATTTATTTATTAAGTCTTTTGCCTATGTGAGTTGCAACAAGAAGATCTTGAGCGCTACAAGCGTACAAGAGGTTAGGGAAGCAATGATAGCGAATTTTTTAAGTTCGAAGATTATTGTTTTAAAATTCAAATATTAGACGTAAATGTTCAGCAAACATGTGTTACTCAACAAAAACATTTCAATGATTAACATTAAACGATATGCATTACATTTTTAAGTTAAAGTGGTTAGCAGAATTTCTTGCAATAGGCATTGACATTAAACATTACCAGGTCTTCGTAAATGTAAAACATTCAATTACATTTTCGGAAACATGATTAACTCCCACATGTTCACAATTAATCGTGATTGTAGTGCACGAGATTTCGTAAATATCTTTCATTTCATCAGTCTTAAAGAAATCCATGAATTAATGAATATCATAAAACAATATTTTGGGAGATGGCTTTCGATTTTTCGTTTAGTACATATGTGTACTTTTCTGTCGTAAAAATATTATATTTTATTATTATTATTATGTATTAGTTTATTATCTATTATTCATTATTATTATTATTATTATTATTGATTATATATTATCATGTATTTATTGTTATTATTATTGTTACATCATTATTACTGATGATCATTCTCTTCTCTTTTTCTTGCTTCTGCTCTTCTTATTAATATATTTTATTATTATTATTATTATTATTGTATGTGTGTGTGTCAGGTGCTGGACGAGCTGCCGGCGAGCTGCGCTTCGCCATGTACCACGTGACGTTCAGCGTACGCGCGCTGCAGCTGGTGCTCATGTACGGGCTGCCGGCGGTGGCCGCGTGCTGCGCGCTGGCGCTGCTGCGCGAGTGGTTGCGCGCGCGGCCGCCTGCGCGCGCCGCGCCGCCGCCCGTGCCGGCCGCCACCCGCCCGCCTCATCGCCCTCAGGCCCCGACGACATCCTCGTCGCGCCCTAGGCCACGCCACTCACCCACCCAGCACCCGCATCCGCTCCGTTGCTAGTCTTTTCGCTTTTCGGCGGCGATCGATATACGTCGCTTCTGCCTCTGAGTGTGGTCGGCGCTCGAATCGATGGATTATATCGATGGATTGATATGGAGGCTGAGGCGCGCGATTTGAAACGTCCCGCGGCGCGTTCTGCGGGATGAAATGGGCGCTTGGCCTCTTGTTGGTTATACTCCGTTTGGACAAAGAGGCACTTGAAAGGTAGTGGTGGAATCCGGGGGGGGGGGGGTCATGCCCCCCCCAAGACTTGAGTTCTTCGTTTGTTACTTTCTTTATTTGACAAAATTAACTTAAATATTTACTTATGCCTAGAATTATGTAATTATTTAAGATATATTATATATTATCATATGTAACGCCCAAAATAATATATAATATTAATAATGTTTATTATTTGAACAAAAATCCATGGTTGATGTCCCCATCCAAAATAATCGGATGGATTCGCTCCTGCTTGAATATCACAATATAGATGGATAGGGAGAAATTATTAACTAATTGGGAGCTACAACACTAAAATTTTAAGTCATAACGAAGTTCCCTATTGGATGACAGTGTCCTCGTATCCGTCAGCTCATGACCTTTAAGTGCTACTCTGTTTGAATTGGGGTACAGTGCCAATAACACAACAATATATCATCCTATTTCCAGGTTGACTGTAAGTTCTCATTTGAAAGGCTGTTTTGTTGTGGTTGTCTTGGATTACTCAACTTTCAAGATGCGTGCATGATGCACAGGTTTTGAAAACATATTTTCTTCACCAGAGACTGGCACAAGAGTTTGCCAGAGTATTGATCTCTTGGCTTGTTTTCATTGTGGAGGAAAGATTTCACTAATATAATATAATTTGTTTGAGCAAGACTGAGGAATTTGATCTTAATGACCATAAGGTTGTTTATTTACTTAATCCATTCCACATGACTTTAAAAACTGCTAGAAATATTCAGTTTTAATTATGGTTTATAAAAGTGTTCCTACTAATGATTGCAAAGTCTGTTTCATTAGGGCATTTGAGTGAAAATAAATAAAAAGGATATTTTGAAATCACACATGTTCCTGAAATTCATATTGAATCTTACATAAATATTTTTAATATTCAGCTGTGTGACTGCTATTATTTCTTAATCTAATGAATGTAATGAAACTGAATAAATATAGTAACGTTATTGAAAAATAAGTAAGTTCTGAGAGATAAAAATTAAATGATAATTGAACTTTTAATATTTGAAAGTTCTTACTTCTAAACACCAAAATCGGCTGAAATTATTAAATGCTTTAATGTAGAATTCTTGTAACTTCTTACATTTGAAGTATTGAGAGAAAAATGACCAAAAATATATTGATATATTTACAATTTTTTGAATTCAATAATGCCAAAAATGAATTGTTGAGAACTTATTAACGATAAAAAATATATTATGAAAAATAGATGTTATATACTTTCCATTAAATTTTGGAAAACTGTCACAAGAAGTACACTTTATGTACGGTTACAACAAAATAATATTTCTTTAAAATCATTAAGTATAACTATTGTTTTCTCGTAAATTTATTTCAGTGAGAGTTGAAAATGTTTTTGATGAGCTTGAATTGTAGTATTTAGTGCTTAGAGAACAATGATTTTAATTACTGGCATTTTGCTTTCTTGTGAAAAATTTAATAGTACACAAGTTTTAAAATGTTACTCTCATTGTATAAAGATGAATGGCTCTTTATTTAATTTGTAATGACCTTTGATGAACTTTACTGCACTATGCTACAATTTCCAAATTTTTATCATTTATATTACCAAACCTTTATTGAGATTCAAACAATCAACTTTATACTATTCAAAGTAGTACCTAATTTATGTTTTGAAAAATAGCCTTTTAATTATTATATTTAAGGAAATGTTTAATTTCATTTATAACTCAATGCAACAAGCCACTTGGAATCATATATGTCTCAATTTACTTGATATTATGTGAATATGTAAGAAAGTATTAGTTTGTTTATTATAAAACAGGGTAATTGAAACATTAAAGAGTAAATGATATTTTCTGATCATAAGTCAGTACAGCCGAAGCCTGTATCTACATTTTCCAGTACCAAGATATACTCATGTGTTCCTTTGTTAGAATTTTTCTTTTATTTATAATATCACTGTGCTTACTTATAGTAGTATTTTATATTGTTATTTTTCATTGTTATCATTATTTTATTTTATGCAAGTGTATCCATTTTTAATGTTATAAATAAATATGTTTTATTTATGTTTATAATAATCAGAATGAATATTAATTTCCTTGAAGAATTGTCATTATACACTTAAGAGATCAAAACTACGGCAAATGAACATAATGAACTAAGAAAATGAAGTAGAAACCTTACTATTGAGACTTTACAAACATATTCACAGAGGCACAATGCAATGAGAAAATGAAACGGAAAGCTGTACCAATAACTCAAGAATATACTGTCAACATTAACATGCTTAAATCAATAAATTTCCCAACAGTTTTTATTGCTCATTTTTTTTCAGTGGTACCCTTAGAATGAAATTAATAATAAATTATTCTGAAGCGACAATTTCTCTTGAGTTGCAGGATGTTTTGTACTAAACTGGACTAAGAAACTAGTGGTGAACTGATGAAACAAGTGGTGCTACAGACTGGCAAAAACTATGTCGTGCTATTTAGTTTTCTAATCTTGTTAGTCTGGGCTAGCTTTTTGGTTTTGCCCTACTCTTCTCTCTGTTCCTGTCTATTGGGGCCTAAAGTACACTTTATGAATATATGAGTATGACTTAGGGAATGTTATAGAAGAATACAAATCTGATCATATATGCATATTTTGTAGAAAAAATTGGAGCTCTCTTTGAGGAAATGTCGCTTGAGCATTTCTGAATGTGGCAAGGTTGGCAAAAAGGCAAATTGTAAGGTTTGGGTGGACTTTAGAGTGATTTTGAACAGCTTACAAAAATTAACATATGACTGTGGTATATCCCGCAGAAACGTTTAATCAATATTCCAATTTTCATGAAATTTTAGAAAATTTTGGATAATTTCACGCTAAATCACAAACTCATGAAGCATCACTATCTTTTTGAGACTTGAAACACTTATTATGAGGTCTAAGATTGAAAATAGGAGTCATGCATTTTTAATTTTTTTTCTAATTCCATTCCTTTCAGAAATATTACCAATTGTTTTTTGGGGAAATTTTGCTTACACGAATGTTTAAACATTTTCCAGAAATCTACCTTTTCATTCAGAAAAAATTGCATTCTCGGGCAGACTACAGCAAAACCACAAGAAATTTTTGCTGTTTTTAATTTCTCAGAAATCTTTCAGTCTCACTTTGAGACTTATAAAACGTATATAACACATTTCAGAAAATACAATACTTTTTTCTCAAATTTTTAAATAACAATTTTTAAAAAAATTAAAAAATTCAATACATACATAATATAAAAGTGTTAATGTTCTTAATTTCGCAAAATATTAAATTACTCTGACAATTACAACACGAGATACAAACGATTAACTTTAACAATGCGAGCATTTTTCGGAAAATTAAAAACAAAACAGAACTATGTCGTCTAGAAAACAAATATTTAGGAAATATTGAAAACCGTGATTCATATATTGCCTTATACTCTGCATAGAAAAACAGTCTTAAATTCTGGCACAAAGGATCAAATTTTCGTTAAATTGGCCCATCTTTAAATTAATTGTCTTTTTATAAACACATATTTTCTGGGATAGTTAAACATAATACTTTCATATCTAAATTTCAAAAATGGTTTTGAAAAATGAGATTAAATGCAATACATAATGCATCAATGTGTTGCGGATTATCTTTGAGGGCAGCAAAGCGAGGCAAAAAACACGATAAGAGCGTCCGAAGGTGATGCTGGGAGGGGACAAGGGCCGGAAAGCTATTCAAATAAATTGGTTTCCATGGAGACATGTTTAATGAACTAATACGAAAAAAAACAATCGCAATAAAACCGTATACTTCATTTTAATAAACAAGGTATAGAAGATACTCCAAAAAAAGAACTATTATTGAACTATTGTAATTTTAGATAATTGCGAGGTTCTTGATTCCGAAGTTTTAGTAATATAGTAATTTATACTTATGGGGGAATTTAGCTTCACACGAACAATAAAATTAATAAAATAATTTGAATCGATTTCTGAGTACATTTTGAAAATGTTAAATTAATTAAATTAGTAATTCAGAGAGCTTCAATGCAATTATATCACAGAATATTCACTTAGGAGATAATTGAGCGCACCATGTAGGCGCAAGTGTTGTTAACACACGAATGGACAGATGGATAGGCTGAAGTTAAAAAAAAAGCAATAAAATATTATTTCGGTTTCAGGGGCCTACGAAACGTGAATTTCGACGTCAAAATCCCCGGATCTATTTTTGGCGACATTACATAGCTTTTACTCTTCCACCAAGTAATAAAAAAGTGAAGTTCATTGCAGACACTTGTTTAAATGATCTTAGTTTATGACAATATTTCAATATTTCAGAACGTAATCACATATTAGAAGCACAACACCTTATTAAACACTACTAGCAGCCATTCGAGAGGTTTTAAATAGCGTGAAGAATAATATTAATATCAGATTTTGGAAATTCTTGTAACTCAATTTCGTTCATTGCATTATCAAGCTCTTGTATCAAACAAAATGATACAGCATCATTTTAAAATATTCTTGTACTGAAACAGTCTAAAACAGCGGTGGACAATAGGAGATTCTCACACCATCGGAGGTTCGTGACATAGTGTAAATGGTACGCAATAAAATTCAGGAATTATTTAAATTCACTGAGCTCATTTAATAAAACTTAAAAATAAATGTTTGCACTGCACGATATGTAAAGTAGAACAAATGCCTATACGATATGCATTATGCCTAGATATATAAGCATAAATATATATTTAAAATTGTTTTTTTAAGTACTTCTACCTCAAAGGCGGCAGGCGGGACTAGCTTGTACAAAAAAACTTCAAATTGTCTTATTTCATTTATTTCATATTATTTATCTGTTGTCTCCACTCCGCGTTGCAAGCTCTTATACAATATTATGGAAACTTATTACAATGTTAGTAACATTCCACACGCTTTCCACAATAATAGAGTATCTTTCCGTAGTGACGTACTGGGATTCTACAGT
>BOPP01000059.1:3505760-3522562 GCA_017312745.1 Gryllus bimaculatus | reverse complement strand
AAGGATAAAACCGATTATGGCCTCGTTCACGGTCGCGCCACGCCTCCTTCACGCAAGATCCACATTTACTCAGCGCAGCGTCCCGCGTCACGCGATCAAACATTCACTGACGTCGCCGCCAGTCAACAACGGGTTGAATCGCGAGGGGAAGTCCCTTATCAGCGTCGGCGCCGGCGCCGTGCAAGTTCCCCCCCTGACGCGTCGCGCCATACGTTGTATTACTTTACCAAACAGAGCCGGCTGCGTGACTGTACGTTACACTTACAATAACGTGTTACTACCTGTCGGTTGTACCAAAGTTTGTCATGGCATAATCACATAAAAGGTAGCAAAATTTGGGGGGAAAAAAAAAATTGGTTCGGAAAACCTTTAATTTCAGGCAAATTGATTGTTAAACTCTTTAATATCGATGTTTTTATTTAAGAGAAAAGTCGATTTAAACGTTTTGTCAAACACGTTTATGAACAATGATATTAACGCTCCCAATTCTGGCACAACATGTAAATGAAAGTTCTGAGAAAAAAGTTATTTGGATTTTCGTTAGACGATTAAAATACAGGTCACACCTTAATCAACAATAAGCACATTATTAAAAAGCTTGAAAGGTGGATATGATAATTGCAAAATGTTACAAAAAAAATGATCATAATACAATGGTCGTACATTTTAAGTTGGAGCAGTATTGCAGCTCGTGAACGGTTTGAAAAAAATATAATCTTACTGTCGCATTTCGAGTTGGCAGTTTCAGCATCAATTTATCTAATGTTTTAAAATTGTATTTTTTCAGATGCGCCAATTTTCGTTCTCTTTCCTCACTTTATCTGGCGACCCTGTGCCTTCCTGGAAACAGCGTATAAGTAGAAGGTCTTGAACTGGCTGATCCCAAAGGCACGAAATGTTACTCGACTCATTCGGTAAGAGCAACCTATCAATACGGTGTATATTTCCTTCTAGTTAATCCTCCCGCATTCTCCATACCTTGAAATAACAGGCTTATCTTTTAAATACAATCATATTTTCCTAGACATTACTCTGATAAATTTTTATTTGAAATACCATGTTAAAGAATTTTCAATTCGCCGATGAATCAACGCAGACACGGCTCCACCTCTGTGGAGTTTAAAGTCCACTTACGTGGAAGTCTTCTTCCCACGAGAAATGCAAAAAATCATGGTGCTTTTTATAGTAATTCAAAAGAAATTGCGGTGTTTTGTTTCACAACATTAAAAAATATTTGGATGCAATACTTCGTTTATAAATTAATATTACTGCCATCAAATAACAAAAAGTGTCAGTGCGTTTACTGTAACGCTTGCAAGACATTTTCATAAGCACTGATTTCCTTTGACATAATTTCTCAAACTAACGTAAATCTAAATATTAACAAATGCATTGTACTTCGTCTGGGTGTTACAGACGCTCTAAATTGATGAATGGTGAGATCATGGATGTCTTTTTACGGGGCGGAATTTGGAGGAATTGGCAATAAAAAATATTTACAATAAAATTTAATAAAAATCTTTTTGTTATTTTTTTGGAAACCAAATAATGAAAAATTTTATCAAATAAATAATTACATAATATAGTTGCCACATTACCAATTATATGGTTGAGATCAGATTGTAAAACATCACAAACCAATCTTCTCTGTACAGAAGTATGTAACAAAATATTTTCGAAATAGCTGTTTTTAAGTTTAAATTAAACTTTGCAGGTTAGAATATATCCCAAGAAATTAAAAAATAAACAGTATTTATTTTTTATTTATTTACAAAATATCCATTAAAGAAAAAATCAGATTCCACAAGTGGCTTAGAAGTGTCAGTTAATTAGTTTTATTTCACTCATTTTCACTTTCATTTTCGTTCACCTCAATTTTATTAATTTACAATGAAGTGTATTTTTCGCGGAGTATACATCATCGACGGGAAAACATCAATTGTTCATTATTTGAGTTTTATGTTACATGAAGTGTCACCTATATGTTCCTAACATTTCAGTTCCATGCACGAAGTAAGTATCCTTTACATTCACATACGTGCTCAACAGATACTATATGTATAATTAATCAAGTTTGATTGTTTTGTGCAGGAACTGGGTGTTCCACTGTCAGGGAAGTCGGACATTCCAGGTAAATGTGATGGTGTATGAAAGCAAATGGCGTCGACTCATCTTCGACCCGCTTTTAACCGACAGAGACATATCTCCCAATTTCATGGAGTGAATGTGGTAAGAGAGTGAGATTGACTTTGACTTCGAACTTTACACAGACTTTTCAATATTTTTGTTATGTATATGTGTTTGAAATACAGAAATAATGTTTGCTGTCCAGAAAACAAGTGAAATATGCGTAGCTTTACAAACAGTCACGCGTTATGTATCTGGAGGTTTACATGCAGTATGGTTAGCTTTACTTCCCCACTTACGATTTTAGAGTCGAAATTTTGTCGTGTATTAGGAGGAATGCATTGTGTACATTCTAAGGGTTGTTAAATTTTTTTGTATCAGTATTTGTGATTGAAAACATTCTTTCCATGCGAGAGAGCTTTGACGAAACTGAAGTTGTGATTGATGACTGATAGAAAACTCTTGGAAAACCCTTGAAGTTTATGAGTATTTAAATTTCCATGAAATCCACCTGATCATATGCCCAAGTTTCTTTGGCAGTAATTTCCAGTAATCCATAACAAGCGAGATAAACTAGAGACATAGGACCAATACATTTCAGGGTAATCATCGAAGCTTATCAGTGTCTCTTGCCAGTTGATGCGTCGGAGAGAGAGGGAACTTATTCAACTTCTGTGGCTGCAATAAAGAGAGCATCGGTTGCTATGGCCGATTTTCTTTTGCTAGATTTTACCATACCTCACCCACGTCCAATTTTTATTACCATTACAATACTATGTTAGCTTAAAGAATCATATTTCGGGGGGGGTCATTATTAGACAATTTAAAAAAGATTTAAGGTAGGCATTCTGGTCTCATGTTAGGATTAACCTCTTCGAAGAAGGAAAAAATCGCAGCAAGAATAACACATAACAGCTTCAAAACTTTAATTCGAAACCTATACGGATTAACTTGGCAGTGAAATAAAAAATGTTATGCATAAAATGTTTTAAAAATTCTTTTGAAAAAAGTGAGAATTCATCGACAAACTAGTAGTACATTTTGGCATACTTAAATTAATTTAAGCCGTAAAATCATTATAGAGTTTATCTACGATCAATAGGCTCCACTCGAGTCCCAGCAAAATTTGAAACGGCATCTTTTGATTTTGGACGACACATGACTGAGCCGCATTTTCCAGAATTTTCTTCAAAAATCATTTTTTTTTAACTTTTGCTCAGGATTTCCGATAGTGGGCTGATAAAAATGTTTAAAGTCTGATTTTCATCAACGCACTGAACGTTTGAATTTCAGCCGTTCTACGATTATTTATCGATCCTGTATTACACTTTATTATTGAAGGTAGAGTAATTTCAATACTAGAATCTTAATTCACCATCCAAATGATTGCGAATAATACTCTTGCTGCATCATCGTCCCGAATGACAACATTGTGTTAGAGTCAACTTTAGACTAATTGTGTCCATGTGAAACGCTTGATGCTGCTTTTATTGGAAATTCACTATTTGTTAGAAAAACATCATATTAAGCAGTTTATTTCATTTTCCAAGCACATTTCAGAAAGGTTAGTGAACGATTAGTTTCAGGTAGTTAGAGTATAGCAAATATAGTCGTCAATATAAATTACAATGTAATTCTTATCTTAATAGCACAAAGGGGTTTCGCTCAGAAAGGAAATTTGATCCTTTTGTCTGAACTAACATTGTCGTGTTTTTGTTTTCAATGAAAGGCAGTACACCCTAGGTGTGTTATCGCTTGCTATTACTTACCGATTTCATAGTACTCAAATTAAATATTAAACAATATATTATAATTGAACGGTTTGTCGTTATTTTTTATTAAGTTCTTTTGCTTAGTGGAGTTGCAACAAGAAGATCTTGAGCGCTTGCAAGCGTACAGAGGTTAGGGAAGCATGATAGCGAATTTTTTAAGTTGTCGAGATTATTGTTTTAAAATTCAAATATTGAAACGTGAAATGTTCAGCAACATGTGTTACTCAAACGAAAACATTCAATGCATTAACTTATACGATATGCATTACATTTTTAACGTTTAAAGTGTACCGATTAGCGGAATTCTTGCATAAGCCACTACATTACCATTACCAGGTCTTCGTAAATTACCAAAAACATTCAAAATTTCGAAAACAT
This sequence comes from Gryllus bimaculatus, assembly GCA_017312745.1. Lineage (NCBI taxonomy): Eukaryota > Metazoa > Arthropoda > Insecta > Orthoptera > Gryllidae > Gryllus > Gryllus bimaculatus. The sequence continues at coordinate 3,518,285 of BOPP01000059.1, read as the reverse complement.
GTTTAAGCTCCCACATGTTCACAATTAATGTATTGTATGTTCTGAGATTTCGTAAATATCTCTCATTTCATCAGTCTTAAAAAAATCCTGACATAATGGAATATCATTACACAATATTTTGGGAAATGGCTTTCGATTTTAGTTTAGTGCGTATTGGTGTACTTTTTCTGTCGTAAAAATATTATTTATTATTATTATTATTATTATTATTTATTTCTTTATTCATTATTATTATTATTATTATTATTGATTATTATAATTATCATATTTATTGTCTATTATTTTATTGTTATCTCATTATTTACTATTCATCATTCTTCTTCTCTCTTCTTCTTGCTTCTTCTTCTTCTTATTAATAATATTTTATTATTATTATTATTATTATTGTTGTGTGTGATGTCAGGTGCTGGACGAGCTGCGGCGAAGCTGCGCTCGCCAGTACCACGTGACGTTCAGCGTACGCGCGCATGCAGCTGGTGAACTCATGTACGGGCTGCCGGCGGTGGCCGCGTGCTGCGCGCTGGCAGCTGTCTGCGCGCAAGTGGTTGCGCGCGCGGCCGCCTGCGCGCAGCCGCGCCGCCGCCCGTGCCGGCCGCCACCCGCCCGCCTCACTCGCCCTCAGGCCCCGACGACATCCTCGTCGCGCACCTAGGCCACGCCACATCCCCACCCAGCACCCGATCGCTCCAGTGCTAGTCTTTTCGCTTATTCGCGCGATCGATATACGTCGTTCTGCCTCTGAGTGTGGTCGGCGCTCGAATCGATGGATTGTATATCGAATGGATTGGATATGGAGGCTGAGGCGCGCGATTTGAAACGTCCCGCGGCGCGTTCTGCGGGATGAAATGGGCGCTTGGCCTGCTTAGTTGCGTATATACTCGATTTGGACAAAGAGGCCACTTGAAAGGTAGTGCGTGGGAATCCGGGGGGGGGTCTGGGGTCATGCCCCCCCCAGATTGAGTTTTCGTTTGTACTTTCTTTATTTGGACAAAATTACTTAAATATTTACTTATTGCCTAGAATTTTATGTAATTATTTGAAGATATATTATATATTATCATATGTAACGCCCAAAATAATATTAATTTAATAATGTTTATTTTTAACAAAAAATCCATGGTTGATGTCCCCATCCAAAATAAATCGGATGGATTCGCTCTGCTTGGAATCATCCACAATATCATGGAATAGGGAGAAATTATTTAACTAATTGGGGCTACAAACACTAAAAATGAAATTTAAGCATAACGAATTCCCTATTGGATGACCAGTATGTCCTCGTTATCACAGTCAGCTCATGACCTTTAAGTGCTACTCTGTTTAATGTGGTTACCAGTGCCAATAACACAACCATTAGATCTCCTCTTTCAAGGTTTGACCTGTAAGTATCTCCATTTGAAAGGCATGTTTTGTGTGGTTGTCATGGATTACCTCACATTATCAAGAATGCGTGCTGAATGGCCACAGCGTTTTGCAAAACATATTATCTTCACCACAGAGAACTGGCCACAAGAGCTTTTCCAGCAGTATTGATCTACTATCGGCTTGTTTTTTCATTAGTGGAAGGAAAGTTTCCATAATTGATATAATTTGTTTGCAGCAAGACTGAGGAATTTGATCTTAATGACCATAAGGTCTGTTTAATTTGATTAATCCATTGCCCACAGACTTTAAAAACTGCTTAGAAGATGATTCAGTTTAATAGTTATGGGTTTAAAGCTGTTCTACTAAATGATTGACAACGTCTGTTTCATTAAGCATTTAGAGTAGAAAATAAATAAAAAGGAATATTTTTGAAATCACACACTGTTCCCTGAAAATTTCATATTGAAATCTTACGTAAATAATTTTTAATATATCGCTGCTGTGTGACTGCTATTAATCAATTCTTAATATCTAATGAATGTAATGAAATGAATAAATATACGTAAACGTTATTGAAAATAAGTAAGTTCTGAAGAGATGAAAATTTTAATGATAATTGAACTTTTAATATTGAAGTCTTACTTCTAACACCAAAATCGGCCTGAAAATATTAAGATGCAGCTTTATGTAGAATTCTTGTAACTCTTACATTTGAAGTTTGAAGAGAAAAATGACCAAAAATATATTGATAATATTTACAATGTTTTTGAATTCCAATAATTGCCAAAAATAGAATTGGTTGAGAACTTATTAATGATAAAAAAATTTGCATATTATGAAAACATGATGTTATAATTTTACTTTCCATTAAATTTTGGAAAAACTGTCACAAGAAGTACAATTTTATGTACGGGTTTACAAAAAATAAATATTTCTTTAAAATCATTAAGATATAAGTATAACTATTGTTTTCTCGATAAATTTATTTCAGTGAATGCTTGAAAATGTTTTTGATGAGCTTGAATTGTAAGTATTTAGTGCTTTAGAAAACAATGATCTTTAATGGCTGGCATTTTGTTTTTTGTGAAAATTACTTACTTGTGTTTACTCTCATTCGTATAAACGAATTGATCTTTATGTAAATTTGTAATGACCTTTGATGAACTTTACTGTACTGTGCTAACATTTCCAAATTTTTCTTCATTATATATTACGCACCTTTATTGAGATTCAAAGCAAATCAACAATCAACTTTTTTACTATTCAAGAGTACCTAATTTATGTTTGTGTAAACTAGCACTTTTAATATTTATTTTAAGAAAATGTTTAATTTCATTATAATAACTCTATACAACAAGCCACTTGGAATCCATATATGTCTCATTTACTTGATATTAATGTGTAATATATGTAAGAAGCTAATTTAGTTTGTTATTATAAACAGGGTAAATTGAAACATTAAAGATAATGACAATTTTCCTGATCATAAACGTCCAGTACACGCCGAAGCCTGTGATCTTACGGTTTTCATACACAAGATATACTCATGTGTTCTTTGTGTAGGACATTTTTCTTCTTATTTATAATAATCACTGTGCTTACTCCTATAGTTAGTATTTATATTGTTATTTTTTTAGTTCGTTATTCCATTATTTTATTTTATTGCAAGTGTATCATCTTTTAATGTAATATAAAATTAAATGATGTTTCTCATCTTATGTTAATATAATAATCAGGAATCGAATATTAATTTCCTGTAAGGAACTGTCATATACACTTAAGAGATCAAACACTACGGCAACGATCTGAACCATAATGAACTAAGAAATGAAGTAGAACCTACTTATGAGACTTTACAAAATATTCACCAAGAGGCACGATGCAAATGCGAGGCAAATTGAAACCGAAAAGCAATGTACATAAAACTCCAAGAATATACTGTCAACATTAACATGCTTCTAAATCATAGCATTTACCCAACAGTTTTATTGCTCATTTTTTTCCAGTGGTTACCCTTAGAATGAAATTAATAATAAACTTATTCTTGACAGCGACAAATTTCTCTTGGGAGTTGGCAGGATGTGTTTGTACTAAAGCTGGACTAAGAACTAGTGGTGAACTGATGAACAAGTGGTGCATACAGACATGGCAAAAAACTATGTCGTTGCTATTTTAGTTTTCTAATCTTGTTAGTCTGGGGCTAAGCTTTTTGTTTTGCCCTCTCTTCTCTCGTCTGTTCTATTTGCGGCCTAAGTACACTTGTTATGAATATTGAGTATGGACTTAGGGGAATGTTATAGAGAAATACAAATCTGAATCATATATGCATATTTTGTAGAAAACAATGGAGCTCATCTTTGAGGAAATGTCGCGCATTGAGCATTTCTGAATTGGTTGGCCAAGGTTGGGCAAAAAGGCAAATTGATAAAGGTGGGTTGGGGACCTTAGAGTGATTTGATGAACAGGCTTACAAAAATTTAACCATATTGACCCTGTGGAATTAGCAATTCACCGCAAAAACGTGTTAAAACTCGAAATATTCCAATTTTATCATGAAAATCTTTAAGAAATTTTGCGTCAATTTCACGCCTAAATCACAAACCTCCATGAAGCCATCACTATCCTTTTGAAGACTTGAAACACTTATTATGAGGTCTAAGATGATGAAATAGGCAGTCATGCCATTTTTATTTTTTTTAATTCCATTCTTTTCAGAATTAATTACCCAATTGTTTTCTTGGCGGCCAATTTTGCCTTATTTTTCCACGATGCTTTAAACATTTTTTCCAGAAATCTACCTTTCAGTCAGAAAAAATCTGCCGGATTCTCGGCCAGCACCTACAGGCAAAACCACAGAGAAATTTTTTGCCTTGTTTTAATTCTCAGAATCTTTCATCTCACCTTGCAGCACTGATCAAACGTATTATTACACATTTCAGCAAAATACAATACTTTTTCTCAATTTCTTTAAATTAACCAAATTTTTAAAAAATTAAAAAATCAATACATACATAATATAAAAGTGTATAATGTTCTTACATTCGCAAAATATTAAATATACTCTGACAATTACCACACGAGCATACAAACGACTAACTTTAGACCAATGCGAGCATTTTTCGGAAAAATTAAAAAAACAAAACAGAACTATGTCGCCATTCTCGAAAACAAATATTTGGGAAACTATTAGAAAACTCGCTGAATTCATATACTTGCCCTAATACTCCTGCATTGCAAATAAAAAACCAGTCGTTAAATTCTGGCCCACGAACGGATCAACATTTCGTTCAAATCTGGCCATCTTTAAATCTAATTGCTACTTTTTATAAACACATATTTTCTCGCCGAATAAGTATAAACATAATGTACTTTCCATATCTAACAATTTCAAAAATCGGTTTTGAAAAATTGAGATTAAATGCAATACATAATGCCATCAATGTGTTGCGGAATTATCTTTGAGGCAGCACAAGCGAGCAAAAAACACGATAAGGCGTCGAAGGTGTGCTGGTCGAGGCGGACAAGGGCCGCGCAAAACGACATTCAAAATAAAAATTGGTTTCCATCTGGTTAGACATGATTTAATGAACATAAACGAAAAAAAACAATCGCCAATAAACCGTGATACTTCATTTTAAGAAACAAGTATAGAAGATACTCGAAAAAAAGAACGATTATTGAACTATGTGCTAATTGTAGATAAATTGCGAGCCGTTCTTGATTCCGAAGATTCTTATAATATATAATTTACACTTATGGAGCGGAATTTAGCCTTACACACGAACCAATAAAATTAATAAATAATTTGAATTCTGATTTCTGAGTACATTTTGAAAATGTTAAATTAATTAAAATTATTAATTACAGGAGAGCTTCAATGCAATTATATCACAGAATATTCAGATTAGGAGATAAATTGGAGCGCACACATGTAAGGCCGCAAGTGTTGTTAACACAACGATCATGCGACAGATGCCGATAGCGCTGAAGTTTAAAAAAAACGAGCAATAAATAATATTTTCGCGGTTTCAGCGCGGCCCTACGAAACGTCGAATTTCGACGTCAAAATCCCGCAGGATCTATTTTTGGCGACACCATCTACGCATAGCCTTTATACATCTTTCCACAAGAGTAATAAAAAAAGTGACAGCTTCATTGCCCCAGATCACTTTGTTTAAATTGATCTTAGTTTATGACATTATTTCCAATATTTCAGAACCACCGGTAATCACATATTAGAAGCACAACACCTTAATCTAAACATACATACAGCAGCCAGACGTAATAGCGGCTGCAAGAGTGCAAGGGATTGTATATGAACGAAGCAACCACTATACATGGTCCTGTCCGCGAGCAGAAATAATATTAATATCAGATTTTGCCGAAACTGTCTTGAACTCAATTTCGTTCATTTGATTATCAAGCCCTCTTGATCAAACAAAAATGATACAGCATCAATTTTAAAATATTCTCACTGGTAACTGAAAACCGAGTCTAAAACAGCGTGGCAATAGCGAGATTCTCACTACCATCGGACGGTTATCGCTGACATATCAGCCTGTAGCAATGGTACGCAATAAAAATTCAGGAATATATTTAAATTCACTGAGCCCCTTTTTAACAAAACATTAAAAACTAAATGGTTTCGCACCTGCACACGATAATGCCTAAAGCTAGAACAAATGCCTATCAGTATATGCATTACGGCCTAGATAATATATGCATACAAAATATATATTAAATTAAAAAAAAAAAAAAAAATTTTTTTAATAATAAAAATTTAAAATAATTGTTTTTTAAGCTCTCTACCTTTCAAAGGCGCAGGCGGGAACTAGTCTTGTACAAAAAAACTTCAAATTGCTATCTTATTTCATATTATTTATCTGCGTTCTATTGTCACTCGCAGCTTCCGGTTGCAAGCCTGCTATTATTACATATTATGGCAAACTTATTCAAGTGGGGTTCAGCTGAAGCGATTCCACACGCTGTTCACAAGTACATAGAGTATCTTTCCGTAGTGACGCGCTACTGGATTCTAACAGTACAGATTTTCTGCTACCATGATTTATACAACAACCTACCAGAGTGACATTAGAATGATTCAATTCGATACAAAAAGTGAAGCTCACAAGTAAAATCCATTTCTGCCTGCCACAACTGTTTTTATAACAATTAAGACTTATACGAGCATCCCAAAGGAAATGTAATATTAATTGTAACAATGCATTTAATTGCCTATTTATAATACCATTTGGATTGATAATTGTAAAGAACCTTGTAAAAGGTATGTGTACTCAGCGCTTCTGCCGGTCAATCTCGCATCAGGGTATTTTCGTCCAGTTTCCCTGAATTCTCGAGGAATACTGAGATGGCCCCTTGTTTTGCCTTCTGGATTAAATGTAACTTCAAATTAACTTCTCCCCATAGCACGTCACTCACAGTTTTAAACTGTTTTTGAGGTAAATAAATAAAAAAAAACAAAAACTGATGTCATTTCAGTGCCTATAAGAGTACTAGAGTACTAGAGTACTAGAGCCTGGAGAGTACTAGAGTTCGGATCCCGACGGTGACAGGATTTTAGACACTAGGTAGAAAGCTGGGTAGAATTCACACGCTGTCTGGAGGAGAATTCTAGCGGCCGGCAGCTAGTTTTCAGTGGTTTCGCCGTTCAGCACTAGGCGATTGCCAGGGCAGTATACTAACAAATGGATCAATGAAACGCGCGATCTTTCCTTCCTCTTCATTGTCTTATACTCACCACTTACTTACATTTACTTCCACTTACATGAACTGCACTACTCTACCCCATAAGCGAGGGGCTTAGTTTGTCCCGTTTGAGCGGTTTCCCCGCTTGTGAGAGATACCTTGTTGAGGAAAATCCCCATACGGGAATAACGACCTAAGCAGTTGACGCACCCAGAATCATTAACCAATCAATCCATAGAGAAGCATAATCAATTCCGTGTTTGTTTTATGTTAAACGGTAGTCAAAAACTGTTGAATCCGAAATTCAATTATAAGGTGAATGTAAATACTTTCCCTTGATTTAATGGAAATACTTCACTTTGAAAATAAGCGCTACAATTATATCATTTTTCTAGTACATTTTAGTAAAAATTAAAAAGAAATAAAGTAGTCACTAAAATTTATTTTTAAAATTATATATATATATTCTATTTTACGAAAATTAACTAAAATTTAATTTTCAATTCAAAACAGTAGAAACTTCCACGCAATTCCTTATCATTTAAAAAATAGTGGTCGGAGAAATCTTCAATTGCGAATTTAGTAGTCCGCAATATCTAAACGGTTGCCGATCGCGTATCTAGAGAAAGTGTATTGAGGCTTGAATTCTTTCGACACGCTCCATTTAATATCAACCCCCACACACACACACACATACACACACATTAAGTGTCCGCGAAGGGTTTGCATGCTACACGAACTCAAGCGCACACACGCCAAAGACACAGTGACCCACTGAGCAGTTTCCTGCTTACGAATGAGGGAAATAGGAGCCGTGCCGAGTTGAGTGGAAGTCGCCGGCATGGAGCGTATTGCAAGACGCCTAGACCCGAGGTGGCAACTGCAAGCTAGCCGGTCGTCTGGAATAGCGTACCAACGTCACCACGTCATTTTGGATTCGACCCAGAGGATGCAAAGGCGATATCGAATAGGTAAGTGGTATTTTTTGTTGTCGTGAAATTCGCATGGAACGGTCTTGTTACTTTTAACGTTCTTTAAGGATTATACGTGAAAGTAACGAGATTATGTTTTTGTATTATTTAGAACAGGCCTGGGCAATAAGTCGGTCTAGATCAACTGATCGATATGCAGATTATTGAAATTCGAATTATTCATAAACGCTCATTGCTTTCACGATAACAAATTAGTATATTGTATCTTATTTTTGGTTAAATGAAGGTTTGGAATCTTTCATTGTCTCCTAACTGATATCTATGTAAATCATAATTTTGATTAAAGAAAATGTACCTTCAAACATATGAATTGCAAACTGGTGGAGACAATTCAGTCGATACGATTTTGGAACGCTCGAATAATTATGAATTTTGAAATATATTTGCCCAAAATCTATCAAGCAAATAGAATTGTAAACCTAGGTACATAATTGTTGTATTTTGTTTTCAATAACGTTTTGTATTATCGTTTACTTTACATACGTAAAATGTCCAATATCTCAAGTGCTCATGCGAACCATTTACTTACGATCACTCTGCTTCAGGAAGAGGTTCAATTCCTTCCAGTCTTAAGGAGATGATTTTGCACCGGAAGAGGAATCTTCAACGATGACTGGCTTCCGCGCGACATTTACACTTAAGCCATCTGGCTTCCCTTTCGTCTGTTTCTCTTTAATATGTTATGCCCATCTACACTACACAGTTCTAGCCACACGGTAAACCTGCTATGCTCCGGATGTTGGTTCACTTGGCACATTTTGAAAATTTTCTTTTTGCACGCTTGGTACACTGATCGATTCTCGGCATTCCTACGGTTGATCGATTCTCGGCATTCCTAATTGTCAAAATAACGAGGGCACTAATTCTACAGGATTAAACTTGCAGGAGCATAGTGATGGACGAAAAAATTTAAATACACGCTCACGGGCTATTTCATATTCTCATATGGTAACCGAATAATCTGTATTCCGGGCAGATTAGATCCATCCAGTCCAGAGATCGGGAGAAACAAGGTGTCATTAATCGCATCTTGGTCTTCAGGTGAAGTATTGGTATTGTGGTGTTTTCGTTGGCATTTACAATGAAATAATTATATGAGTCGTCATTGCCAACAATATAATTTATTAAAATAGCAGCTTTCGATGGCTTAGCCATTATCATATGTTTTCTAGTGTAAGAAGAAAACGTTTTAATGTTTTTTGTTTTTTGTTTTTCTTCTGGTACTAGAAAACTGATGATGATGGCAAAGCCATAGAATGCTGCTGTTTTAATAAATAATATTGTTGGCAATGACGACTCGTATAATTATTTCTTCTGGTGAAGAACATTTCATTTTTTTTTGCGGATCCATCCAGAAAATTTTCTAAAAGTGTTTTTTAAACAACTTTAACGCATTTGGGGGGACTTAACAGTATTAGAGGAAGTGATTAATATCTCTATCGATTCCTGTCGATTCGACATATTGATTGGCACAAGTCTTATCAGGATACCTCCATGTCCTTGAAACCAACAAAATCATAGGTTTTTATAGAATATCCTAAAGTCTAAGATTTTCTATTATATAATATACATGAATCATTACGACTTAATTGATTAGATTGACGTTGGTGTGTGAAGTTAATGAGGTGAATTTTGAAACTCCTTAATACTTTGAGAGTTCCGAGTCGCGAGCAAAGAGTTGTAGAGTTATCGAAAACGTTTTTAAAAAAGTTCTGCAATAAATTAAAAAAAAAATATCACAAAAACTAATTCAAAAGCAGAAAAAGGTCCGAGTGCAAAAATAAACAAAATGAAATATTATAAGTGCTTTCAAGTTATCAATAGGTTCAAAAAATCTGGAGTTCTCAAAAAATTATAGAAAAAATTAACCATAACCATTTCCCCATTTTCTTTAGTCCCCCTCTTCCTAGTTCGTTATTCCGAACGCTTCAGAACTCAACGCTTGTCAGAACTGAAAAAAGAAATGTTAATATTTTTGTTATTTCTAATATGAAAGTCTAAAAAAATGAACATGAAAATATCGAATAATTCTCGTGAATGACGTCAGACGAGAAACATGTATTAGAACTTTCTTAAGAACTCTTCGTTTACGACAAAGAATACTTCACATAAAATAAAAAAAAAATAAAAAAAATTCTTTATGAAATTGCATGTGAACAAAGGCTAAACCGTAATTATGATATCTCTTCTGTTTTACTTCGAATGAAAAATGTTCATTAGAAGTTTTGCCAGAACTAGTTGTTTGCTGATGAGAACTTTTGTTGTGGCCCTGACAAGCGTGATGTATGTTTGCTGGGATTTTAGGCTCTATGTTGGAAAAAACGAAAATTATTTTTTTCAATAATTTGGTTAATTTTATTCTCTTCTAAATTTGAAAACTTTAGAATTCTGTCTGCCATTGAGAACTCTTATATGACTATTTTGACGATTTTTGTCTGCAGTTTGGTTTACTTTTAAATTTAACTTTTTGTGATATTTTTTGAATTTTTGCATAACTTTTTTCGAAACTTTTCGAGAACTCTAGAACTCTTTTTTGCCTCTCAGAACCTTTAAAATATTTTAATTATTTAATAAAAATATTTAAAATATTTAAATTAAAATATTTAGGATTTTCACCCCGCTAATTTAATACATCCGATGGACGAAATTCTATAATGAAACAAAATTATACTCAAATATTTTAATCGGTATCTTTCCATGTAATTTTGTGTGCTCGAAAATTGTCAAGCAAGGCAACTGTAAAAATTTTAAAATTTATTTTCGCCTGATTTTTGAACTACTAAAGCTCATATATAAAGTTTTAACTTGAAAATATACGTCGGGAGCGCCACATTAAGCAAGTAATGTTGTTTAAGCTAGTTAAGTTTTCAATCTTGAAGAATACTGTAATTAAGCACCAATAAACATAAAATTTAGGGGTAAACAACACCGCTTGGACAAATGTTGGCCAGTCTGTATTGATCAATCCATGATTCAGCTTTAAGTTTCTACTGTATTGCAAATAGCATAACCACGCTTCCTAAAAAGAAAAAAAAATGTGAATTCCGTCTACGCACGTTAGGAGAAAGTGATTTACTACATATAGGACAAGAAAAAAATCATTCTTTACGCTATCAGGGACCCACAAAACTGTTTCTTGTCCAAAAAAAAATGCACTGTTTTGCCACAGTATTACGAACTTATTCTATACTACGTATACTAAACTCCTGTATAAACTACATATACGAGACAGGTAAAAGCAGTAAGAAGAGACAGTAAAAATTAAAATGTGTTACCGCAAAATCTTGAAACCCTTTAATCACTAGTAAGTAATCTATGAACCATGCAAAGAACAAAACCTCCGCTGCTCTTTCAGTTTACCGAAGTTTGCATTCTTTCATCATATTTCATAGAATAATCTCTAGTGTACAAACCGCCGTATATAAAGGAGAAGAATATTAAAATAACAAGACAGCTTTTGTGAACGATAACATTTACTTTGTATGAATTCTGAATTTGAAAAATGTATGTTATTAAAATTACATTCCCATAATTTATCACGTTTTCAGGCAAAATTGAACACCAGAATTGATGTGCACCACTACCAACGCACTGCTACACTGCCCAAAGCACTACTGCAAGTAACATTTCACCTCTATTCCATTACCTGTTAAGAATTACTCGTTCTTCGATTGCTTTCTCTTGTTCTTGACCCGGGCACAGCCTCAATCATTTCAGCGCAGGGGGAAAAAATAATATTCTACGCGTGACCCAGTTGTTCTGACTCCGACGTTAAAAATTACGGACAAATTCACAACCAGAAATCTTCATTCAAAACCAAACGGAAACCACTGTTCCACGTCTTCCTTCCGAAGAGTTATCTCTGTCGTGGCAGCTATTCCGCCCTACTCCAACATCAGTTCTTCAGAAAGCAGAGCGATCAAACTTTCCGCTAGCAGCAGTTGAGCGAGTTCTGCTCAGCAGAAGCCGTCCAGTGGGAAAGCTACTGGTCCCACAGTTCAGTAATGTTGAAGGGGGTAAGCCGATCCTCCGATGAATATCAGAGTGATTTTCTACGGTTATAGGAAAAGGTGTTTGTATTTGGAATCTTTTCATTTCATCTTGCATAAAAAATCCTTTTTTTTTCACAAAATGCCAAGGTGTAAACTAACTTGTTAGGTGCCGAGTTTCTGCCTCTGGCAAGTTTATCAGAATATCTGCTTCCAGTACACTTCAATTAGAAAAGTAGAACACGAGGATGGGAATACGAACCCAAAAAACAAGATGCAGAAACACAAGTGATGATTTGTTGCGGGTCGTGTGGAACATTTCATTTCCAAAAAATACCACTAGGTTGCAAAATACTACATGGTAGTACTACAAGATACTATTTTAGTCCGCGCACTCATTCTGATCATCCCACACGCGAGGAGGCTAAAATTACACTCATTCGCAAGGCAATCTCGCACCCTCTTGGGTGTGT
>BOPP01000059.1:3495258-3505735 GCA_017312745.1 Gryllus bimaculatus | reverse complement strand
TTGTGATTTTAAATCTATTTTTTCTCGACTGTCAATGTTTTGAATTATATAATTAATTTCCAAATACTTCCAAAACAATAAAACGTACGGGTTAATTTTATATTTTACAATTAGAGCAATATAGAAAAGTTTCAAACTGGTTTCCACCAGTGCAAAAACAGTAAATAACCCTGAATTTTTAATACAGTAAATTCTTCATACAAGAATCGTCCTCAGAAAGCCATAGCCATTCTCGACATAGGGACTTTTAAGCGGTGTCAAAGTTAATCTATTCAAATATTGTTTGAAGCAAGATATGACAACTCTCACCACAGGCTTTTCAGTTCATGTGTGAAAAGGCCTCAGTTATCCTGAATTAGAAGCGGAACGCTACCGCAAGTTTAGTGACGAGTTAAACAGCGATATGAACGCTCCACGCACTTCATAATGGCTGCCAATTGAGGTTGGTTGCCTCACTGTCTACCTATTTGCCAACCATCTTCACAAAGTAAAAATATTTTTCTCATATTTTTATTCACACCTATGTTAAAATCACAAGTAGTGAAAATATTTTCGTATTTTTTCTGTGTTCTTGGGCTACATTTCTAAATTCGTTACGTAAAACTTAAAGGGCAATTTGTATGATCATTTTTAATTTGTTCTATTTTTATAAGTGAAAATTCTAATTTTGTTCAAATTGTGGACACTTTAAAACTGCAAAATTTTGATAGTGATCAAATATCGACACTGGTTTTATTATACATAATGGGCAATCAATATTCAACTGCCTGAACCTTTCTGAGACCAAACAATTCCAAAAGCATACCCATAATCTTACATCACTTGAATGCCAATATTGCTTGAGAAGTTTTCAACTTATTCTTTTATTATAAAATATGGGAAAATAAATAAATTACCTTCATTTGAATCCTCACCACTGGAAGGCACAAAATACATGTTCTGCAAGTCTGAGGCCAATGATAAACTGCATTTATTGCAGTTTGCTTGCATCAGTGGTGTAGGTTCAATAGTTGTGAGTGATGCGTCGCATCCCCAAGTTTTTAGGCTCCTTTAAAACTTTTGTGTTCATCATTTTTTTAAAAAATTCTTTAAGTATATCTCTCTGTTGCCTAGGTACCTTTCGTATTTTTTTGCGCTTTCCAATAGGCGTTTGTCACATCACTGAAAGTGATGGATATGAAAACATCCCTTAAACAGCCTCGCATCTTAACAGAGATCATTGAACTCCCGGGTAGACATTCCGGTTTAAACAGTGACATTTCAAGGTCACGAGCTACAAGGAGAAGGAGACATCATCTAATCTATTGCTTTAATGCCAAAAATTTAAGTCATAACGAGGATGTCGATTGGCTGACAATACTCCCCTCTCCTTCCAGCTCGTGACCTTGAAGAGAAATCTTTAAATCAGAGTATAAGATGTGTGGTTTTGGCTGATGTGACGTGTCGCTAGCAGTTACATTTCGGTTTTCTCATTGGCGCATCTGTAACCCCTCTCCCGAAGAATCGCCATAGCTTTCTTCTTCTTTGAGCACCTTATCTTTCATTAAAAAGGTCTGGGAATCCCAATGGTCACGTGCTACACTTCGATTAAAAGATTAAGTCCGTTGAGATCGGGAGCTTGAACGTTACCATAGTGTCGTCACTATAGTGACGTTCAATCTCCCGGGGTGGATGACAGCGTCACAGCTGATCAAGTGTCAACAGACTTAACTTTTTAATCGAAGTATAACGACTGTTGACTCCGTGGCGGGTGCGAGGGGGGACTGCTTGACCACTCCAGAAATGCAAGTGTACCAACTCTCTTTATCCACTACGTCGATGCAGCTCGTGACGAGATGGGTTATCAGTACTGACAATGAACTCTCTGCATGCTGACTTATGCACTACTGACGCAATGGCCATTACTAGTGTCGTAATCTTCCTACCTTCCATTTTAGAAGAATAAAATTAATTAAATGGGGCCCCGAAAATGTACATAAAAGTACATAAAATGTATTTCATTCAATAAATGTTTTTTGGGAAGAAAATTATCTCTTGTTGAAATACGATTCACTTTAAAATATATTAAAGTGGGCAGTCGATTCAGATCGGGACGATCTCCTGGGGTTCTCGGTTGATGATCGAGATGGCGCTGGCATCGTCAGGAAGGTTGTTTTAGATTTATTCAGTCAAAAAAAATTTTAATAATAAAAAAATAAAAACTCTATGTGACGTAGGAGGGAAAAAATTGTCAATGGAGACGTCAAATGATAGACGATCATGAGCAGGCAGGGAAGATGCACAAGTTTGTTAAGGTAGAAGATGTTTGTCGAGATAACATCTTATTACGAATTTGTTTAGGTGCAGAATATAGCTTATTTACATCTATTGAATACAATTTTTTTCTATTTCTTCGCACATTAATAATAAATAAAATAGTAAATAATTAAATCAAGAGAACTTTGTTAGAAATAAGGGGCTTCCAGGGATCTACTGCCCCTGGCCCCTTGTTTTTTCTCGGCGCGCCTCCCTGGCATTCTTGAGAGGCACATACGAGGGAGTGTGTGACGATCACACATTTCGTATGGTAGCCGCAACAGCGCGCCGTCCGTAGGGTACGGTACCCGTGTCAGGGGATGGATAACACTCTTGTCTTTCGTTTTACGATAAGGACGACTGGTTCTCAGCGGTCATGAAAAGGCTCTAACTTTGCGTTATCAATCGGTGATGGTTAAGTTTCTGAAGTTATTTTTTGAATATTTGTTTTTCTTTCTTTGTAGCGTAAAGCAACAACTTCACCTTGCTCGTTAAATTTCTTTTTATCTTGAAATTTGAAACTATTAAATGTGTTCCCCTACTCAATGTTAAAAAAAGACAAGAAGCACTTTTTGGTGAAAAGAGGTAAAAAAACTGATTAAATGAAATATTAAAATCTGATTTTTAAACACTGGACTTTGAAACTACTAAACTGCATCAAATTCCTATATGAAGCTAGTCTGCATGACCAAACTTGTATGCACTTATTTGCGTAAAAAGCAAATAAAAATAGAAAAATGTTTTATTTTGACATTATATTATTACTTACCACTCTCACGAAAGTAGTGTGCCGACCTACCCGATGCTAGTGCCAATATACTTCAAGGCTGGTGCCAACCAACCCCATATGTGTGAGTGGTTGCCACATATTTTTTTATAACTTGTAACATCTCTGTAAGATCGGCTGTCAAATATTCACGAATAATAATATACCATAAGGAAATGAAATAAATGTTTCCATTGATTCATTGGAACTAACCAAAATTAAACAGGAATTGCTTAAAAAAATTAAAAACTCCAAACTAAAGCCAACCATACTTGGCCTCCCTATTAAAAACAGGGCTATTAAGTTCAGGCTATAGTCTTCATTATATTTTAGGTCGGGGCCAGTGGCGCAATTTTCCAAGTATATAACATGCTAAGATTTGTTAACAAATATTACAATTTACAAGAAATCATCTTCAAAAATTCTTTTTAATAGTTACTGTTCATCATTGTCATTAACTATCAACCTGAAGATGGGAATAAAACGTTCCCAAATGGTTTCTTGGTAATACACAAATTGGACAAACATGTAGAAGTATACAATTGAATTGCTGCCCGGTATTTTGTTTTGATGATAGCAGGCAATTTGATTATCATAAGTAGTAGACTTCTAGTACAAAACTAATTAATAAACCACAACCAGTGATTCAAATAATGTAAGTGTTGTTTAATTTTAAGGTACATAGATTGTACTTTCATATTGTGAGTCTGAATGCTACAAGAGCACCATGAAACTACAATTTTATCTCATACTTAAACAGTATTTCATGGAGAGTGAGTGGCACCGGAACTGGGTCTCCCAGATTTTTTGGCAATTGCACCAAGATCATATTTTAACGTCATATTTACATGAAATAATTAATTTATTTCTAGCACACACTGTTTCAAAATTTATAAATATTGCAGAAAGTATTCAATTTGGTACGTTCAAATCGTGAAAGTAAGATAATTGAAGGGAAAGAAATATGCAAAAAAAGAGCTTCTAATGTGTAGCTTTATTAGTTATTTCCTCGATGGCTGCCCAAATCTCAAAGTACTAAGCAGGGTATCAATAGCACCGGCAGAGGTACAAACACCACAGCCGTTGAACCAAACATCACGGAGTCGACATAATACAATTACATAATACAGTCATATTTTATATCAATAACAATATATGATACTAAACAACGTGAACAATATACAAATCCAGGTGTCTCGAAATAAATGCCACAAAGTTTTAGGGCAAGTAGAGGGGTCACAAAATGATAACCTTTTGCCAATGAACTTTGGAAAAATTCATAAAGGGACAAATTCTATGTGATGGAGTTATATATATATATATATATATATATATATATATATATATATATATATATATATATATGTGTGTGTGTAAGTTGTCTCAAAATCAAGGGCAAACACAACACACACAACCACACACACCACACCACACACACCAACAACACACACGCACGCACGCGACACACACGCGCGCCGCGCACACACACACCACACACACACACACCACTCACACACACATATATAATATATATATTATATATTATATATTATATATATATATATATATATTTATATATTATAACTCCCCATCACATAGAATTTGTCCCTTTATAATTTCCCAAAGTTTCATTGCAAAAGTTATCATTTGATCCCTACTTGCCCTAAAACTTTGTGGCATTTATTCGAACACCTGGATTGTATATGCTTCACGTTGTTTATATCATAATATTGTTATTGATATAAAATATTGACTTATTAGTAATTTATTATGTCACCCGTATTTTGTTCAACGGCTGTGTTTGTAACCTCTGCCGTTCTATTGATACCCTGCTTATACTTTAGATTGGCAGCCATACGAGAAAACTAATAAAGCTACACATTAGAAGCTCTTTTTTGCAATTACTTTCCCTTCAATATCTTACTTTCACGATTGAACGTACCCAAATTGAATACTTTCTGCAATATTTATAAAATTTTGAAACAGTGTGTGCTAGAAATAAATTAATTATCATCGTAAATATGACGTTAAAATGATTATCTTGCGTGCAAATTGCCAAAAAATCTGGTGAACCCCAGTCCGGTGCCACTCACTCTCCATGAAAATACTGTTTATATGAGATAAAATTTAGTTTTCATCGTTGCTCTTGTTAGCATTCAGACTCACAATATGAAAGTACAATCATTACCTTTAAAATTAAAACCAACACTACCATTATTTGAATCACTGGTTGTGGTTTATTAATTAGCTTTTGTACTAGAAGTTCTACACTTTATGATTAATCAAATTGCCTGCTACATCAAAACAAAATACCGGCAGCAATTCAATTGTATACTTCTTAACTGTTGTCCAATTGCTTTGTATACCAAGAAACCATTTGGAACGTTTTATTCCATCTTCAGGTTATAGTTAATACAATGATTGAACAGTAACTATAAAAAAGAATTTTGAAGATATTCTTTAAATTTAATATTTGTAACAATCTTAGCATTTATATACTTGAAAATTGCGCCACTTGGCCCCCCGACCTAAAATATAATGAATACTATAGCCTAACTTAATAGCCCTGTTTTATAGGAGCCAATATGTGGCTTTAGTTTGGAGTTTTTAATTTTTTTAAGCAATTCCTGTTTAATTTTGTAGTTCCAATGAATCATGGAAACATATTTCATTTCCTTATGTATATTATTATCGTGAAATTTGACAGCCGATCTTACAGAGATGTTACAAGTTATAAAAAAATATGTGGCAACCACTCAACACATATTCGTTGGTTGGCACCACCTTAAGTATATTTCACTAGCATCGGTAGTTCGGCACACTACTTTCTGAGATGGTAAAGAAATAATATAATGTCAAATAAAAACATTTTTCTATTTTTATTGCGTTTTACGCAAATAAGTGCATACAAGTTTTCATTGCAGACTAGCTCATATAGGAATTTGATTCCATTAGTAGTTCAAATCCAGTTTAAAAAATCAGATTTAATATTTCAATTTAATCATTTTTTTACCTCTTTCACCAAAAGTGCTTCTGTCTTTTTTTTAACATTGAGTAGGAACACAATTTAATAGTTCAAATTTTCAAGATAAAGAAAAATTTAACGCAGGGCAAGGTGAAGTTGGTTGCTTTACCCACCAAAGAAAGAAAAATAAATATTAAAAAAATAACTCAAAACTAACCATCACCGTTGCATAACCCGTTAAGTTAGAGCCGTTTCCTATGACCGCTAAAAACCATCTCAGTCCTTATGAAACGAAAGACAAGAGTTTATCCATCCCCTGACACGTGTACCTACCCCACGACGGCGCGCTGCTTGCGGCACCATACAAATGTGTGATCGTCACACACTCCCAGTTTGTGCCTCTCAAGAATGCCAGGAAGCCGCCGAGAAAAACAAGGCCAAGGGCAGAGTGAATCCCTGGAAGCCCCTTATTCTAACAAAGTTCTCTTGATTTAATTATTTACTATTTTATATATATTAAATCGTGCAAGAAATAGAAAAAATTTATTCAATAGATGAAAAATAACTATATTCATGCCACCTTAAACAAATTCGTAATAAGATTTATCTGACCACAAAACTTCACCTTAACCAAACGTGTCATCTACCTCCTGCTCATGATCGGGTCTATCATTTGACGTCTCCATTACAATCTTCTCCCCCCTTACGCGCCCACATTGAGTTTTTATTTTTATTATTATAATTTTTTTGACTAGAATAAATCTAAAACAACCTTCCTGACGATGCCAGCCCATCTCGATCATCAACCGAAAACCCCAGAAGATCGTCCCGATCTGAATCACCGGCCCACTTTAATATATTTTAAAGTGAATCGGTATTTCAACAAGAGATAATTTTCTTCCCAAAACAATTATTGGAATAAAATACATTATATGTACTTTTAGACATTTTTCGGGCCCCCATTTAATTAATTTTATTCTTTCTAAAAGGGAAGTAAAGATTACGACACTAGTAATGACCAATCTCAGTATGCATAAGTCAGCATGCAGAGATTCATTGTCAGTACTATAACCATCTCGTCACGGAGCTGCATCGACGTAGTGATAAAGAATTGTACACTGCATTTCTGGATGGTCAAGCAGGCCCCCCTCGCACCCGCCACGACGTCAACATCGTTATACTTCGATTAAAAAGTTAAGTCTGCTTGACACTTATCAGCTGTGACCCCCTGTCACCACCCCGGAGATTGAACGTCACTATAGTGACGCACACTATGTAACGCTTCAAGCTCCCGCATCTCAACGGACTAAGCTTTTAATCAAGGAGCACGTGACCATGGATTCCCAGACCTTTTAATGAAAATAAGCGCCCAAAGAAGAAGAAAGCTATGCCGATTCTTCGGGAAGGGTTACAGACGCCCAATTATAAAACCAAATAACGCTACGACACGTCCATCAGCCCCAAAACCAACACATCTATACTCTGATTAAAGATATCTCTTCAAGGTCAACGAGCTGGAAGGCAGAGGAGTATTGTCAGCCAATCGAGATCCTCTGTATGACTTAAATTTTGCATTAAGCAATAATTAGATGATGTCTCCTTCTCCTTGTAGCTCTGACCTTGAAATGTCACTGTTTAAACCGAATGTCTACCCGGGATCCCAATATCTCTGTTAAGATGCGCGCTGTTTAAGGGATGTTTTCATAATCCATCACTTCAGTTATCTGACAAACGCCTATTGGAAAAGCGCAAAAAAAAATACGGAAAGTTACCTAGGCAACAGAGAATAACTAAAAATTTTTTAAAAAAAAAATGATGAACACAAAAGTTTTAAAGGAGCCGAAAAAAAAACTTGGCATGCGACGCATCACTCGCGAACTATTGGAACCTAACCACCACTGCATGCAACAAACTGCAAATAAAACGCAGTTTCATCAATTGCCCTCAAGACTGCAAGAACATTATTTTGTTGCTTTCCAATGGTGAGGATTCAAAATAAGGTAATTTATTTATTTTCCCATATTTATAAAAAAGAATAAGTTGAAAACTTCTCAAGCAATATTCATTCAAGTAGTAAAGATTATGGGATGCTTTGGGAATTTTTGGTCTCAGAAGGTTCAGGCAAGTTTTGAATATTATTGCCCATTATGTATAAAAAACCTGTTCGATATATGATCAAAATTTTGCAGTTGAAAGAGTCCATCAATGAACCAAATAGAATTTTTCACTTATAAGAAATAGAACAAATTAAAAATATCATACAAAATTGCCCCCCTTTAGGTTTAACTAACAATTTAAAATGTAGCCCCAAGAACACAGAAAAAATACAAAAAAATTTTCGCTACTTTCCATTTAACATAGGTAGTGAATAAAATATGAGAAAAATATTTTTACTTTGTGAAATGGTTGGCAAATACGTAGACATGAGGCAAACCAACCTCAAATGGCAGCCATTAGAATGCGTGGAGCGTTCATATTCCTTTTAACTCGTCACAAACTTGCGTAACGTTCCGCTTCTAATTCAGATAACTGAGCCTTGTCACACATGAACTAAAAAAAGCCTTTGAGATGTCATATCTTGCTTCAAACAATATTTAATAGATTAAACTTGACACCGCCCTTAAAAGTCCCCTATGTCGAGAATGGCTATGGCTTTCTGAGGACATTCTTGTATAAAATTTACTGTATAAAAAATTCAGGGGGTTATTACTGTTTTTGCCAACTGGTGTAACCAGTTTAAACTTTTCTATATTGTCTAATTGAAAATATAAAATTAAACCCGACGTTTATGTTTTGGAAGTATTTGAAATTAATTATATAATTCAATAACATTGACAGTCTAGAAAAAATAGATTAAATCCACAATTACATCACAAAATTAAGCACCAATAAACATAAAATTTAGGGGTAAACAACACCGCTTGGACAAATGTTGGCCAGTCTGTATTGATCAATCCATGATTCAGCTTTAAGTTTCTACTGTATTGCAAATAGCATAACCACGCTTCCTAAAAAGAAAAAAAAATGTGAATTCCGTCTACGCACGTTAGGAGAAAGTGATTTACTACATATAGGACAAGAAAAAAATCATTCTTTACGCTATCAGGGACCCACAAAACTGTTTCTTGTCCAAAAAAAAATGCACTGTTTTGCCACAGTATTACGAACTTATTCTATACTACGTATACTAAACTCCTGTATAAACTACATATACGAGACAGGTAAAAGCAGTAAGAAGAGACAGTAAAAATTAAAATGTGTTACCGCAAAATCTTGAAACCCTTTAATCACTAGTAAGTAATCTATGAACCATGCAAAGAACAAAACCTCCGCTGCTCTTTCAGTTTACCGAAGTTTGCATTCTTTCATCATATTTCATAGAATAATCTCTAGTGTACAAACCGCCGTATATAAAGGAGAAGAATATTAAAATAACAAGACAGCTTTTGTGAACGATAACATTTACTTTGTATGAATTCTGAATTTGAAAAATGTATGTTATTAAAATTACATTCCCATAATTTATCACGTTTTCAGGCAAAATTGAACACCAGAATTGATGTGCACCACTACCAACGCACTGCTACACTGCCCAAAGCACTACTGCAAGTAACATTTCACCTCTATTCCATTACCTGTTAAGAATTACTCGTTCTTCGATTGCTTTCTCTTGTTCTTGACCCGGGCACAGCCTCAATCATTTCAGCGCAGGGGGAAAAAATAATATTCTACGCGTGACCCAGTTGTTCTGACTCCGACGTTAAAAATTACGGACAAATTCACAACCAGAAATCTTCATTCAAAACCAAACGGAAACCACTGTTCCACGTCTTCCTTCCGAAGAGTTATCTCTGTCGTGGCAGCTATTCCGCCCTACTCCAACATCAGTTCTTCAGAAAGCAGAGCGATCAAACTTTCCGCTAGCAGCAGTTGAGCGAGTTCTGCTCAGCAGAAGCCGTCCAGTGGGAAAGCTACTGGTCCCACAGTTCAGTAATGTTGAAGGGGGTAAGCCGATCCTCCGATGAATATCAGAGTGATTTTCTACGGTTATAGGAAAAGGTGTTTGTATTTGGAATCTTTTCATTTCATCTTGCATAAAAAATCCTTTTTTTTTCACAAAATGCCAAGGTGTAAACTAACTTGTTAGGTGCCGAGTTTCTGCCTCTGGCAAGTTTATCAGAATATCTGCTTCCAGTACACTTCAATTAGAAAAGTAGAACACGAGGATGGGAATACGAACCCAAAAAACAAGATGCAGAAACACAAGTGATGATTTGTTGCGGGTCGTGTGGAACATTTCATTTCCAAAAAATACCACTAGGTTGCAAAATACTACATGGTAGTACTACAAGATACTATTTTAGTCCGCGCACTCATTCTGATCATCCCACACGCGAGGAGGCTAAAATTACACTCATTCGCAAGGCAATCTCGCACCCTCTTGGGTGTGT
>BOPP01000059.1:3456465-3495233 GCA_017312745.1 Gryllus bimaculatus | reverse complement strand
CGTATGTACAGATATTCAGCAGGTCGTGAAAATCTCCCTGACTGACTCACAACGTAACCTGCCGAACATCTGTGCAATAGTAGTTGCCTACAAATCAGGGGCACATGTAATGTGGGTAACTTCGTTGTATCAAATTCCCTGCTATATGACCATTGGCAAAAGGTTATTATTTCCAGTCCGACTAAACACCCCAGAAATATGCAACATTTGTTTAAAGACACCTTTAAAAAATTACCCGGCTCGAACTCTTCGGCAATAACACTCCTAAGGCCCATTCACAATGCAAACATAAACATAAGCTTAACGAATACACGTAAACATCAACA
The DNA here is from genome assembly GCA_017312745.1 of Gryllus bimaculatus. Lineage (NCBI taxonomy): Eukaryota > Metazoa > Arthropoda > Insecta > Orthoptera > Gryllidae > Gryllus > Gryllus bimaculatus. The sequence continues at coordinate 3,494,907 of BOPP01000059.1, read as the reverse complement.
TAAGTGATAGACTGAAGTATTCACAATGTCCAACATAAACGTAACATAAACGTAATCAAAGTAAGAGTTTCTATTGGCTGCGAGACATTCTAGTTTACTATTGGTCGGATGTGAGAATCGATTTCGAGGTATCGACTGTGTCCATGGCCCATATGACGTTAGTTCGTCTATCGATTTCGCTCATATTTCAATTCTCGATTTTGAGTTAACGTAATGTGATTGGTTCATTTCTTATGTCTTACTTTAGCATAAGAACAGAAGCTTGCAAAGCTTTTAAGTTAACGTCTTACGTGTTATGCTTTTGCGAACGCATTGTGAATGAATCCGCTTATGAATGTAGTCCTTTTATGTTTACGCCATGCTTATGTTTGCATTGTGAACGAGCTTTTAGCTTGAAATGACCGCGCCCTCCAATCGGTCACGATCTTGGCCCCATGACGTCGACGTCGATGTGGCGTCGAAGGAAGGGGGAGAATGGGGTCCGCCTGCGATCGCGACTCCTCGCTGCCGCGACTTCAGCTCCTCCCTCTATCAGCCGCAGTTTGAATTTCTCTAACCCGCGCGACCTCTGTCGGGTAATGTCGCCACTACAACCCCGTTGAATTCTGGTATGTTTGCACTATACAGTTTTTAGAAAAAGCTTGTTAATGGATGGTGTTGAAGCATGACTACACGAACGAATTCAAATTTCAGTAACTAATTGTCCTGTGACTAAAGTTGTGAAGTTCATATAATTGCATGTATTTTTTGTTAATGGTGCATAACTTTCTGAAAATTAAAATCTGTATATTTCATGAGTAGTATGGTAGAATTTAGCGCTTCCAATAAAAAAATCGCATTATGAAAACAAGGCTAAATCACTATAAAAAGTAGGATTTAGCATTTTGTAGCATTTATTGAGAAAATTATTATTAAGGGATGACTCTTTGAGATAAAAGCATATTTCGATGTATTTCAGATTTTTACATTAAAATCAAGAAATAAGGAGGAAACTATTTTAATAGTTCGCCATTTGTGAACTTCAAGAAATATAAAAGCATAAGAAGTAACGTGAGTCCCTAGGAGTAGGGCCTTCATCTTACCCGAGTTCTTCGTACAGCGAACTGAGAAATATGAGACCCCTTATACGGCCCTGAACGCTCAAGCTTTCAAGATAAGTTTTTTACAATTGTTCTTATTATTTTTTAACTATATTTTGTCAGTTCAATCTTGATTATAAATTAAACGCAGCCACTCTCAAACTGTTTCAGACATCGATGTGTTGTTGTCGATGTCACATTACTAGTTGGAGAAAGGGAACTCCAAGGAAACCAAAGAAACTAAATCAAAATGCAATTTAGCAATTAATATCTCAGAATCACGACCATTTCCCAATTTGTATGTAATTTCGTATTTTGCAAACAATTTCGCGTTTTATTGCAGATTGGAAACTTTCAGAACTGTACCTCACCGACCACCAAACAAACAATTATTACCAATTTCTTCAGAGTTTAGTAACATTTCGCATTTCAAGTCATTGCTAAAATTTATCATCTCTATTCATGAGGTCAAATTAAATCCTAGATAAAAATGTTTTACGTTCAATGGTATTTTGCATAATTTAGATGTTTTGGGAGTAGGCGTGTATTTATTAGCATATTTTTCATTTTGATCTAAAAGAACACCTTTGTTTTTAAGTACAAATAATTAATGGAAACCATAAGCTTTCTGAATGTCGCATACGAAAACTTGTAAATGACTAATGCCCAGAACCTGCGAAGTAAAATCTATTGATGAATCCACTAAAACAAGGAACATTTAAATACGTTATGGTTTTATTCATATATTAAATGGTTTTAAATAAGAAAATACATTCGCTGTGTACCTAAATTTCAGAGAATATATTTCGTAGACGTGACAAAATATAGACATGTGCCCATCAGATCAAAGAATGTGGAAAGTTATTTTTTTAAATATAAGACGATCTTGTCTAAAGCGTGAATCATTCTAATATCAGTAAATTGAAATAGTTGGAAAACGTGTATGTTACTCTTTAGAGAGTTACTCTTAATGCAAAATAAAATGTCCAGAAGTAAATAAACAGTTTCATTTTTCTTATTACCTCTTTCGATCTTTTACAAAAAAATACATTTAATATCATCGCAGAATACCTGTTATTATAACCAAACTTTGCATATTTTAAACATTTTTGTGCTTATTTCGACATTTTTGTGGTACATTTGCATACGTATTTTAAGGATAAAAGCTTTCATAAATTTCCTAGTTCTAGTCATTAATACAGTTTTATAATATAATTAATACTATAACGTGTTGCAAGAGACGGTTAATGATTCTAAGACATCAGGACTGGGCTTTGAACTCATTGTTGGCTAGTAGGGCAATCCAATTCAAAGAGTAAAGTTTAACCTGAGTGATTATTGATGGTATTAGGTAGTAGGTTGATGGTAGTAGGTAATGTTTTATTAATGTGGTATATTCGTGTCAGTCGCTAGTCAAACCTCGATCATTTATTTCAACTTCAGATTAACATTAGCTGCTTGTAAAAATGAGCGGAGCATTTAAATCATTATTTGTAAATAGGTGAAAGAGAAATATTGAATAGGTGCTCTAGAAAAACAATGTTTTTTTAATAAATACAGACACTTGCATGTTTTTCCATTTTCCAAGTTGGCAGCACATAAAATGGGTTAGGTTAACTTCGGCTCCCGTACTTTTCTTTATTTCTGCTTTGAATATGCCCACGTTGTTTCTATTGAAAGTGAATTATTGTCAAATAGTTTGTGCTTGTGTGTGGCACCAAATTATAAGACTAGGGTCGTTTTGTCTCGAACCCCACTTGAAACAGTGGTAACAATAGTATGATTTCTTCAGCATAACTCCCAGGCTTCTAGTTACTCCGGTTGAGATGAATTTTTATAAATTAGTTTTTATAAATTACTCTTAAGAATGTCCGGTGAGGTGTGATACATTTAATAATAATTTATTCTTTAAAAAAGTTACTACGTATTAAATAACCGAACAAAAGTACTTTCACTGTATAACTTCTTCAATAACTTAAAAAACATTATGCCCGTGAAAGCTTTTCCGTAAGAACCTGTACTAATTTAAACTTCTTTTATTAAACATTTTGGCGAGTAAGGGCGTATTCTTTTCTTACCATTTTGAAGGACTGATATATTGCTTTCATTTGAAATATTGTTTGGGGATACTTCACCGTGGTCGATGTATCCAACATACTGCTTTAATGTCATTGCCAGAAGAAAAATGAAGTACTTTTGAATACACGGCGCAGTGAAAAGTAGAATAATAATAAAACCAACAAACTCTTGAAAAAAGAGTAATGTCTTCATACACTGTTTGCCCCTCATTTAAAATGTCGGTCCCGCAACTAACATTGACAATCAATCGCAGGTCCTGCATTCGGCGATCCAATTCATCTTGTGGATATGCAATGTTTACAGTTCGTTTACAATTAAAATATCAGCGAAATTATTTGTACAACGAAGAGCTGGAACTACTGACACTTCGAAATACTCCGAAAGACAAAGAAATATAAAAGTTGAGAATCGCCTTGATATGGGAGGGCAAACAAATTGAACAAAAAAAAAGAATATAATGTAATAATGTGAGACAAGTATTATCTTCAACAATTTCGACTATTCTTTTAGACAGTACTTTGGCAGTCTAAAAATTATTTCAAATTGATGGAGAATTAGCGGTTTTTTTTGCCGTACGATGGACGCAGAGGGCATAAAAGATATAAACTTGCGAATTGACTTATCTAAAGTGAGGTCCACTGTCAGACGGGTAAGTCCCACAGCGCTCGCAACAAATATGATAACACAAGATCTCGCAATACCCTTACTGTACACATTATCGCCTATTAAAAAATACAAAATGAGGAGCACTGATGGATGCACATCAAGATACAAATAGCTCAGACGGAAAAAGGCGTAATTTCAATTAAGAGGAAAACCTCAACTACATCGTCTGTGAATGTCTTACGCATGTCTCACTGATGTATCACATTTACATTTGCCCTAATACTTCCCGTCCTTGTGCTCTTGGATCAGCGAATTGAATAAAAATCTGATTAATAAAAGACTTTTCAGTGAAACATAATAAATATTTTGTGTTTCGTGTTACATGATTTCACTTTGTCGTAACCACGGCCCGACAATAAGATATGTCTGCTGAAAATACTTCGTTTTCCGATGCACGATTACAATAATTTCTCTTCTTACGAAGTTAAAAATGTTAATTTTCTTCAAATACAATCTCTGATATTTTTTCCACCTTATTTATTTCTGTCTAATAATTAATATTGTCAATTTTGCTATAAATTTGTCAATTTAACAATGTTGTTGTATAGTGGACTGTGACAGTAAATCTAAGCGCAGCAATATTCAAAGATCATTATCCATGAAGAAACAACACAGATGTGTTTTTTGGCAGTTCTGAAACTGAATCATTATGTTCATGAAGAATCTTTGCAAAGCAGAAGTTTCACCTTAAATGAAATGCTGAAATTATTTTCACGTATATAGAAAAGAAAGAAAGCATATTATACGCGTATAATGATCAATTGTACGAGAGTAATGTACATATAAAAGAAATGACAGAACATTATCTACTATTTAAAAGGGTAAAACATATTTTATTTTATATACACCTTTCTTTCTACTCCTCGACAATGATTTAACAATTTGAATGCTATTTTCATTAGAAAAGGAGAGATGATATTTATTTTTGGTTCTTTCCTAATAATTCTGCAAAAGTCTAGGGTTTGATGAGGGGCAAAAAATATAACCTTTTGCCGATGAATGTATACTAGGAAATGCCCAATACATGTGGCACCTGCCCCTGATTTTTAAGCAACGTTCAAGGCAGATATTCGACAGGTCACGTTTTGACAAATTGACACAATGAACGAGATTTCAAATACCCACCAAACATCTATACATAAGGCGTTGTCTAATATCAGAAGCAAATGCAATGTGTACAAATGCGAACTTTATCTAAAGAATGACTGTTTTTTATGAATGATATCCTTTGTCCCTGTGTTTATTGAAAGGTATTTCGCTCTTTGCTTTTTACTTTTATGTATTTGTGCTTTGAGTTGTCATTTGTATGAAAACAATCCCTGTAAAGCAGTTATGCTGGACTGTGGAAATAACGTGTTTTAAAAAATGCGAGTAACTCTTTTATATAGGCCTACGCATCTCTAGACGCAAAAGGTTTAAATACCACAGTTTAGGAATTTGTCTGTTGATTGCAATTAGTCACATCTTCTGAGAAAACAAGTCTCGCGATGCAGCGATTTGAATCACATTTACACAATCTTGAGTCGAAACGGATGTGTATAACAAGGAAGACAAGTCGGGTCAAATGTCTTGCCTTAGTACACGATGGGTTAATGCAGATGGCGAATGAAAGACGATAAGTAGTTGCAAGTCTGGAAATTCGATAGTGAAGTTCTGCAAAGAGAACGAGTGTTATTAATTTAGCCTGATTATTCTACTTAAGTAAATAACTAAAACGTTACGACGATGTAAAAAGTAAGGAAGGAAATATATTGGGCATGGCATACAAAGAGTCAAAACTCGCGAAATAATCGTAAACATTAGTTACCTATTGTGTATGAAAACGATTCTGGGTTTGAAATATAAAATTATCTAGTTTGTTAGTTCCTCTAATCTTGAAATAATAATATTAAAACGTAGCTCATTTTCTAATTTGTTTGTAACAACAAAACCCTAGCAAAGAGTACATTGTGACAGCTCGATTGCTTCAGTGTTTTAAACATACACTCAATACATCGTATATTGCTATCACAACCATGTTCGTACTGTATCTGACAATGAGATGCAATAAAATAAATCTTCAATGAGTACAATAAAGTTGCCAAAATACATAGATTGATTTTTTTTGCATTATCACCATTTCACGTATAAGCAATACAATTTTTTCTCGATGCAATATATAGTTGATAATAATTTCAACATGAATAACCCAAAAACTTTTCTGATAGGCCCACGACAAAGAAGACTCGCTAGCAAATCAAATTTGTTGGGAGTGCTGGTGACTCCTGCGTTGCGATCTTGACCGCGAGAAAGAGCCAGAATCTCGAACGCGGGTTACATGGCCAACTACAAACTATGTTCGTCACCGCGTCCGACATAATGCACTCAGTGTCACTCATACCGTTACTTACGTTTCTTCTCTGAGGAAGGAATATAGGATCTAACCAGAACCTCTTTTATTGTCGGTATTCACTTCCGAAAACAAGACGGAAGGCAACTGCATTTCCGGGCACCCATTCCCACTGAACATATCTATGAACTCCACATTACTTACTACGAACCTATAAACTCCAAACTCCTCACTACATTACCTACGAACACTTCTAATTGAACAATTATGTACTATAATATATAATACTAGTAAATTAATAAAACATACTACGAGAAAAATGAAATTATAATATTCATTACACAATTCATAAATACGAGTATGTTAAACGATAAACATGGTTGTCAGATAACGTAGAGAACCAAATGTGGTGTAAATAGCTATTTTGCAAATTATAAAGTTATAAAAGGTGAAAATCAAGGATTGAACATAATTAAGTAGAAAAATTGTTTTACTTCGAATAGCAACGCCCCTCAAATTGTTCAGGGAGGCCGGGGTTCCCACGAGCTTAGGTGGCTCAAGGCACCAATTGATGTCAGTTTAGTTAGTTTTCTAGGCTTTCTCCAATTAATACTAAGCAAATGTCGGAACAGTACCCTAACCGGGAAAACGGACTTCGCGTGATCTCTCCTTCCTCTTCCTTGTCTTATCCTCTCCCCTTACATACACACACACACACGTGACGTTACACGTTACGGGAACACTACCCCACATGCAGAGAGACCAGTCGGGAGTTTAGAGCTTGACGGTGCCCCGTTGGTGGGAATACCTGGACGGTGAAAACCCAGCAATCCGACGTGTGGGTCAGCGCCGGATCTCGCCAGCCGGTGGGGGAAGTTTCCCCCCCCCCTCCGATAAAAACATGTTCTACAGTTACGGGACTTAAGACTTTAGTAACTGACGCATCCGGAAACATCAATCAATCAAACAGTCATCTATCAATCCCCTGCTCCGCTTATGATTGTCTCACATTTAGCAGGGTTCCATTATATGCCACTAGGGTGTGTGTCATGGCACACAGGATTTCACCTTTTGAAAATACACCGTAGTCAGTTGGATTTGAACTCACAAAATTCGATTTAGGAAGCCAATGCGCTAACTTCCTCTGGGTCAGCTATTTTTTATCTTATGTTTTTATTAAAATTGTTTATTCTGTCTTTACCATTTCTAATTCCACTTTTCTAACGCACTCGGAGGATCTAGGGATCTTCTTTGATCATGTTTTCTTGTTACTCAATTTATTTTAGAGAGTTGTGGTTCAGGTTGTTGGAAGGACATTGGGAAACCACTGTTTGACAGTATATCGACCCGGTTACAGGATTATCCGTGGTCTCTTTTTGGAACAACTTTCTCCAAACAGATAACATATGTCAATAGCAAATAACATACTTGCCCGAAATCCCGAAGTTAAGAACCAGGGAACCTGATGTACCAGCAATGAGAACAATGAATAATAATAATAATAATAATAATAATAATAATAATAATAATAATAATAACAGAAATAAAAAGAAACGGTTATTATAATTGAATTATTTTGCAAATTTATGTGAGAACTTTCCTATATGCCCAAGCCGAGGCCCGGCGAAAAATTTAGGTATGGTTGGTAGCTACGCCCATACGACTAATTCCGAGTGGATGAAATATCTTCTCGGAATTTGGGGTGAGAGAAATATTCCAGAGACGTCAAATTCCAGAAATGAATAAAGTTTGTCAGTACTGCGTCGAGTAAAGACGTAGTATATGCGAGCAATTACGCATGTATGTATGTTGTAAGAACGACTCAACAGTATTGCGATTTTACATTTTAATAGCGACATAACCGACAAAATTGATAAGTAAAAATATAGTTAAACGACTTTGTATCAAAATATACAAAGCGCAGCGCTATTTTTGGATTTCAAAACTGAACTGCTGAAGTTACATAAAAGAAATGTGAGAACATCTTAATTATAAACATGACAATTTGAAAAAAAAATGTTTCGTATTTTTCTCTTCATATACATTTTTGGGGGAAGAAGGGACCGCCACCCCAGTCAACTACCTACTCGGACTTAACATCAATTGCCGGCCCTGTCCAAGTCATCCAAAACTCTGGAAAGTTCAAGATATACAGGTATTTGGAACAGCTCATATTTTGTACGAAATATTGTATACGTACCGATAGCCACTAGATTTGCTTCCGAGGGGGCTCGTGCAAAGTGAATTACATTTTATATTTAACTGACCTCTAACATCTTAAGTCGTAAATTAAATAAATATTTGACTGATGCTAATAATAAAATTAATAATAATAATAATAATAATAATAATAATAATAATAATAATAATGTCAAAGAACGGATGTTCACCAAAATCGTCCCTCAACAAGAGCCTTTGCCTCTACATCTCAACCACCCTTTCACCTTGACGTGGTGGATCTGATAAACTGAGCAACCTGAGTGGAACAGAAGGTATCAACCTCAGCGGAAACTAGGTGAGTGAGCACACGAACAAGGTGGGGTCGGGGAAGGCTACACCCGACCGACGCACGATTTTTGTGTTCTCTCGCCCGGACGATGGCAGAACGTTCTGATTTGGCGGCGGAAGAGCCACCTGAGACACCAATAACTCAAGTAAGGAGGGTTACCGCCATTCCTCCTGGCCGTAGGTGGAAAAGACCCATCAACGTCAGGTATCAACAAACCCATCTTTGAGTACGTATGAGATTCAAGGTGGGCGTTATCCTCGGAAAAAGTGCCGCTGCCTGCGGAGCACCAGGACACATTTGAAACTGGTGCCGGCTATGGAAACACCAGCGACTCCTACGAGACATCCTGAATTGGCTACTCGGATAACCCGCTTCAAACAACAAAGTCTCTTCACTATCAACTAGTTTGCCTCCGTCCTTGAACATTAGTTCCTAACATGACATCTGTAGAGACCCGTTACAAGTGTCAACGCGAAGATAACTCTGGCATTCTACCGGCATATGAAATCGCGACAAAATGCGGAGCAAACCGGACAGACTGTCGCAGAAAAACGCAAGAAGAATTTTTAATGTTCAACGTGGAGTTGGGTATATGTACAGAACAAAATACATGAAAGGTAGTATGGCATTATCAGCAAACTAATCATTAGCATACGGAACAAAATTCGATAAGGTGAAAATGATCACAATTTCTCTAAGGATGTACCTGACGTGAATGTTCCCAAACAAGAAAAAGTAAATAAACTTGACAGAATAATAGACAAGTCTAAAATTGGCAAATGATCATTCAGCAGATAAAATGACCCCCACAGAACAAGATGTTGAAATTAAAAGAGAATTACATATACTGGACAGAATTACATATATGTGAAAATACCAAAAACTGAAAGTCGGTTATTTTTAAATCTACCTGATTTTCCTCATGGTGCTAGGTATGTAAAACTAGGCCTACAAAAAACCTTGAACCCCGGGGCAAGAAAATCCCAAGAGTAAATACCATAATGATAATAATAACAAATAACAACAAAAAAGTTACCGTAAATTTATCCTGAATGACACCAACGTTCGTGATGACAAGTATGGGCTAGGTGGAAAACATAGAGAAAATACAGACCATATTATGCAGCTCTCTAGCATATTATGCAGTGAATGCAGCTCTCTAGCATCCTCAGAACATACTAAACGACATGACATCGTTTGTAAAGTGGTGTACCAGCAACTATGCCACAATAATAACCTCTTGATGGGCAACCGAACATCTTATTATACAAGTACACTCCCGAACCAGTCCCTGAAACAAATGATCACAAAATGTACTGAAACATTTCCATCATCACAGATAGGTCTGTATCATCTAATAAACCGGACATTGTGTGGTATGACAAGAGATGTATCTGATTGATGTCACTGTTCCGATAGTTTACAACATCCCTAAGAAAAGGAGTGAAGAAATTATAAAATATCAACCTCTGGCAAATTAGTTAATGGAAATGTGGAGCGACATGGAAATGGTGACGATTGTACCAATAATTCTAGGTGCCATTGGTGATACTCCTTCATTATTGCATGATTCCTAGCTGAATTGCAGCTGAAGAAGGACTTCATCCAGCTGCAGATGATTGTCACACTAGACACATGTAACATCGTGAGAAAGTTTCTGAACATTGTTGGTTGATCCAGTGCTGATTATGACAGTTAAAACGTGCATCTCTTGTTCATGGTAACCGAGATGCTTGCGTGGAAACAAGTTCAAATGTGATATAAATAAAATAATAATAATAATATAATAACAACAATAATAATAAACAGATCCGGCATATCCGAGATACGTAAGGCAGTAGGCGATCACGGACGGAAGAATCGCGGGTTCGATTTCCGTCTCGGGCATGGGTGTGTTTTTGTATGTCTGAATATTTGTGTCGTCCATTCATCCTTCATTGTCATCATCATTACATATTCCATTCCCCAAAGACTGGCAACCTTGGGGGGATAAAAATGGGGTTTAGCATATGCTGATTTAGCAATGGGGTTATGCTGATCCCCCCCCCAAAAAGGAGTCACATGCACTTGCCAAGGGATAAATGTTTCTGAGTCTCGGTGAGTGCAGGTATATGTCGGCGCGAAATATACGGCTAATACGCGGCCAATAATAACAATAATAATAATAATAATAATAATAATAATAATAATAATAATAATAATAAGAAGAAGAAGAAGAAGAAGAAGAAGAGGAAGAAGAAGAAAAAGAAGAAGAAGAAAAAGAAATCTAGGTAGTACATACACCTGTCATTTCTAGACATTTTATCGAATGAGCAACCACGTGTCTGGCCAAAGTAATGTAACTACGTAACTAGCCAAAGTCTCTAGTCTCCTGGCTTTGGAAGAGAAACAAATGACCATGCCACCCACACACAATTGTTGCTTAGTAATAAGAGCACTATTTGCTCACAGTGGAGTTCCAAGTCATTTTACTTTTCAGCTAGACTCGCAAGGTCTATAGACCTTCTTTGATGATATTACTTTCTTTGTTTATTGCAGAGAGTTGTGACTTGACAAATAATAACTTTGGGATTTGCTGATAATATCTCGACCCAGTTTCCAGAATTTCCTTGGTCTTTTTTTGTAACGCGTTTGGTGCCTGACCTTAGAACCGTTTAGGCTTAATGCGAGGACATTGCTTTTATTTTCATTTTTGTTAACAAAAACCGTTTTATAACAAAGTGCTTACGGTTTAAATCCATATCTTTTGTAACTACATCAATATTATGCGTATTCCGTGCTTCTGTTTGTGAACAAAAATATGTGGAATTTTAAGTCCATTTCATCAATTGTGTTTACAGACTGTGTTGGATCTGAACAAATACATGACAGATGGTTTCCATGCTTCTTCAAATACTGTTGGAGCTCACAGAACTTGCGTCCTTAGCAATTTGACCATCACAAATAACCTTTCTACAGGCACTAGATAAAAAAGACCATTTGTATTGAAGTACCAAATAGAATCAAATAAAAAAGAGAATAACCAACTGTCAGTGCTATTCTTTTTATAATTCTCTCCAGGTTTGATGTGCACTTTTAATGACTTTTCAGGCAATTTTTTTACGAAATTCTTTAAATTGTTTTGTTCTTTTGTACAATAAAAACCTCAACAATAATCTTCCTCTCAGTGCGGGAACGAACATTCATGAATATATCAACTCTGCTTACAGTCATAGGAACACGTCAAGTGATGTTTCCGTTCAAGACATCAATAGTAACTGTGAAATCAGAAAAAAAATTCTAAAGGGAAAAATCCAAGTTTTGAAATTTTTCTGATCTATAAAAATATTAATGTCATTGCTAAAGACAATGTAGTAATAAGCAAAATTAATCTCGTCTCACTGAAAAATCACTGATCTGGAAGAAAAGGAAATACCCTCAAATTCTGAGATGGAACCCGAGATCTGTTAATCAGACGATTTATCAATGGGATACCTACAGTTGTATGAACAATTTCCAAAGAGGTAGATCCTTCAAATTGACCCTTGCAACCCTCTTCGTATTCAAAATGCGGAAGAAAACTGTCAATAACTGTTTTCAATGTCGTAATTTATCAATTGTATGACGTACGAGATAACGTCTTATACATGTTTGTTTTTGACATGTACTTGACGGTGAAACGTTAGGACCATCATAGTGTCCCAAATGATTCTACACCAAACAAAATATATCTGGTATCACTCATGAATGGACACGTAAACAGGGAGAGCGCTGGGAAGGGGTTAAAATGTAAATATCATCATTCATTTCAATGAACATATTTCACATTTTGTGATGAGATAAAGACTCAAACGTGTGCTTAATGGCCCATGTAATGTGATTTGGATAATCGTTAATCAAACAACTACAGCCAGCGACTTAGAAAAATACATTTAAAATCAAGGTTATCATATACAATAGCGAGTTCTTCTAATATCGCATATCCTAGGCAGAATAGTGGCTTCTTATTCTCCTATTCCGTGCAGAGACTAAGATAATCGGCTGAAACGACGCGTGATGGCCGACGTCGCAGAAAATGGAAAATCCGGTCGAGCTAAAAAAAAGAAGTCCATCGCGGGGGTGGGGGAGGACGCAGAAGAAGAAAAAAAGAAAGAAGCAGCGCGGTGGTCATCTGTGGAGCGATAGGAGGCCGCGGGGGTCGGGGGTCAGCGATAAGGGATTCGCACGCGCTGGAGTCGTGGTGCGTGGGGGGGCGCCGGTCGGGCGAGGGCGGCGCAGTGAGCGGGGCCCGGGACGATGAGGGCGCTACACGCGCACCGCGGGACTCTCGAGGGCCGCGCAGCGCGCGCGCCGGGAGGAGGAGGCGGAGCGGCATGGGCCGGGCCGCGGCGGCGGCGGGAGGGGCGGGCAAAGGGGCGGCAAGGCGCTGGAGGCGGAGAACGCTGGGGGTCGCGCCGGGAAGCCCAGGGTGCACGGGGCGCGCAGATCGCCTGTAAGTACGTCCTCTTGATACTACGCACTTACGTTTGTTAGTGATTTAGTGATTGGGCACGTAACTAGAGGGTCATTATCGTATGTAAGCATGTTGTTTTGTCCGGGAGGTGCGGAGATTTTGCTGCTGTATGGGAGATGCCGGATTCGAACATAGAGAGCGTTTTCACAAGGTATTCACAGAGGGCAGCCAGTCGGGACACTTTTAGGCTGACGGGTTCCGCTTGTGTAGTAGTGTATGCGTGTAGATTAAGTGTGTGTGTGGGGTGTCAGAGCTGAGGATAGGAAAGGAAGAGAAATGTGAGTGGCACGGTCGTGGCGTTTGTTAGGATATGCCGGATTTCGCCTAGTGTTATGAGAATCGGAAATAGACAGAGAGGGCTACAATTCTATCAGAGGCGTGCTTTGGCTATAAGGTGGATGAAAACCTGATGTGGGACTGACCTAGGAGACGGTAGAGGACTGATGCATCAGTGATGCTGGGCTCTTGTTGTTTGATTTTTGATTGATGGTTGTTTTGGGGAGTACATTTATGGGTTGTTTTGTTAAGGATGTTTTTGACAGGAGGAGGTGATATTTCAATGGTGAGATCGGGGCTGACTACCAGTCAGTTTTTTTTTTAGAGTCTTAGCGGGGCAGGCCAGTGATAGCTTAGTTTCTAACATATGTGATAGTGTAGTGTAGTGCATGTAAGTGTACGTAAGTAAGGGATGAGGATAGTACAAGGAAGAGGAAGGAAAGTTCGCACGCCGTTTGCTAGAGTACTGCTTCGTCATTCGCGTGGTATCGGCCGGAGGAACCATGGAAAATTACTGCACGGAGCAACCGGCGGCTAGAATTCTCCTTCAGTCAGAGGCTGAATTGGACCTAGCTATCTGGACAGTGTCAAAACTCTTGCTACCGAGAAGTCTCAAAATCTAAGATATTCCAGCCAGAGGCACTGCAGGGACATAACAACAATGGTCATCAATATAATTGATTCGATTGAAGTTTTGTTGATGTACTAGGAATTGATGCGATTGATGTTATGATCCGCGAAGCGTGTCAGTGTGACGTTGGTGATGTCCATGAAATTGTTGGCTTTATTAAAGGTAATAACACAGTGCATTGAAAATTGCGAATACATTGGCGAGTCGTGAAGGGAGGAGGGAATTTATTTAGAAATGTTCAATGCAGGGGTAGTCATTAGTAAACATTTTCTAATTTTCGGAAATCATTTCATCTACATGAAATACTTTAAGAGATAAAGATTTCCAAATTGTGAAGCCATGTTTGCATGCTGTTATGAATCCACAAGGTCTTTTGTTAGCATCGGACTAGCACGTGGTGAAGCACGAGGTTGCAGTTGGCGCCATATTGAAATTTCAACACATACAGGGCATCAGATCGCGATATTTGTCCGGCACAACCCACTCCCATTGGATACTTTCTAGGTGGTGTCAATTTCAAACGTATTCTAAAGCACTAAGAAATTCTCATATACGTGTTGTGTTCATTGTTCGAATCATCATAATATCTGCAGCAGAATAATGCCTTCAGATATCATAATGCTTCGGAATCTCCCTCCATCCATTTGATATTATTTCTTTACTAGCTTGGCATTACGCCTCCGGCAAAGATTTTCTTGATAAATGTTTTATTTGTGCTTTGGAAGTTCGTAATAAAAATGAATTTTTAACATAATAATAAAAAACGCACTTGCCCGACTCGTCCCGTTTTTGGACATAGAAAGTTATATGAGAAAGTACGATAAAAATAATGGCTTAATTTTGTTATATGATGACAACATTGTATAGTTATAGTCACTCTGAAGAACAAAGTCTTAGTGTTTTATATCAATTCCGGAAAGAGTGAAGTCACTACGTTTCACCAATGTAGTCGTAAGTGAATTAAAAATATAGAAAACGCATATTTTTATATAATTCATCTAGAATTTCTAGAGAGGAAGACCAAGACTTATATCAATCGATTTGTCTTGTTGAGAAGAAATTAACGAACTATTGATAACACTTCCAAATGCCTGAAGTCACCCCGTAAGATTTAGATGCTTCAAATACGTTTATTAGAGAATTTTTTTTAATATTTTGGATAGATAAAATCATTTCCCTACTAGGAGACCGAAACCAGGAGATGTCGAATGACACTTCGATTTGCAAAACGAAAGGAGTCTAATTGTGAGTGACGAAAGAACGCAGGTTGCTCGATTACTACATAAGGAATTTCTCTAGTTAGTACATTCACTCTTTTTCTTACGAGGACATTTTCCTGCATCAGGGAATGTCGATTTCGCCGGGTACCCACTATATCCCTCAACAGGTCAATACTACTCGTATTAACCTGTTATACTATACACACTAGCGGGCTCCTCGGTCTGTGGTCAGCAGACTCACAAGGTCTTCCGCGAATACACACACACATGAAAGACAAGGAACAAACAATCATGCCTTTGGCGGGACCCGGACCCGCGAGCTCTCGAACCGAGTCGGCACACGCGCTAGCAACCTCGGTCATCCAGGTCGGTCTGGTACAGTCACATTAATAATTGTACGATTTATAAAATCATAACATTGGTAATTTTCACTTAATTTTGGTGATTAAGTAGATAATGTACGTAATTGTTAATTAATTTCCGTACAATATTTGTCATTGCTATTCAATTGCCTTCTGAGCGAGTGTAGATTCGTTCATCTTCACATCCATTTCTTTGCATCACGTCAAATTTACAAGGATTACTCCGGTACTTGAAACAATTAGTATTTTTATTATTATAATTCTTATTTGTGTTATTAGTATTATTTGTACGGCTTGATTGGTAAAACAATGTCACAATCGCGACAACGGCTTGTTCTGCAGTTAGAATCTTAAAAATCTTAAAAGAAAACGTCGTTCGGTTTCCGCACAACGGCATTGAAAGATGATTCGATCACTGCAATGGAAAATGATTTCATCTGATGAGGATGAAGATGGATGACGTGTTGGAATGAGACACAAGAGAATCGGGAGAGCCAGCACGGAGAAAACTTGTTGCCACCACAACTGTTACATGAAGTGTCTTCATTTGAATCCATGACGTTCTGAAAGTTTGACAATCTGGCCACTATGCTACGGGTCGCACCCATTATTTACGTATGGAAAGACTGCACGCAAGAATTTAATAGGGACATTCTAGAACGGACGGTAATGGTACCCAAAAAGGGACAAAGAGCCGTCCGCATCATTACTCCAGTGCGAAGGTGGAACTGTATCGTTGTGTTTCTAATGACATGAGTACTCATGATCTCTTTGACAGCGATATTGTCCTTAATATTAGGGAACTTAATATTAACATCCATCAATATTAGGGAATGAGCTTCACGAAAAAAAACAAATTTTTCCTGTGTTTCTTGATAATGTGAGGATTTATGTAAGTTTAACAAAGGCACGCGTCCATGGCTGAAGAAAAAAGATTGGGGGAAAGGAGGTCACCGGCCAGAGATGAGAATTAAGGCGACCTCCAAAACGCGGCAGTCAATCTTGTCGCTTATCAGGACAAGGGCTTATTATTGGGTAGCAGGAAATGTATTGCCTTTAAAAGCGATTAAAACACTCCATTATTTTGAAAAAGTACTTGTATACAAGGTCAGGGAGTTACAAAACATTGTTCTATAAAATTATTGTCAATTGCTTGTTCTTGAGCAATAAACTAAATATTTTTATTTCTTAGCATATCACTTTAAAATGACTGGGTCTAACATGTATTAAAATCGTTTTCAATTTTTAAAAATTGGTATGCAACTTATATTTAAGTCAAAAAAATGTTTGTTTGTAAAGCTTCTTGGGAATTGTAATTACGTATGCATAGATAAAGTATCATAAACAATGACATTAAATACTTATTTTGCGATTTCTTATAAATTAATTTGACATTAAGAATGAAAATGTAGACTGTAGAACCATGAAAAGAATAACGTAGATGTTACAATTTAAAAGTGTTTGCCAGTTTTCCATGACCCACAGTTCAGAACAAGATAACAGCAGTAACTATCATTCAGAAACCCGACAATCAGACTTCTATATGGTGTCCATCGCCTTATATAACGAGCGCTGACACCAACAAAATGCAAGTAACTTGAACAAGGAAAGTTCTTTAAGACAATGAAAAAAGGCAACTGCGAGTAATTTGTACTATATCTAACAAAAATTGGCAGGCAAGACATCGCATGTGAGCTATGAATACAATATTTATCTGAAGAATTGTACTTCAAAAATTAATCTCCAGATAAAAATACAAAATAGCTAGGACATGTTGGAATAAAATGAAAGTGACCAGGAAGAAATAATAAAAACGGGTCAGGGTTGAGATAATTCAAAAGAAGACCAGTGATTTCAGATAAGCAAACTTGAAGCAAATGTTTTTTCAAAAAATAGTGAAATAAGACGATAGATACGATTTTTTTAATCTTCTGAAGATTTACGTTTCCAAATTTTTATTGAACTAGATACAAAGGAGAACATATACTCGCAGAAAGTAAATGTTTGAAAAATTCAAAACACATCATGTGTTCCAGTATTAAATATATCATGATCAATTAATCATTATCAAAGTTTTGCTTAGTTTTACAATAATATTCACCAAGTAAAACAATTTTTTACTGAAAAATCAAAAAGAAAAATTTTTAATTCATTTCTTACCTTAGTGTGTCAACATTTTCAATAAGTTTCGGTAACATCGTACTCCTATTTCCTAACGAATTATTCTTCTCTTATGAGACGTAACCCAAAATTTTTGGAACCAGTTGTGTAAGTGGTAATACGTTTCAATAGATTTGTTTAGTTCAGTCCATATCAGACACTCGGTTCTTTTTGAAGAGTTGCGATTCCTGCAGTTAAAATGTTTAAACAAATATTCAGTGTACCTAAAGAAATTATCTGGAAGCAAAGAAGAAGTAAATTAGTCGATTCATTGTACTATTAGCATATTTGCAGGGACGTTAGTTTGTCTGTTGCACGTCATTGAATATTTACGTGTGTGGGTGAACCAGAGACGTCAATTATGGCCTCTGCCAGTTTTCTTCTCGAGTGTTTTCCGCTTAGAGAAGGGCAACTTTCCAACTGAAAGCCACTAACCTCGTTATCAGCTGTTGAACACATGGCAGATACAAAAGGGTGATAATCTCCCCTCTGAGTATTTGAGAGGCGACGAAATGACCTCTTGTAGTGATCCGCAGTTTATGACATTTCATGTACCACGGTCCATTTTATGAGAAAAGCTTCGCCTTTGTTTCAAAATATCGCTCTGTAACTTGAAATAGGCAATAAAACGTTCGATTAGAAGAAAGACTTTATTGAATGAACATGGAATGGAGGAGCAAAAATATTAATACAATTAATGAAGTACTTCGTGCCTGCATTATGACATTGCATTTATCAAGATCCATTTTGTGACATACGCTTTGCGTTTGATTCAATATGTTGCCATAGAATTTGGAATAAGTATTAAAAAATGTTCAGTTAGGAGAAATAATGTGTATTGAATAAATACGAACTCTAAATACAAAGGAGAGAAAATATTAATTTGGATTAATACAGTATTTCGTTAAGGTTCAGATTTAGGTATATTGCGGCTCCCAAGCAGAAAGTCGTGTATCCCTCCCCCCTCTAGTTTACTAAAACCCATCGCGACACTGAATTTGCTGGATATTTACTTTAAAAAAATAATGTGTACTTAACACTAGTCTTATACTGCACCATTAAAAATGTCATTTTTATACACTCACTTCTTGGCGCGCACAAAAGTCTAATTAAAAATTATTTTATGAACATTTTTTGAACGTTTTGTGATTTTCTTCGGGGGCGTGGGGCACCACGGCCTGCCAGCTCCTAAGCATCCGCTTATTTTGCTCATTGATGATTCCGACCCTGAATTCGTGTAATATTTTGCAGGGCTGACTGTTATCATTCTGCTGTTCCTCCTTGGAGTCTCCGGCTCGGTGATTCTCTGGCAAACACGACTGTGGGATGACTACATCGATTCCGTGAGTACTTAATAACAATTTTAAATTAGGACTTATAAACTTACTTTAAATTTGACGATAAGTTCGTCATTAAGAGCCATTTTATATTTAGTTAGCTTTGAACAACCTGTCTGAAGTGTTTTAAAAATATCTGATTATGAACTAGTAAATCAAGCTAGTTTGCAACCAAAAACTGCCTTCGGAACTACTTCCGAAATGTGGTGGCAACATTGCAAGAACATTTTAAAAATATCTAAGATTTGTTCTAATAAAATCTCGTACGTCTCTCGATCTGTATGTATGTATGTTAGTCAAGTTGTGAAATGAAAACTGAAAACCAGAAACATTTTCTACCATATTACGAAAAGTTTACTTGAATACACCAATTCATAACTTTTTAGAGGTTTTCGACAAAATAATTTCGGAAGAATATATCTTGTATCTCCTCTATCTGTATACTAGAGAAGAAGTATCATACTAAATTAAATAAAAAAATCATTAAATCCATTAAACTGACATAATAGCTTCAAAACAATTCGAGATCTTGGATTCATTGGTCAGCACCTCATTACTTTTCTGCGCGGTAAAAATTCTATATTCATTCATTGTTCGAAGTTGTAGGTTACAGCTATGACTTCTAAAACATATAAAATTAGAATTCTAAAAAATAAAATCATATCATGAGATTATAAAATGTGTTTTGAAATATTTTAACTGTCTTTTTTGGGGGGGGGGGGAAGCAAAGTTTGATACTTTACTCTCCGCTATATTTGTATTTGCCCCTCCATACAAATTCTTGAACATTGCACTCAGATATATTGCGGTCCAATGAGTTGACACTACTAATAAGACTTATCTCAATTTTGAAATGTTTTAATGCAAATAATTCTTATTTTATTACTAATTCATTATCGCAAAACCAAAATTTTTACCGCTCATCTCCACCAAAAAACGAGTGACAGACCTGCTTGTTATCAAGCTGGCCCCCACCATAACAGCAATCAAACCAACCCGTTTTTTAGGTGAAGGTAAGCGAAAAAAATTGATATTGAGATATTAAATTAATAATAAAATCATTAAAAATTCTGGTACTAGATTGATTTGATTCTGCTGGTGTACGGGTGAGCTTGATGAACCTCCTGGTATCCACTGGTTTGACAAACTCTTAATGTCCGTGCGCAAGACGTGTTCATAGTGCACTATTCATGTCCTCTCTACTTCATAAAATATTGCTTTTTCTATTTACTATTTCGCTTCGTATATAATTATTCCTTTTCCTGTAGTTTGTTGTATCCGCAGCTTCTACGCCTAAAGTTCATCACTAAAATTAAAAGCTTTAATCTTGTTTTTTCATCTACCGCCCATATTTCTGACCCATAAATTGTAACTGTAATAAATTGTAACTACTTATGTAAAGGAAAATCGCTCTTAGGTAGTGTTATTAATACTCTTGTTCTACAACGTGATGTCTATACTTCTGTAGAGTTCATATATTTTAGTGAAAAATACGGGACACCTAATATTTCTCCTCAATGAATTGCGAAATCACAAAAGATTCTCATTGAGTAAGAGGCTGCTTAGCGTCTTTGCGATATATAAGTTTTTTTTTTTACAGAACAAGTCCGCGGAACTATGCTATGTACGGGGGAAAGAGGGCACGTAGAAGGATACTATATTAGGTTTTCGTGTAATCTTAAGAATCTTAGAAAATTACGATGAATATTTTTAATTCAGGTGCCCAGTAGTGAAAAGAATGGGGCATGTCGACGTACCGACATTGTTTTTTTTTGCGACAGCCGGACAGAACTGGGATAAACGGAAGGATACTGAATTTTGCGGGATATATACAACCCTAGACATCGTGTCACTTTCGCTCCCAAATCAATTCTTTCTTTTATTTTTCCTTCGTTCACTTTATATTGAACATAACTTGCAAGTAATTAGATTTTCCTACTCCTTCATTTTTATATTTTCTGTAGGGAGATCTACTGGCCTCTAATATTTTATCGTACCAGATATTCAGATTGGTCCATTTAGGTTTATTCAGACAAAAACAGGAAAAAATTTATGTGTCGTAGGGGGGAAAAGATTATTGTGAGTCCATATTTATTGTGAGTCCAACGTGTATATACAATTCATTGACTTTACGTGTCATATGATTCATATTGTCAGCATCTTTAGCAATGATCATTTGCAACATTTAAAGTCTAAAATTTGTTCTTTTGAATTGTCACTCCCAAAATTTTTACTCTGGGAATGGAAGGCCTTTACTCATTGGGAATGTATCAAATGTCTGTTGCAAGTCTTTATCTGCCTCTCATTGCTCTTACAAAGGTTTTGTGTGTCATCAATTAAATTCTACATGATCACTGAATTGTTCATTTCTTGCCAAACTCTTATTGTTAAAGTACTCTATCGGTACTCTATCGGTATTTTTTTATATTTTTTCGTCAGATCAATCAAACCCACATGAATCTCTTTGTCTCGGTTCATTCTTTTTTTATTAGTGGTTGTGGTAAATATATTGTCTCCTAACGATCTGCCGACCCTAAAATTTGTACACGTAAGTTTCCGCGGCTCGAATCCATAAATTCTCGGCTATCCGGGAGACGCCGCGTCGTTGACCCTAATATTGCATTGCTCTTCTCCAATCTTTCTTTTATTTTCTGCTCAATTTTGTATCGAATTATTCTGATGCAGTCTCCCTACGGAAGTAGTCACTTCAATTCCCCAGTAATTCTCGTCGCAGCCTCTGGCCCTTTTCTGTAAATTGTTGTGAGATAAGATTTCCGTCTTCAATGGTATATTCTCCTCTTTTGGACCTTGAAAACATACAAGTACATAGTATGTAGGAGCATATGGTGCTATTTAAATGGACCGAAATTTACCAGTTCAGTCGGTGTATCCCCTGGACCAGATGATTTTTTAATGTTGTTTTTAGTGCTTGTTATAAATCACATTCAGTTACATATAATTTTCCTTCCATTTTCTTTCCGTATTATCTATTTTAAAATTTCTATTTTTTTGAAGAGAAGTCTTTGAAGTACTCTTTCCACGAATTTCTATTGGTATTAAAATGTAACCTTTCTACGTATGCTTCTATTGCAATGAAAAAGGTCTCTAGAACTTAGTAACGTCGTCAGTTTCTCGCTAATATTTTTGTACAGAGTACAGTCACTCGTGTGTCGTACAGGAAACCTCCTACAAAGCATTGCCGAGATCCAAAGCATAAACAACAAGGGTGAGATTTGAAAATGTGAACATTTGCGGCGTTGTACGTGTAGTATTCATGTATTTATCGCCTCTCCATCTGCTTTCCTCAGTTAGAGCTCGACGCATAATAAGCGTCATAAGGCTGAACGCAACACGTGTCCGTGGGAAAGGACACACTTGGAACACGCACGTGCAGCGAGGCTGGCAACTACGCATTCGTAATTTAAGAGCGGCAACTAGGGTAAGCCCCACAGCAGCTTGGGTGCGGACAAAACCTTGAGTTGTTTCTTTCACTCCGCGCTACCTCTCGGCAAACCTAAGAACTATTCAGTCGAATGCTTTCATTCACAAGTTCGCTACTAGAGACCACTACGAACAAGCATAAGCACTACAAGACCGACGCAATACGAACTGGTGCGGCAACTGTACGCCACATTTCGTACCAACTTTCTCACGTATAGTCTATTGCATCTTGAATGTATTTATTTCAACTTGTTTGATGTTTCGTAGAAATTCTTTACTTCATCGATATTTGAACACGGGATGTCGAAGAATGTTAATGAAAATACAAGTTATATGCAAATTACCCCCAAATTAAAGCATCTTAATTAAAATCACCGCTCCGAAAAAAATAAGCAAATGAACATTAATACAAGATTTACAACTGGTTTTTTGTTTACTACAACGTCTACATTAAACGCACTTTTAGACATAAAAAGTTACTTAATAGAAAATAAGGATTTCGATGATATTTATTGGCTTGTTACGGAGTTTTTAAAAACAAAAATACGTGTAGTAAAAAAAGAATGTCTGATATGGTTAAATAACAGTCATCGGCTGTTATTGAAGTGGGACCCGTTTTCTTATTACATCGATATAAATTTTAATGTCATGAGAATAATATAATTTCATATTATGGTATAAATGTTCAATAAAAACTAATTACACTTCACACTGTCAATAGTATGGAAGTATACCTAATTCACAATGAAGTTGTTTGTATGAAATAAAGAAAGGGAATTTGGTTGTATGAAATAAATCAAGGAATTTTTTCGCTTGAAATAAAACAATAAATTTGTTTTTTTGAAACAAACCAAGAAATTTGTTTGATTGAAATAAACCAAAAATAGTTCGGATGTATCAGTTTTGAAAAGTTTGTATTTTCTTGTTATGTGTTTTGGTGCTGATCCCAAAATTGGAAATGATTGGGAAATTATTGGACGAATCTTTCTTTTATAGATGTGTAATTGAGTAAGAATACTAAGTGAAGAAGAGTATCAAACAGAAGCGTGATTCTGGGGCGCAGGGGGCGGGTGAAAACTGCCCTCCCCCTCCATTTTGGGACAATTAAAAAAAATATTTAGACATTTCATTTCGCTGATTTTCAAATTTATTTTAGGAAATATTTAGTTTTTTTTCTATATTTTTTTTTGGGGGGGGGGGGGAAATAATCCCTATACAGTATTTGAGAGACACGAGTGTGCGTGCAGTGTGTGTGCGATACCTCACTCACGGTTTAGAACCAACTTCCCGTGCACACACCAATCGTGCAGCAATTGTCATTCGACGCACCTCGGTGTCCTGGTAGGGTACTGAAAATATGTTTTCGGATCCGGACAAAAGATTCTAAGAAATTTCCAAAAACGTGGTTTGTTGTGGCAAACTTTTTAAATTTGAAGAACTTCAAGTGAATACGGAGAAAACCAAATTATGTGTAATGCTACAAAACCTAAGCACATTTAACTTATCACATTCGACTTTTCAAAGTTACGTTTCTTATAGCCGTGCAAATACCAAATTAGATGTCCTAACAAACCATATCTATATAAACGTAACACTATTTGCATAACAAACCAAAAAAAGTGTCATTCAAAAAATAATTTTAAAGAATATTTTGCAGCAATACAATCCAAATGACCACACCAAGCGTACCAAAAATGGGCCAAAGTCAGAGGTCACTCCTTACTGCGCTATTGAATTTAAACTATACGACTGCAGTTCATGGCCGGCATGAGCCAAACTTCGATTCAAAGGTCCCTACACTTTCAGTAAGACCTCAGCGCGACCACAGCTCTTTTTATACACTACATCATTTATGCAAAGCAATCCCACTCTTAGCCCTACTTTATTAAATACTAACATTCATAAGAAGTATCATGGATGATAATCTTTTCGCTTTCTCGTGGTAAAATAATTGTGTCATTCTGATTGTTAATCTCTGCGGCCCACAAATAATCACGCCAATAATTCGAATAATCATGCAATTTGTAATAATTTATTATTTTACGTAAAAAAACTGTCTAGCACTTGCTATGGAGGGAATTCGTGCATGTTATCTTAAATTAGGGATGCCAGTGGAGTAAAATTCATTTTAAGTGGTCCAGAATTAAATAAATTGCGTCGCTGACCATCTCAGAAAAAAATGTATATTGAACCACAAATTTTATGTTTTGTTTTGTTCAACAACATCTTTAAATGATATTTTATTGTAAATCTGCCGTTACAAATGGCGCCAGTTGTGTTTCGCCGTGTGCCATTTTCGCTTGTAGACATTACATTTAACCTCGAATATTTAAGTTGTAAAAATTGTAAACTATACGCAACAAAAAGTTTCATTTCACCATTAGATACGTTGTGCTAATAAAATCATATTCATTTGAGCTATTTTAACTAAAAATATACCATTGATTTAAATATTAATAATTATTATTAATAAATATAAATAGTGACCTAATACATATTTTTCAATATTACGTATATTACTTTAAAACAAAATTTACATCTTTCACATCTACGTTTTAATTGAAAACCACCATCTTGATTTTAAAGGCTGAACCGGCTAATACAAAAATTGTTTATAAAATAACCAATAAAATAAAATCCAAGGATTGTTTTTGATTTAGCATTTAAATGCCATTTCTTCTTATATATTTCTGAATGTTTCTGCACAGAATACCGACAATCGCATATACTGCTTAAGTGCAATGATCGCAAACTGAATTCAGAATAACATTGTGGGACACAAGATTTCTTGGTATATGATTAGTCCGAAAAATTAATAATTTTTCTAATAATGTGCCAAAGTTATTTCTCTAAACTGCCTAAGAGACGAAAATTTATCTCATGATACTTACAGGAGATTTTAATATCAGAGTTATTCCTTAATAAAACATCAACTGCTAATTGACGTCTCTTAGTTCAAGAGTACAAGCAGTGCAACGAAACTAAAAGGTTCATAAATGCCTTTCAACATATAATTACTTTAACAAACTCCTGATAGTGGTTGCGCCCTAATGCAGCAGAGGATTTATTTGAAATTTGACACTGTATATAAAATATTTATTCCATTTTATCAAAAACAAGTTCAATTTACTCACTTGTCTGTGTTGTAAATAATAAAGGAGAGTGTATTATTCTTACTCAAATATTTTCCCTTCCACGGTTCACTTTTTCTTAAAACATATCTGGGAACCCTATACTAAGTGAGCTTGTTTGTTTGTTCATTTCTTTGTTATATCAGATATAGTAGCGATGGTAGTGGTGAGACAGTTCGCGACTTGCGGCGTTCAGTAATTTGCTCTGCTGTGACCAGAAAGAAACTATCACGTGTTCCTTTCGGCTCTTGAGAGCGGCAGGTTGTACGGTGCATTTGAACAGAAAAATACGATATTTGCACATAAGAATAGATACAAAATTCTTAACATTCAGAAGTATGTTTTCACTAAGAAAAACGTTTCTTCGAGCCAAAAGATTTCCACAAATGTTGAAAACCTATGATTGAAAGAAAAACTGCCGATAGAAAATTAAGTATCAATGATAGAAAATTAATTCATATAGTATAGGCACCTTTTTCCCTACTAAAACTCGTTAAAAAGATATTTTTTAAATTCCATTAATTCACACAAACGAATTCAAAACTTAAATATGAAACAACCGGTATTTACACACCAAATCTCAAACCAAAAAACAACTTTTGCCACTCTGTAAAAAAACACTCCTTGCAATCAAATTCACAGACAGTCAAGAGAAGTAATGTCTTTTTATTATTATTCGAAAGTCTTAAGAAGTAATGCCACTTTTTATTTTATTAAATACATCGATGACTTATGAGGCAGTATCCAAGAAAAACGCGATTAAAATGCTTAGTTTACTAAAAACTAAAATCTATTTGACAATAATATAATAATATCTCCGTAAATTTTAATAGACATGAATTTGATGATCATA
The DNA here is from genome assembly GCA_017312745.1 of Gryllus bimaculatus. NCBI lineage: Eukaryota > Metazoa > Arthropoda > Insecta > Orthoptera > Gryllidae > Gryllus > Gryllus bimaculatus. The sequence continues at coordinate 3,468,342 of BOPP01000059.1, read as the reverse complement.
GAAAACTGTTATGGTAAGTACTCGTGTAATACACAGCTATTTGAAAATGAATCATTTCTTCCATGGAGAAAATAACTTTTTGGCGTTTCCACCATGATGACGTGTAAAACGCTAAGACGTGGTTAGTAGAATTTTTAATTACATACACATACGGATTTCAAAATTTAACTAACTTCTGCCACAAATCCGACTAATGCCTAGAGAAAAGCCAAATAACAGCTTACACATAAGGGTTAATGTCTATTCTTAGAATTGTTTATGTTTTTCTTTTTTTTTTAATTAGTAAGGTTTACTTTCTTTTACATAAAGGTGGGTCTACTTGTCTTTAAACAAAATCACTCTTTATATCCTTATTAGTTCTCTGAAGTCGTCTTCTCTCTCTGTAGTTACTCATTCAAAATATCAATAAAGTTTCAAAAATATTCCATTAAATATTGCAAGAGTGTTAACGCTATTTTCAAACAGGTTTCGATACAACATGCGAAATCCTGTATCTGTCCCGTCTGTTAAGTTGATGTTATTCAGAATCTGAGATTTTTCGTCTCCTTTCCATCATCACAATCATCTTGTTTTAAAAAATGAACACAAATTGCATCTTCACTAACATTATTACCAGTCACACACAATACAAGACGCGAGCCAAGAAGCAACACTGACTTCAAAAAAATGGTGAAGTGTCACCCCTCTGCCTTAATGTGTGCAACGAGCCAAACACAATGCAGAACATGCCGTTCGGGCCGAACCGACTCCAGTTGCGCATTTAAGTTTAAGGACCTGAGTGTTCGTTAGATCAACCACGGTTAAAGTACCTCCAAAAAATAGACTTAAATTAAAAGCAAATTCTGTTCTCAAGGTGTAAGAAAAAAATGGCCCTACCGAACCTAATTTTGGTCAAATAAGTTTAAAATTAGCACAGTACCATCCCCTGTGAAACCCGGCTGCCAACCCTTGTCTGCTGCCCGGCATTTTTATTTCTCGAAAGTTCAAGTGGAAGTGCTGTAGTGTAGCAACGTGAAATTTCTGCAATAACTTCACACTTCCTTAGACAAAAAAACTCACTCCTGCGATGAAGCAAGAGTTTCAGTCGAGGGCATCTTATACAAAAGTAATCGAACTCTCAATTACATGTGAATCATTGCCGCATATCATTTCTTCCCCTCTTTTCTTTCAAACTTTCCACAAAGCCTAATCGCTAGGACTCAGGCATCAACTGATGTCACTACACTACCTCTTGCCCGGGAGTCTAGGTTATCGAATATCCGACAGTGACAGGATTTTCGGACACTATTTATCCTTCAATCCTTGAGACAACAAACGGAAGATATACGTGCGCCACACCACGCTCTTAATGGACAACTCCTAGCGCAAAAACTTTCGATTACCCAGCATACCCCCGCCAACTTCAAATTGAATAAGAGCTGTCATGCAAATGTCATGGCAGAATGTCATGCTTACTACTAACAACCATCTGCTTTAAGAAAGGAAAAATTCATCCATTCTTCAATAAGATTTCTTCTCCCTCTTTTTTGAAACACAACACGGATGTCCAATAATTCGTATAAATAGCGTTCGCTTATTAGATTAGATTAGATTATTAATAATTCGCAATTAAGTGTGAAATTGGTGGCAGAAATACACTACTTAACATTTCACCAAACTTCACTTCACCACCTTCACCGCACTGCGATACAGCGAGCTGTAAGTCTTTCTTACTCGTTTTCTCCAGTGGCACTCACTGCTCAGCACATAATAAAATAAAATAATAATAATAATAATAAATAATAAGGATAATAATAGCATAATAATAATGATAATAACATTAATAATAATAACAACAATAATACTTAATTACAAAGAAGACATAGGTAATTACACTGAATTTTATTTAATATATTTATAACATATCCACATTCAAGAAACTAATTTATTTTTAAACGTCTTTACTTACATTCGGATCTCTGTGCACAAGCTGCAACAATTTCGCATGCGTTGGTGGTTCGTTTAGCGACTATTGTCGTCGTATTATTGAGTCAGAGGTTTCATCCGCTTTTCGTCACTGGTGTTTGTAATTACCCCTTGACCGTGAGCTCTTTTTCTGAGTTCCAATATTCTGGAAACGGATATTCCAGTGACCTCTCCCGCAAGTTCAGCGATTTGCTTCACAGTTAACGACGGATTCCTAAGCAATAGCGAATTGAAAACGTTCAGAACGAGACGCGTTTCGCCACTTAGAAGAAATTTTCCACTCTTATGTTTAATTACTGAAGTGCCAGCCACACTTATTCTAAAACGAAATGAATAGCAGGCACTCACAGGCCGATCAGCGACGCGGCGCTGCGGTCCCACGAGCAGCGGCCCACGCGCCTAACCCATGACAGTCAGCATGTTCGTGGGCTGAACCTCCTCGTGGGCTATATACTCCCTGGCCTGAACTGTGAAGGCCCATTCACAATACAAACATGATCATAAGCATGGCGTTAACATAAAAGTTAGGACTACGTCTATAAGCGGACTCATTCACAATGCGTTCGCATAAGTATAACACGTAAGACGTTAACTTAAAAACTTGCAAGCTTCAAGATTCTGTGCTTATGCTTACGTAAGACATAAGAAATGAACCAATCACAGAACGGTAACTCAAAATCGAGAATCGAAATCGGAGCGAAGTCGATAGAAGAACAAACGTGAATACTTCAGTCTATCGCTTATGTTAATGTTTATGTCTACGCGCTATGCTTATATTTACGTTCGCATTGTGAATGGACCGTCAGAGGCTCATAATCTTATGGCCCAGCTTCACGTATGCAGTTCACAATTGTTTCCTTTTTGTAAACCATTGCACAATTTTAGACGCAAGGTAATTTTAATGGACGATGGCAGATAAATTAGTTCCTTTTCAGAGAACTATTTACTTTTAAGGCCCATTCATAATGCAAACATAAACACAAGCGTAACGCATAGACGTAAACATTAACATAAGTGATAGACTGAAGTATTCACAATGGCTAACATAAACATAAGCAAAATAAGAGTTTCTATTGGCTGTGAAGCATTCTAGTTTACTATTGGTTGGATGAGAGAATCGATTTCAAGGTATCGACTGTGCCCATGGTCTATATGTTTGTTCTTCTATCGACTTCGCTCCAATTTCGATTCTCTATTTTGATTTACCGTTCTGTGATTGGTTCTTTTCTTATATCTTACTTCAGCACAAGCACAAAAGCTTGAAGCTTGCTAGCTTTTACGAAATTAACGTCTTACGTGTTATGCTTATGCGAACGCACTGTGAATGAGCCCGCTTATTGACGTAGTCCTAACTTTTAGGTTAACGCCATGCTTATGTTTATTTCTGCATTGCCAATGGGCCTTTAGCGTCAGGATCCCGACAACGGCAGAGCGCATTCCTGCTGCGCGCATACCAATGGCAATCATCCAAACACACGTGTACTTTTTACATCAGGTTTTTTCTTAGCGAGTACGAATAATAGCTAGTACGCCGGCAGCTCTGATCTGTAGTTTTTAGTGGTTTCTCAGATCAACACCAGGTGGATGCAGAAGCAGTACTCTAACAAACTGTCCACGGACAGTCCGCAATATTTCCTTTCTCATCCTCGTCCTCTAATCACTCCTTATTAACCCACCTATATTTACAAGCACTACACCTTCGCACATACCAGAAGAAGAGTCGGTATCTTAGTGTTTGTTCAGATTTGAGCGGTGCTCATCTCGTATGAGATGTCTAAATGGGGATAACCCGCTAAAGCTGACAAAAAAAAGAGCGCCTGACTTTACAACCCAACGGGGAAAGAACACTGCCACCTGTCGTGATAAAACATGCACTACATTTGCGGGAAAAATCAACAGAGCAGTTGATGCGTCCGGAATCACCAAATAATCAATCATTTCCAAGGAGACCGAGGACTCTCTCAAACGCTTTGACCTTGATAAGCAAGCGCCTTGCTGAGCTACGCTGCGAACGCGGCATCATATAGCGCCGATTGTTTGATACGTAGGGCAACAACCGCGACATCTGCGCACGCGACGCTCGCATGATAGAGCATTGGTGCTATCCTTCACACAAAGATAGCAACGTAACGTGCAGTTGCAAAGGAAAGCGATAGTGTGACATGTCATTAAATGCCGTTTTAGCAGCTTACCGAATTAAAGAGCGTTTCACATCGTAACGTATAAAACTAAACAATATGTCGACTGCAATTTTATAGCAGTATGGAGTTTCCTTCATATGAAAATGGTCGCACTGGATTAGTACACAGTGACCAACAATCATGTATGATAATTCCTGTAAATATAATCTCCTCGAAACTGAAATAAAGTTCTGGGACGACGTCTACAACTGCCAGGGTTAATTAATAATAATATTAATAATAATAATAATAATAATAATAATAATAATAATAATAATAATAATAATAATAATAATACTATCATGAATGTAACCACACGAACCTTTGTCTTCGGTTCCAGAATATTCATGATGCGAATAATTTATTTTTTTTGTTATTGAGATTGTTTCTAATTTTTTTTACTTTCTCGCTACCACTTATGGCGAATATTGGCACAAAAACTACTATTACAGGACCTTGATAACGAAAAGTTGGATAAATTTAGTTGCTAAATTTAGAAAAAATCCGTGGTGTAGTCAGAATCCATGTATTGTGGGTCCTTGATCCCGTAACGATCGAAATCGAATGACGGCAAACCGGCAGGCTGACCGTCCGTCCGGCTAAACTGTTCCGCTTATTTTCCCCAAAAAGTGATATATCTCGATTGATATGGATGATGTCACTTCCTCTCGAATTTGAAAGCGATATTTTAATTTTGGGGAGTACTTTACATGAATCCCTTTGGAAATTTTAAAAATTTTCAAACAAATGGTTCCATTGTTTTATTCTATCGTTAAATTTTGTTGTTGAATAGTGTGAAGGACGCATAAGAGAATGGTGCAGTTCTCATTTTCGTTTAAAGCTAATTTTTCGAAAATTGCAAAAATTCAATTTTTTTTCGGCGTCTTCCCACAACTACAATTATGAATATACAGATTTTTTGCTCAATGAAATCTATTCCTCAAAAAAACGTTTTGAAATACAATCAGGTACAATGTTTCGAAAATTTGAGTATTTTTCGCGCAATTTTGCGTGAAAGTACGTCCGAGAACACAGTGTTGTTTTAACACCACTAGTTTATTCTTAAAGCAGGAATAGGGTATTCATATTATCGCGCTCCTATTGCTCAACGTCTTCTTGGCGGAGATAGAAGGGTCAACTAAGCATACATTTGCTTGACAAGTGTGGCCAGACGCATTTGATATACAACTGCTGAATGAAAATATCATTCACAACTGTATTACTATGTCATGCTTTTACGCAGGTTACATTTGGTGCGGAACACTGGTTTCATAACGTGAAAAGGATTTTTAATACAGCAGTGCACGTGTCGCAATTTTTTACATATGTACATTTACATACATTACCTACATTTACATATGTACGGCAAAATAATACACAATGCTCTTAGAATGGTGAGAAATGTCAGAAATGTTTCTATTGTGTCTATTGTGACCTACCGCTTATAAAACGATACGAAATCAGACCATTGAGAGATAAGAGCAGCTAGCAAGCGGAAGTTTTGCAATGTATTCATAGAAATAATATTTGTGTAACAAATACGTTAATGAGTTAATTATAGAACACAAAAAGTTTAGCGCAAGTCTTTCATAGGCAAGAGGTTTTACTTTTTTTAATTAAATTATTAAAAAGGCACTCCAGCGTGTTCCTCATAACATTAGCAATAAATAATACCTTACATTTTTGATCTCAGAAGCACAGATTCCCACAGAAAATGTTTTTTTCGACTTCGTCAGGACCTGTATATCATTGCAATATAATGTTCTTTTTCAAAAATCCAGTGGTGTTGTACAATCGGGAGTCCATTAGCTTCATTTCATTTGTTAACAGCGAGTGCATTGCAATTCCGTCGACCGGCTGGCGGGTATAGGTTCGACGATCTGCAATCGGCCGCGAGTGATCTGGGGAGCGGTAATTACCAATAAGTGAAGGCCCAATACGTTCCTTAGGCGCCGATATATGACAGCCTGGAAGGCGTAGGGCCTGAAAAAGTAGATCCAACTATAAAAGGGGACTTACTTATACGAGACAGTCTATGTCATTTCGTAGCACTTCTAGTTTTCCCTCTTTGTTATAATGTATTTTTGTCACATTGTTAATCACATGCAAAGCATTGACTTGATATCTGAGAATTAAGTTTGCTCATGGTCAACTTGACCATTTGTTTTTATTTCAAACGTTTAAGAATGTCATAGAACGGGCAGTGGCGGACGGGCTTCAAAACAAGGGGAGATCCAGGCAAATTCAGGCACAGAAACATATTGTGAAATTGAAAGTCAATGACCTTTGGTTTACTAGAAAACTGTTATTGGTGTCACTCCAAATAAAATAACAAAATTTAGTATTTCTCTTCTTGGACTTTTCTCTAGGATTACTCCTCCGCGAAAACGGCTCTTCCAATAAAGATTTTATTTTGTGTCCACTGAAATACTGGGCCTGCCACACAACAACAGAGCCCCCACTGTCTATGACCGCAACACGCCTTCAAAGGAGGAGGCTAGATGCGCGACAGCCTCCGTGCCAAACCGACTCTAAAAATGGATGAAACGAAGCTACTCTTTTCTTACTGGTTGAGGGACGTTGTCATGGCAACACGGGAAACGCGCGTTAGTTTGGGCCGCTGGTGACCTGCAGGCACAAGCAGTGCTAGAATAGAGCAATGTACTATATTTTAGACTATACAGTACATACTTTAGACTATATAGTACTGTACTTAGTACTATAATTAGATCGCTGGTGAGGTAGATACCTTCTATTATTATGATAAATAAAGGATGTTGTCTGGTATCAATAATATTAGTTTCTGGCAGAACTTTGTTTTCGGCCCGGAAGCTGCAAGCTCTGAGAATGATCGCAATGCGATCGAAACGATCATAAGCTTAATAAAATAAAATTATTGATACCAGACAACATCCTTTATTTATCATAGTACTATACTTTCTTAGTCTATGGTCCTTAGTCTAGTAATTGGTGGTGATTCCTATATATAACGCATTGAACTGCTTGGTTCCATCTTGAATTGTAACACTGTGTTTGCAGCAAGAGAAACGACTTCTTTTAAATGTTTACTTGCCAGACGTGACCATTTACGTCAAACTTAGACAAGGTTCATTCTCACAGTTTTGAAGTTAAAAAATATATATCTTTTAATGTTGTTAAACAATTTTGTAGGAAGGGTTTCACCAGAATTGCGAAAAGTTCTGTTTTCTACGATAACAGCGCCCATCTACTGGAAAACAAAAAATCTACGTATTTTTTTGCGGAGAATCCGAATCCGCTATAAAATATATGGGGTTCCTATTTGAAATTTGCAAGTTGCCCTATTCCCACCCTCAGGGAGTAAATGTGGCAGGTCGAGATTGGTATCATCGAATAGGCCCCGCAGAGAGAAACAAATTTTATTCGAAGCATTTCTTGATACGATTGTTAGTTTTCAAGATAATTTGTCTCAAGATAAAAAAAAAATTACCATGTTTTTAAGAAGGAATAGGTATTTAATTTTATTATATATGTTAACATTTTTTCATCATTTCTCAAATAATATTGATTCTGTTTTTACATGTTTTGTACAGGGAGATAACGCATCGAGTCAACGACGTATTCCACCCTAATGGAACAGTGTCGTATAATGAAGAAAGGGCGTATCAATTCCTTCCTGAATTATCTAATGGAAAAATGTCAGACAACATATCAAGCCTTCACTTATTATTTATTGTAAGTAAGAAATATTTCACGACAATGAAATAATTTTTTATGTTCCTTGCTGAAATTTGATGCTTTTTGTTCATATGAATTTCATGGCAATAATATTTAAAATTTTAGTTGTATTATAGTGGACATTTAATATTGTTTTGGGCACAAAAAACATTAACAATGCGGAATACCTCATTGAATTTGCGATTTTCGAGAATGCAGAATGAAAATCGGACTGATAGCATATTTACAAGCATAGTTACGTTGCTCTAATCAAGGACAACATATCAAGGAAGAAAATTGGCATCGTATACCCCTCAATATGCCCATGATGTTCTATAGGCGTAGTGCATTAACTAGGAACGAAGCACATATTCTGACGAGGACTCACAGTTCATTTGGATAGATATATTCTTTTGCTATATCTGTCAGAATGTTGTCTTTAGCGATAATCGTTTGGGACAACCTGGGATAAAAGTAATGTTTCTCTCTATAAAACAGGTTTTACCGTTATCTGAAAAAAAAAATGAAATTCAACCACGCATTTAAAATCACAGAACGATATGCAGACCACGCACTGACAGCATGTCGACTTATCTTCTCTTCAGACCGGAAACCTTCAAATATGACATACAGCCATAAATATCGTTTTCGATACGTGATTGCGGTTCCGTAACAACGAAAATGCAACACAAACATTGACAGAACTGGGTTCAGGCGGACTGAAAATTCGAGAGGTAAAGAGTATCGTAATTTAAACAATTCAATATAAACTTCATTCAAGACAAAAATAAAATGTTTTATCCTCATTAGTAGATCAGAATTCCCTGTACATGATGAATTTGTGATTACTTTACTATCCGAAACAAACAGGGGCTACGAGATTAGTCTAAAAGTCGTAAATCAAACAATGGGTTCTCTAATTCTCATTTTCTGTAAGAATGTCTTGAAAACTGCACTAAAACCACATATATTAAGTTTCAAAAATCGTTTTACAAATAATATATTGGCATTACAGTTTGAAATGTATATATTACTTGCATATAAATTAATATAAAAAAATGAATAAATCGAGCGAAATGGCTCAGTGCATAGCGCGCTGAATTCGCAATCGGAGGTCCGTGTTTGATCCCCGGGCCGGCCATCCTCATCGGGGTTTTCGTGGTTTCCCTCGGTCACAGGGCGAATGCTGGCATGGTTCAAAAAGCACACGAACACCTCCCACTACCCCACCAACACTGCTACCATCATCCTAATCCTTTCATCCCGCGTCATCACCCTACAACAACAACAACAACAACAACAACAACAACAATATTATTATTATTAATAATAATAATAATAATAATAATAATAATAATAACGATAGTAATAATAATATCAGCATATCCCCCTAATTTATATTCTAGGCTAACAAGCTTGTCTTAACGAAGGGATGCAGTAGAACGCATGATCCCCATAATTCCACACATTGATATCTCCAGGATAGAATACAACTGGGCTTCGGAGAGAGAAATGTGTTGCGTGATCAGTAGTGGCCCATATGCGAATAATAATAATAATAATAATAATAATAATAATAATAATAATAATAATAATAATAACAACAACAGTTATAAGAAGACAAAACTGGAAAGCTCCTGGCCTAGATGGATATCATAATGTTTGGTGGAAATGCTTTACGGCTCTCCATCCACACATAGCTAGACTTTTTAACGATATATGACTTATGAAATATCCATTCAACCTCTGTTGATGAGTAAGACATTTATGATGGCAAAATCAGGAGACAGTCTCCAACCCAAGAACAACCGGCCAATTACATGCTAGTCAACGTTATACAAAATGTTGACTGCTGTATCTTCTAAACTTAATGAACCTCTCGTAGACCAAAATATTTCACCTCCTGAGCAAAATGGTTGTAAAAACAGAACCAGAGGATGCAAAGAACTATTGGTTATAGATGGTGTAGTTACAAAACAAGTCCGTAAAAGACTTCAAGATATATCTGTGGGGTGGGTAGACTATAAAAATGCTTTTGATTCGGTGCCTCATCCATGGATTTTGCGTATTCTATAAGATTGACCCGGCAATAATAATAAAATATATGAATAACTGAATAAATTGGCCACTTACACTGCCTCCACGATGGATTTAACTTCTTTTTTTTTTGTGTGTGCAGGGCATGAACTACGTGGCGAGGCGCTACAGCTACCTGGAACGGCTGCCTCTGTGGTCGTTCGTGAACCTCATGAGTCCCAAGGCCATAGTCACGCGCACCGCCCACGAGTGGTTCTGGGGCTACAGCGACGCCGTCAAGGCCTTCGTGGAGCTTAAGCAGGGCAAGATCAAGGCCGGCATCATCCAGTCGGTAAGGAGTCCTCTATTAACTGGCAATGGCTTTGATGATAAACAGACGTTTTTTCTCAACGATGTGGTATGATTGGGCTAAAACGAAGAAAATAGTTGTTTATGATACGAATGGTCCAAGTGACATTTTATTTTGCGAGTTGGAAAGGTTGCGACACGAGACCGATAGGCTGAGTGTATCAATAACTTAAAATAACTTTTGCAACTTATGTGATAGACTCTTTTTTGAGACAGCCTTACTTACATTCATTTTAGTCATCATGTATTCAAATCAGTTAATGATACATTAAGATCAGTAATAACCGGTACGGTCAGACGAAATTATTTTGTTTTCTTTGTTGCATTCACAAATGTATGTAAAACAATTGACTATCGGCTCACTTTTAGTCCTAGTGTTAAAAATTGAACTATTAACACACTGTGCTTACTCTAAATGAATCGCTTTTACTAGTGGCTGCCTAAAAAGAGTTTTTCTGATTTTTTTCATTCAAAGGCGATCTTTTTGTTTCTGAAAACGTTCTAAAACATTAGATCGCAAATATTTTTTTTGTTGATTTGTAATATCACCCTCCCTATTGCAGCACTCGCTCGTGACTTATTTCGACCAATCAAATCATATATTTGGGAATATCTTGTTATTTTCTGAATGAAACTAAATTGATGTTATTTTTCTATAATTTGGACTTTTTCGACTTGTATCCAGATCACGCCTGCACATTCTATAATAGTTATTAACGTAATTAGTCTGATAAACAGCAAATAACAGATGAGGTTGAAGTTTGTTAACCAACGCGATAGCCGAAGATTGCATCGAAGACCTTTGATTGTTATTAGTCGCGTGGCATTCAATACTTGTCATAAAAATACCATCTTATAAGAAAAATCATACAAACAAAAAATGTCATTTTATGAATTTAAAGTACTCATTTTCTCTGTCTCACTCTCTCTCTCTCTCTCTCTCTCTCTCTCTCTCTCTCTCTCTCTCTCTCTCTCTCTCTCTCTCCATCCTATTTATTTAAATTGTTTTTAAGAAATTACTATTTAATATTTTAGGAATGCCGGCCGATACGTGTGGTATTGCATGTTCCTTCACTTTGTGACTTGTTTCCGTTTCAATAACAATTTTTTGTCTTTATCGCGTAACACACGAATTTTTGAAAACGACCTCCGCGATGAACTCTTGTGGCGTGTTGCAGGCGAACGGCACCAGCCCAGACACGATGACGGTGTTCACGGGCGTGGAGGACGTGAGCCGGCTGGGCGAGATCACGCGCTTCAACGGGCTGGAGTTGATGGACTTCTACAGCACGAAGGAGTGCAACCGCGTGGACGGCAGCGACGGCGCGCGCTTCCCGCCGCCGGCCGTGAAGCCCGGCGCCACGCTGCACATCTACCACCGCGAGGCGTGCCGCCGCGTGCCCATCGTCTACGAGAAGGACGTCACGGTGGGTGGCGAGCGCATTCATTCATTCGTTACTTCCTTCGTTCGCTCATTCATTCATTCGTTCATTAATTGATTCATTCATTCGTTCATCATTCAATCGTTCATTCATTCATTCATTCATTCAATCGTTCATTCATTCATTCATTTAATCGTTCATTCGTTCATTCATTCATTCATTCAATCGTTCATTCATTCATTCAATCGTTCATTCATTCATTCAATCGT
>BOPP01000059.1:3416319-3445924 GCA_017312745.1 Gryllus bimaculatus | reverse complement strand
CGTGAAGGTAAGGAAGATGTCAACAGAGTACTCTCGGGAGCATAATTAGTTTGTGAAAACACACATTTGAGATTAGGGAGAATTATTGAAATAACGATTAAGATTATGTTGCAGATACGAAATGATTAATTCAATCATGGAAAACATTAGCCTTCCATGTCGCATATATTTCTTTTGATGAAACTAGTATATTTTCAGATCAATATGACATTGCTTAATAAAATAACTCTTTTTCATTTAGTGTATTACGTAATCCTAGTGAGTTTTTAAACAAATCGACTTTATTACATGCGGTACCCTCTCAGAAGACATAAGTTTCATTACAAATTGAAGAAATTCTTCCCTTATTTAAAACGCAAAAATTTGTTTTACTCGTTGTTGTTATAGGAAAAAATGAGCTTCTTTTCTTCTGAATCAAATTAGTCATTTTTTGCTTGCAAATGGAAAGTGGTGATGCGTTGATGCCCAGATATGATATCGCTTGCCATTATTAACCTGATCTATAGTATAAACACTAAATTGTGGTAACCAATAAAAAAACAGAAAGTACGCTTATTTGCCGTCATTTGTTCATTTCTTTTGGTTGACTCAAGACATTCTTTAAGAACGTCTTGGTATCGAGCGAGCAAGCGGTGAGTCAGGTACAGTTAGCGAAATGAAGATAGGGAGGATTTTATTAAATTCAAAAATTGAGTATTTTTTAAACGCAAAAACGAGAGTGTATATAAAAACAATGTCCAGCAGTCGTTTGAAACATGCGACTCTTTACAACAAAGATGCAGTGATTGGAATTGTAAGAGATGCTCTACACTTTTAAAGTAAGATAGAAGGATTTCTTGCTGTAGTCAACCTCTTGTCAAGAACTTAAATAATAAAAACATTTCAATGAGATGTCAGAAACATTTTAAAATCTGATTCACCGTGAACAGTATTCCAGAATTTGTAATGAGGCCTGAACGACATGAAACAATGTTTTAGAGGTTTTTCAATTTTCCGTTTAGTGCTTAAGTTTTACTTTTTCTTTCCAACTTTTTCTATTACTACAACTTTTTCATGGATGTAAGCGCAAGGAATGTAAACGCTAGTTATTATTATGTTCTGCTCCTGTAGCTAAGTATTTAATTTTCAGGTGCTCCGTTCTTTGTTTCGTATCCTCATTTCTTGTTTGGAGACGAGTCTTACAGAAATGAAATCGAAGGATTAAATCCCGACGAAGAGCGTCATTACATGCACATAGATATTCACCAGGTAAGATCATCAATACATTTCGCAATTATTTTTCATCTTTGATCTTGAATTCGTCGGATCCTTAATTACGCTGTCGTAAAGAATAAGAATGCATTTAGTAGAAAAGTTTATGGGATTTCAGAAAAACCCTTTCAACTTTCGAATGCATTATCCTAATTCCGTCCCGAAGTCGCAGTTATTTATCATCAAAGAGAAATTATGTGCAAAGTAGATTTCGCTATATAAATTATGGGATGGGGGGGGGGCGCCAGCCATCTTTCGGTCAACTTCGACGCCGCCACATTGAACTACACACTTTGACAAATGTCCTGATGTGTAATACAAAGAAAAATACATTGTGTTTCTTGTTAAATACACTTTCTGCCGGCCCGGATAGCCAAGGTCGCTGAGGCTACAGAGCCTCGTACCTGAAGGCTCGCAGTTTCGAATCCCGCCCGGGGCTGTTTGTGTGTCCGTGTACCAGTACCGTTACCACCAACGTTACTTATAGTGGTCGCTGTATGACCTTAGTTGTTGCAAAGAAACCTTAAATAAGTAAAATAAAAAAATCTGTGATTCAAAAAAGAAATGAATCCACACACAAATCTCAAACTTAAAACGAAATTGTTGGCTCGCGATGCACCCCACACTGTTTTCAGAAGGCAAATGAAGTGCAAACAAAAGGTTAGAGAACAACTGATAAGCAATAGTCCTTACAAGCGGAGAAACGACGAATGATGGAATTAATAGTGAGGTCGATAAGGCCTGTGTCACACGAGCGTTATGTTAACGCGCGTTAAGTAACGCGAGTCGTAGATTAACACTGTTTCTTATACGGAACGGCCAAAGTGTGTGTACCACTTCGCATAAGATACAGTGTTATTCTCCGATCATCTCAACGCAACGCTCGTGTGAAGAATCACCAAGTGGGCACCTTAACTTGTAAAGACGAAAAATTTAAATTTCTGCCGGATGTGTTTTTCTCGGTAAATCAGTGCAATGCGTTACAAACTTTTATTTTTGAAAACTGTAATGTGAATGTAAATATTCTTTTAATTATGTATTAGAAATTAAGAATGTAATATAAAATCATTTTCCTCTTTCTATTTTTAATATATACAAATTATTGATGTTGAAATTTCAAACTAACACAATTGACACGTAACCTAGGAAAATACTAATTTATTTTTATATATTTATACTACGGGAGTGAAAACACCTGAGTCCACGCCTGATCAATTTCATTGCCAATTGAAGGAAGACAAAACTCAAATAATTTAGTAAATCGAATTGGTTTGGAGATAACAATTGCATGTTACATAAGTTATAGACCAACGATGCCTAATAATAATTTAAATTATTACAAATAAGATAAGTGCATTTGGCAAAAAGTTAAAAAAAGAACATAAGTCATAAAAAATTAAAAATGAATTACGCCTATTAATAATTATTTCAATAATCAATGTTTGGTATATTATTAGGGTTTGAGTCATTATTATATATTAGATAAAATACAGTTCCTATGTTTTTGCATTTTTTAAAATTTGGTTCAACTCGCTAAGTTTTTGCTCTGGATGCGGAAATATCAAGGCTTTAAATAAAAGAAGCAAGTACGTACAAACAGATCAATTGCTTTCTCCACTCATGTGCCATACCATTCAATAAATACAAGTACTCGTACATTAGAGCGCAACAATAATATAAAACATATGTTGCTCACCAATTAACATCAGCTAACATTGTGAGGTGCCTCACCATAGTCTATATATCATAAGGAGGTATATATCATTACTCTATGGCCTCACTGAATGCCGCAACATGCTGTTCGGTGGCAAAAGGACGGTGTGATTAAGTAAACATATGTCAGCTTTATTTAACACCATTTCTTTAATTTTTATCATTAAGTAATTCACTATGTAAACATAATGTGTACGTGCACATTAAAACATTTCAAAACTAATATCAACGAAGATAAACGAAAAAAACAACAACATGTAACACATAAAGAATATCAAACCATATTGCCAAGTGTGGCAATACGGGATGCTACACTTTATCTTGCTACACTAGACAATATCCCCAGACGATTCGAGCATTTTTTCCTTCTGAATATTTCCTTTAACATTACAAACATAAGTATCCCACAAAGATTGTTTGATAAATCCATAATCACTATTATCTGTTGAAAACATCAATTTTTGTGTCTATCGCCTTACACACTGTAGTAAGATCACGTATTTAGAATTTTTTCCAATTCTGTCTTCATGCAGCTCGTTGCGTGTATATTGAAAATGTACATTCCCACATGAGATATGGCATAATATTCTGGAGAAACTCATCATGTAGAACTCAGACCTTTAGATTGAAAAAAAAAAAAAAATTCATATAATGAAAAAATCTCATCCACGTGATCCCTGCAAGCCTCTCTTCATTGAACTTGGAATCTTACCACTGCCTTGCCTATATATTTACGAATCTGTAATATTTGTCAAAAGTGACTTACTTAACGGTGGGAACATATTTTCATGCAATACTGATATTCATAATTACAACACACGTCGTAAAAATCACGTTCATCAAGTGTCAGTATCAACAGCTCACTATCAGAAATCCACATACAATACATGTACGTTACTTTACAACGCATTGCCAGATGACATTAAACAATTGAAGTAGGTTCACAAATTTAAGTTAAAAGTAAAATCTTTTCTGTTGCAAAACTGTTTCTATGCAATTAGAGACTATATTGATTATCAAAAAGAAAAATAATGTTTATTTTAACGAAACGGTGATATATATTGAATTAGTTTACATTTGTATATTTTTTTAAAAGACTTAATATGTTTGTAACAAATAATGTATTTCAGCCCCCGGGTCAATGACCCCCATCTCGATCAGGTTTTATCCAGTTGCCTTCCATTGAGCAAATGCTGAGATGGCCCCTTGTTTTGCTTCTGGACATAAATGTAGCTTCACTATGCGCACGTTTTGTTGAACACTCCTTTTGGCTTGTAATGGTAGGAGTAGAGGTAAGAGTGAGTTACTATTTCGTTAGCAATACAGAAAAATCATACTTGCAATTCGTTTACCGATGCAAATAAATTTTCTATAACTTAGGAACGAGCTTGTTTTAAAGTTATTTTTATTTATTTATTTTAAAATTTTACTCATCTTTCATGTATTTATGGTTAAAATGACTGGAAGGGATTCGGAGACTCAAGAAAACGTGCGCAGTAAATATTTTCCCCCATACGTCACATACAGTTTTGACTGTTTGTTTTTTTTGACTAAATAAATCAACTCAAATACATTAACACTGACAGATATGATTTACACTGAATTGTAACAAAAATGGAAATGCTTAGCTCAGATTAAGGTCCAAATTCGGAATGAAACAGCTGAGTTGCCAAATTAAAAAAAAAAGCGGAGGAGGAATACTCAACGTTGAAAAAACTCAAGAATTGTCTATTTGATATTTTGTATACTTATTTACATCTCTTGTAAATCTGCGCAAGACACCAACTTCTTTCGCGCTTTTTATTAACGACAGTTTTGTTTATATTATCAATTGTTGTTGCAGCGAATTGGCGCAACCGTCGCTATAAAATCCCGCTTTCAACTGAATGCCCTCATGAGTAACTTCTTCGATGAGCCCTTCATGATGAAAGTGAATGGACGAATCTTGCCATACCTTTGGATGGAGAGGGTAAGTAATAACAAAATTTCAATTAATAACCGTATCATTTTCGACACTCGTTTTCAAGGTATATTAGTTATGAAATGGATGGACAACAAATCCCTATATTTAATAACCAATTTCGTATCTCCTGTTCCCATTGCAACCATAACCAGGCGAAAGGCTGGTTCTAATGAGAAGTGGTTCTATATTGCTAGTAGAAGTTTTTTTGACACGAGGGCGATAGACTGAGTGACACAATCCTACGAGCAAAATACGAGTATTAACCCTTTTACCACGTGTGTCATAAAATATTATTAGACAACCTTACTGACCTGATTTTACGTATTCAAGTACTCAAATATCTTAATAATACATTCAGGTCAGTACCAGCCGATAGGGCCAGAGGAAAGTATTTTCTTTTCCTTGTTGTATTTACAGATTTATATGAACATTTTAGCATCTTCTCATTCTTAGCACTAGAGCTAAAAAATGAATTTTAAGCACACTCTGAAAGAACCGCTTTTCCTCATGTCTAAAAGATAGTTAGTCATTGTATTTATATAACCTGTCAATTGCTTTTTTTTAATTTAATGTAATATATCACAAGTTGATTAGGGGCAAAACCAAAAGGTTTATTGGTTATTTCACAAAAAACTAGTTATATTTACTGAAGCTCACTGCAATCACGACGTTTTGACAACTCTTTCACTGTCATCTTGAAGTGTTCGAGGTTACTTACATTTATAAATAGGAAAACGTAACATTTTATTTGCGTCTCTCTTCCAACATTTTATCTCATCGCGTCATCGATCTCATCGCGTCATCGATCTCATCGCGTCATCGATCTCATCGCGTCATCGATCTCATCGCGTCATTGATCTCATCGCGACATCGATCCCATCGCGACATCGATCCCATCGCGTCATCGATCTCATCGCGTCATCGATCCCATCGCGTCATTTATCTTATTACGTCATTTATTTTGTCATTTATTTATTTGTTTGTTTGTCAATTTTTATTTATTTATTTAATCTAAACATTCGGTTGTGTGCGTCCACTGTGCGCAGGAGATGGAGGAATGGCCCGAGGACCTGCGCGCGTCCTTCCGCCTGATGAGCTTCACGGCGCCGGCGGCGCACTCCGTGCTGCGCTGGGGCTGCCCGCTGCTGGCGCTGGCCACGGGCCTCGTGCTGCTCGTCTGCCTCTACGTGGAGGTGGCGGCGCTGCTGCGGCCGGGGCCCTACTCGCCCGACATGCAGATGACGCGCCTCTAGCCGCCCGCAGAGGACCCCAGCGGAGGGAGGAGGTCATAATGAAGAAAAGGGGGCTTTGGGGGACATGTTGTTGGACGCCCGGAAAGTCACCAATCGTGGCAGTTGGACTGTGTCCAGCTGCTGTGGAAACGTTGAAGTGTTAATTAGTGCCTTGCTTCTTCCACCGGGGAGAATAGGCTATTGATGAGCACAATTTTAGTGAAGGTTTTTTTTTCATTCTCTGAAATTGCGTTTCGTGGGACGATGGACGACTTGTTGACATGGTGAGATGGCGCGTGCCGTTGGGAAAGCAGTTTCATGAACCAATATACTATAAATCATGGTTTCTGTTTGTATTGTTTTGTTTGTTCAAAAAATTCTTAGAATGATTTCGAAAATAAATCACGCATCGTGCCTTCAACACAAGCAGAAGATCGAAATATAAATGTAATAAAGTTGAGCGAAAAAAGAGCTTTCCAAAATCAGCCTCCCAAAATCAATTTTGAAATCATCAGAAAAACAAAAAAATAAAAGTATTAACAAAATGTTTTTCTACTTGGAAACGCTCACGACACGATCTAAACAACAGTTACGGAATAACACAATTTTCTTCGTAGAGTTTAAATGTAAATAGACACATCAAAGATTAAAATGTTTGAAGAAAGGTCAATAGAATCACTCTTCATTATATGAAACATTGTTACGTTCTCATTAAGTTGTATTTCAATGAGTAAGAAGTTATTTAAAAACTAAAATATTTTATTTCGATTTTTTTTTAAAAGTGTTCATAGTGGAATATTTTTTCGTCAATAGTATTTTCAACCAATATTCCGATATTTCAATATTTTCTCCTCGATTTCTCCCTCATTTGTCTCTGGCGCTGAGGGAAACTTTTTCTGTCTCTCTATCTCTATATGAATATGTGCACCAAGTGCACGTTTGTGCAATATGGAGAGGGCAATGGGTGCAATGGAAATCCCATCGAATGGGATTATGTGGAAAGCACGGGTTCTTGGTGCTATTCTTGGAACCTAGGGTTTCCCTTTTTGCAAAACGCCTCGCTCCACAGTGTACGCACGACAATCATGGATAATCATGTATTTTGGTACGAAGTACATATCATATGTATTTTTTTACTTTAATGTGTGTTTCATTGAATTTAGTCATTGTTGTAAATAAATTAAGGTGTATTTGTGAGGAATTAATATTCGTAGTTGTATTTAGGCAGTAATTTAACTTTCGTTATGTTCATCTGACAATGCATTGTGTTTCAACTCGACGAGCAATTGACGTTTTTAAAGAAAGTGGCATACATCAGTTATTTTCTTATGTCATATACTGTCTTTTATTGTATTGATGTATTATCCTGAAGCTGAGTATATGAAGTGTTTCTAGTTTGTAAAGATCAATATTCTTCCAAAAATTTCCTTATTTGCAAAAATAAATTAAAATTGTGTTTGCTTCATTTTGAGGATTCATAAAAGATCTTACAAGCGCATCGCCTCCCTTCGTACGTTTATTTTTCGAAAAAAAAGAAAGAAAAATAACAAATAAAATTGTATAGGGACCATAAATCGCTTAATTCTGTTTCTGTGTTAAAAGTGTTTTCTTCATTGTGATATAATGTTTACTATATTTCAGACAATACTTTTCATTTTTATTAAATTGTGTTACAAATGGTTAACATTGTTTTTACTATTTTCGCTTTCATTTCCACAAAACTGTTCTGTCCTCTTCTTATCTCCAGTGTTTGCTTTATCGGCTCCGCCAAGTCAAATTCAAACTGGGGACCGATATAGGAACAGTATACAGAGATGGTTTTTATTTTACCATTAAAAATTACTTAATGGAGGAAATAAAAATTAAAATATCCATTTAAAATTAATTCGGGCTGATGGTTTTATGGCATATACTACAGATTTGAATAAGCTAACTTACTGAAATATTAAATCAAAACACTTTCAATTCCAAAATAAAAGATAACATTTGTAAAAATTAAAACGAAACTTGGCACAACATTGTTTCGAAACTGAAAAGTCCTGAAACTGAACAGTCCGTTTAATCAACTCAACCGCATTCAATAACAGTACCTAGGTTTTTCCCTTTTCACCTTTCAATTAACAAAATATCCTTTCTATATATCTAATTCTACATTTATGATTCACTATTGACTCTCCCAAATATTTTAGTCTATTTACGTTTCCACAATATTGTCCTCAATTAAATAAACCACCAATATCACATTACATTTTTTTACTTTCAAATTTTCCACTGCGTTACGCCACCGCTACTGAAATGCACTATCAATCACTTACGTCCTCATTCCAGAACGTCCATTTTCTCTCTGGCTGTTGATTCCGCCCTTCATCAATCGAGTCCCCATAACATCGAAAACATTGCCAACCTATGTTTTATGGTGGAAATACATAGGTGAGTTCCTTCGGCGCACCAATGTTTGCTCGTTCTGCGCCATTTTGTGTCACGAACCACGTGACCACACTACGGTCACTTCGTACGAAAGTGCAGACCAGATACTAGCCGCCATATTACGTAGAGAGCGAGAAGTGTTGAGAAACATTTTGAGTGATACAAAATGACACTTTTTTAACCGTAACCGACCAAAAATAACACAATGAAGGTGTTCGAAGTATTCTATTTAAAAGAAACGATTCATAAATATGTTTCAATGTCTTGTAATGAGGTAATACTTTTGGTATCTGGCAGCATTTAAAATTCACGCTAATATTGTGACGCTTTTTAGATTGTGAGCAGGCCGTGAATTCACATATCAACTTGATGCCAACCATTGACGAAATATTACCGCTTAATTTCGACTCGTTACACTACACTTCTTGGAACAATGTGTTGACCAGTTTAGTAAATAATTAGAACAACAACCATGTATGTTAGAAACGTAAATAAAATAAATAAATCCTGTACCCGAGGGACATTCTAATAAGCCGCTCTTTTTAATTTCTTCAATGGTTTCAATTCAAAGTGTTATAGTTAATTCAAAAATAAATTTGTAAATTAAAGTGCAATTGTCAAAAATGAGTTTGTTTTTCTCGTATCAATGTTAAAAATTACTAAGAACCTTTTGAGACAATAAGAAAAATAATAATAAAAAAGCTGAAACATATTTCTTTTGAGAGCCATATGTTTCATTTAAGTACATATTTGATGACATGAAGACATGACTCTTCGAGGAGTTGTATGAAATTTAATGACGTCATGGTTTGAAATTTTCTATTAGTTTTGAAATTTGTAATTTTTTTTATTTTTGTCTATCATGTGAGAACGCAATAGGATACCTAAAACGTAACTGTACAAAAAGTTGGATTTTATTTCATGTTGCAAAACTGTATTAAAATTAAATTCAATAGAGTAATTGTTAATTCCAAAACTAGTGACGAGGGTCTATTACAGAATGACGAATATTCATTTTTATGTTGGTGTTTCAATTCCATCTTTTATCCATACTCAGAACTTGCCAATCGTTTATATTGCGAACTCCCGATCTCAGGTGTGAAAGCTGGTCACAATCTCACGAGCACTGCTGGAAGGCAGGATACACATGCCCAGGTGTATGGTATATTTATAGAGCACTTGTGGACTCGGTAATGATTGGCAATTGCAATTTCAACACTTCACACGCTACTGGTCACGTGATTGTTAATCACGTTTTACTCTACCCCCTAAGTCCCCAATAGATCACACCACCACCTGGGAGGCCGCGACGAAAGATTGACAATTGTAAAATTTCTCTATACCAACATTCTCACGCCCGCGTGCGTCCATGTGGAAGCGCGGCGAGCGCCTGGCCAGCCCCAATCGCGTGACGTCACGTGCGGCCGGCGCCAAAGGCTGAGCCCAATGAGCGTCATCCGCCCGCGGCGAGGCCGAGCCCCGGCGCGGGGCGGAGGGGCGGGGCGGAGGCGCGGGGCAGCGCGGGGAATCCGCCATCAGCGCCGACCACTGCCTGCCCGCCCGCCCTTCCCACCTCAGCACAATGGAGCTAGTGCCGAAAAGCTAGTATTGTACAAGTATTGTACTACAGCTTCTGGGTCAATGACCCTCATCTCGATCAGGTTTTCGTCCAGTTTCCCTGATCCCTGAGCAAACGCTGAGATGGCCCCTTGTTTTGCTTCTGGACATAAATGTAACTTCAATTTAACTTCTCCCCATAGCACTTCACACTCAGGTTTTAACTGTTTTTGACGTAAATAAATGAATAAAGTTGCTCGAAATCCGCAAGTGTTCTCTCTACCATCACTGAACTTGCTAAACTTCTTGGTTTCGTTCCCTGTTCTAGTTCTCTGGGTACGATTGATTGATTGATTGATTTAGTAATTCCAGGCGCATCAACTGCTATGAACCTCGTGCATCTTTTTGTCAGTGGAGGCGGCAGTGATCTTTGGATGGTGAGATCCGGTGCCGACATATATGGCGGCTTGTGGGGTTTTCTCAACCAGTATCTCTCACCAGCGGGGCACCCACCCACTCTGGTCACGAATTTACAATCCAAGGTGTAATATTCAAGAGGCGGACTCTCTACGATTTCATAAAATTTCAACAATGTAGTACTGGATTAATTATGTATTTGTACATGGGGTTTCTTGTGATTGCTAATTGTAAATCTGAAGACTAAGTATCCAAAATGAAAATTTATCAGTAGCCCAGATCTAAATTTTAGAAGAATACGACACAATTAAGCCAAATGTTTGTTTAGAAGCATTATAATGTATAATGTTAATATTACGATCACAAAAAGAAATGTTATCGGATCAGACAGTTTTATCTTTCGCGGGAAAGAAATGCTGAACGTAGGTGGGTTCACAACAATAGATGGCTCTGGAATGACACTTTTAGCAGAAAGGGTACTGCGAAATCAGTTGTCTCACTACCGCCGTGCCAGATTATTGTGACCCGTTTCAAGCAGCGCTCATACCCCGAGATAGCGGTGTTGCATTGTCGGGCATTTATCCCGTGGAGACCACTAAAGAAATGCCCGTGAACGTCACAAGAAAGTGGTGAAAGCTGTAAGAAATAATGTCCTTCCATACCGGACAATCGCCTGATGGGCAGGAGACTTCCTGCGAGAATGCGTAGAAACAAGTGAACAGCAACGCACGAGACGATCTGTCAGTCGGTTTTTTTCGAAAATGAAACCAAGACGGTCATTTCAAATACCTTAATAAATATGAGAACGTCACAATGTCCATGCACTTAGTTCATACCATTATCCACCCATGCTCGTCTCTCACACAAAAAAGTAAACTCCAAAAGTGGTCTAGCCATCGTATGTCCTGAAATATAACATTTGAAATGAGTCAAAAAAAAAGAAAGGAATTTTCATAAACACAACGCACTTAAGATATTAGATAAATGGAAAATATAAATTAAAGATGTACATCTTTGACTTTTTACTGAAAAACTATTCTGAGTCTCAGGGTGCTTCTGAGATGTTGGATTTTTCCTTTCGTTACTCTCGAATAGTATTGCTTCCATGCCGGTATTCAAAGCCAGATTTCGATATAAATCGTCAGAAATCTCTCAGTGGCACCTTCCTGGTGATAGTGCTTGCAACAGAAATTATGTTGGTAACACGAGCTGCGGCTTGGAAACGTACATTGTTTATTCACCGCAATTAAAATAGATGCTGGTCCTGTTGAATCCTTCACTTGTTTCCCAGTGATGTTGCTGATACCAACATAAATGCAGTTTTAATGAGAGGCCCTGATTCGGCTCACTACAAAAAGACTTTCCTGGCGCACTGGATAATGTCGTAGGTCACTTTAACTATTAACTTACATGCAATTATCTTCCCACATCCCCAGATATGTGCCTTTAGATTTCATTTCAAGCATTTCCTTCAAACTCTCTAAATATGAACGTAATTGACCGACGTTTGGCAGTTGAATTGAATTGAATTAATGCCTCATTTTACGTGGTGAGACTCGGGCCAACAGGCCCGCTCTTCCGTCTGACCACGCAAATTTCGCTACGCTCCTTTCACCAACTAGCAGAGAAAGGGGGCATTTCTTGGGCGAGAAACAGGCTATTTTGAATTTAGCTCAGAGGCGTCATTTAGGCGTGAGGATATTTTACATGCAAGTACATCTATTGACATGGGACAGCCGGCTGTACTTCCCCTCCGAAGGAAGGCGTACGAAGGATTTTTTTTTCGTTTGCTGTTTCCCCCGGGACGCTGACCCATTACGCGTCTATCGGAGTCGAGGGCGGTGGAGCGAGCGCCGCTGCGACGTGGGCGAGCCTCCCAATTCGCCCGTGAGAGCGCCGCCCTTCCGCACTGCCGCTGTACACCTCCACAATAGTCGACCCACATGCGATTCTCTATAACCTTTCCCGAGGGATAATCGTTACAAAAGAAGTTTGTGTTAACATGGATGTTTTAAATAAAAGAGTTAATTACGTATTGTTTACATCTCTTTCAACCGTTTCTTGCCAACTTTATGATTGATTGTTTATGTCTTATTGACCTGTTTTAATGTTTACATCTGTTTAATGAAATCGTTTAAACCGTCCAAAAGTTTAATTTGTGTGTATGTAGTATGTATGTATGTATGTATGTAGTATGTATGTATGTATGTATGTAGTATGTATGTATGTATGTATGTATTTATGTATGTATTTTGTTCAATTGATTATTGTAATAAATTTCTTTCGCTGCATGAAGACAATATATCAAAATTGTCGAAACGTCGTGTATTTGAAGCTTTAATTAAAAATGAGAATATGAAACTTTCATTTGTTTTTTTAAGCCAAGACAAAAGGGAACAATAAGAGATAAACAATTATGTAATGTATAGTTGTAAAGAAGGACTTTGTTGCTATATTGTGTTTTGTCCGTTGGAACGGAATACAAACATTGACGTCTCTTCTTTCAACACTTCTCACTCCAAAACTAATCTCTGTCACTATGTCTTTTAATTCTTTAAAGATATGAGTGCCATATTCTGAAAAAAAATTCATTTGCGTAAATATCAATACATTACCCTTTTTTCTCAGTTTACGAAAATCCTTTTTTAAATTTCACTAATTGAATATACGTGTATGTTATCATAATCTTGTTGCCATTATACTAGAGAAGAAGAGAATGTAACCAGTAGATTCGGTACAGACAAATAATAGAGTACTGTTAAGGAATACCCCAAAAAATGATGAAAAATGAATTATGCCCAAGATAATAATACACGAAAAACAATATTTGAATAACGATAAATTTAGCTTTACATCGCTTTCCTCTCTTCTGGTATGCAATTCGTTATTGTTAAATTAAAAACTTACGGGCTGGAAACGAGATAGATAACATAATTATTGAGGTAACATGTGTAGTTCCAGAGCACCTAGTAGGTGTTAGTTATTTGTCTCGCTCCCCCCGTACATCATCATTATCAGCTATCGAACTTCATGAAGATAAATCACTTTCGCTCTACTACGGCTCAGCGAATAACTGACATAGATTTGTGATACTAATGGGACAATTATTTTGAGATGGGATGTACGAAGATGTTTGTGATTCTCTTAATGATTTGAATGATCTCCAATATGAGGCGTGTACATAGCTTTCACAGTTATTCTTTTTATTTTTGTATTGCATTACAAATGGCTGCCCAAAGCAATGAATTTATATTATTTTACTAAATAAATACGTTGAGAACATTATATTAGTAATGTTTACATCATTACTGTTTAATTAAACGTCATGTAGCTATTTTTTAATTTTCATTCATCCAGGAAATCAATGAACACCATCCGACAGCTTCTTTCTCCGAAAATAAGATTAATAAAAAAAGAAATATTAAACTCCTGTCAACAGAAAGGAATATTTGTAAATGCTTTAAGGTTAATTAGCAATGTCGCGAATGGTAGGATTTAAATCAAAACTATGACCTTCAACATGCCAAAGTTACTTTTTCTGAAGGTTTTCTAAAAATTGCGCGAAAAAATGATAATTTCTTATCGATGCGTTATAAGGTATTAAGTTAAGATTATTTTATTTTGATATATTTAACTCCATATTATATACATTTTCCTAGTGATGTTAAATTTCTCGAAGAATGTCTCAGCCAGACGTGCATATAGGAATATATACTGGTTCCTCACGTTTAGCTACCACGAATAGAATGAAGTTATGGGTGGGATCGATCACAGTTATGATGATTAATGACTATTCAGACATAATGAGTACCTATTATATGCAGGGGAAATGAAAGATTAATAAAGAAACTTTGCATAAAACTTCTGTATTTGCCCAAAATTTCTATTAATACTCCAGAGTCCT
Organism: Gryllus bimaculatus; assembly: GCA_017312745.1. Lineage (NCBI taxonomy): Eukaryota > Metazoa > Arthropoda > Insecta > Orthoptera > Gryllidae > Gryllus > Gryllus bimaculatus. The sequence goes on along the minus strand of BOPP01000059.1, from coordinate 3,431,460 downwards.
TGTTTCACACAAGAAGATATCATACAAATTAGCACTCCACTCTCAGACATCCTCCTCTAAAATACTACAGTTAGGAAAGAATTTTGGAATCAAGCTGGTGTTAATTTTATTGAAAACCAATTTGGTCTTCCTTCGAACTGGAAGAAGTTATCTGGTCCATGATACGAGTATCTTTTCATGGTATTCTCTAGTCGGGTAAAGATATGGTTATTCAGATACTTATTAGAAAAGTCAGCAAAACATGAAAGTAAAAAACTCTTTAAGCATGACATCATTTAAAAAAATGTATTTAGCAATGTTTAAGCTACTCGTCAGAAAAGCACGTTTAAAATTTAAAAAACTTTTCTCTTGGTTGTTCGGAATAACAATGAAGACAACTTCATTACTTTTGTTTCTTAGTTTATGATTTTCGAAAAAGAGTTTAACTCAAAGAACTGTTTTAAAACATACCACACAATCGAATTCTCTTGGCTACCTGAATGACGATGAGAGAACCGGTCGGCCACATCTCCACCACTAAGACAAGTCGTCCTTGATTGGCCAGCCCTCGTCCTTGATTGATTGTTTGCCCAGGCACTCACAACCAGCCAACTCCAAGCATACACTTTCGAGTGCAGAACTCCCTGGCGCCCTAAGAGAGAGACCTAAGGAAGGCAACGATACAATTACCGAAATACAAGCATCTCAGCGTACGACGCGGCGACACCCGAGCAACCAAATGATTTCAGATGACTAGCCGCAAAAGTCTACGATAGACTTGAATCAGCCACACATACCATACTACAAACATTTCTATACACTTGAAGAGTTTCTGTATTTTATATTCTTGGAATTACTTCTCAATATCAAACACTAAGAACTTGCTTTTTCTTCCGTAAGTCTTGCAATGAGGCAAAGTCTGACAAAGATTGAAGCGCGAAAACCTGTTCTATTGTCTAAGGGCACATATCTTCTCTTGGGGAACTTTCCTTACTGTCCCCCGCGCCGCCCCGCGCCGCCCCGCTTCTGCACAACGAACCGCATCCGCTCGAGGAGGACCCTTCACTGCCCGCCTCCTAAATCCGGGCCCAGAAGCTCTCGCTTTTAATTGCTCAATTGACGTATTGTCCGCTTTCACGGCGGTAATGATTCACCACGATATTCCTTCTCGTAGCAACGTCGTAGTCTGAACGAGTAATCACTAATAGTACTGTCGACAATAGACCTCGCACCCTCTCTCCTATAAAGAAATGTTCTCTTTATCGCAGTCTATGAACAAATGATATAGTATCAACAGAGGATCAACTTCCAAGGAACATACATGCCAATTTCGCAAACACATGGAACATCGCGTTTGTTTGAGACTGCTTAACAAAAAATATTACATGATATGAAACGGATTTATTAAAACGACCTCCGTCTTCAAGAAATAAAAATCCTTACAATCACGTAGTTTTTAATATCTTCAAGGATAATTCTTGTGTAATCCAAAGAAAAATTATGATAGGTAGTGATTGCGTAATAAACAAATTTACAAAGAGACACCCAAGATTCGAGTGACAGGACATCGCTTCACTCGGTCAATGAAAGATGGGTAATAGTAGAAGAATAATTTTAAAAACCTTTAATTAAAATAACAGAGTATCGATTCTGTACATACAAAATCCCTCAAAATGTATGTGTTCATTGGTGAGCCTGATATCTTTAATTGATAATCCATTGCATTTTCTTTTGAGCAGATAGAACTAGTTTAAATTGAAAGTAGGTAATCAGAAACGAGAAAGATCTGACAAGTTATTTGGACAAACAAATTTTAAGAGAGGGCGTACTTATCAATAATTTCAATACTAAATACTTCTTTACATATCCAGATCAGAAAGGGATTCTTTGGCGTTGGAATAAATTGTTGATGGACGAGGCGATGAGAGTTATAGGCGTCTAGTATTTTGAAATGAGGACGTCAAAGACGCTTTCGTACGAGTTGGTTACATTAATTTTTTTTAGCACGGATTCATGGAAACTTACAAGTATACACTCTTGGGATCAATTTCAAAATGCGAGGCTCAACCGTGTTGATTCGTCGTCGATGTCCTAGTGTTGTTTTATTGCGTCATCGATGGATGGGATGAAGGATATTCTCCTTTTACAGTGAAAGTTCAGTGTGAGAAAAGTGAGTAATATCCACGAGAGATTTATGAAAGACGTGGAAGAACCAATAGGAAAATTAATACCTCAAGATCAAAAGAAGCGTTAAGGAATGGAAATGTTTTAAAGAAAGAAAAGAGATAGCTCAAACTATGAATGATGTAATGCTTGCATATTTAATCAAAAGTCAAATTTTAACAATTTAATGATTACAGACATATACAACTACTAACAAATCATCTATTGCAGAAATATGTTTCATTTTTGTCTGATACATTTATACCTGAAATTACAATGAAATAACGTTGATATATCGAAATACACGATGCTGGCATCTTTTCTAAAACATAATAGCATTAACTATGGAACAAAATAGCTAAAATATAGAATTGAGAACAACTAAAAATATTTTTAATGGATGCTCCTGAAGAAAAGTACTTCATCATTAAGGTAAGATAGAAGAAGAATCTCTGTTTATGTCAAATGTAATAATGGCTTTTGATCCTAGTTTGAGACAAGTTTCAGCTGTTTTAATGTCCATGACTTCTTTGTGAAGATATGTGAGTGAAAGTAAGTGTGACTGTGACGGTAAGAATAAGTCTCCAAGCACCAGTGGTGAAAAATAAATTTAAATTCGCTAAACACTCTAAAAGTAAATTATTCATAAAAATAATTCATTCCACTGAAATGTCTTCACTCGTGAACACTCGTCCGTGAGGAAATTTGACTGTTTTGTTTTCAATCGTGCAAATCCGAACTCGAGTTCTATCCCGTCCTTGGTTAGGCCAAATGTCAATATTGGGTGAATGGACACGAAAGAAAATTCTATTCGCGGCGCTGACCAATTTAGACGACATCTCACCGCGCGTATGACGCCGGCCAGACTGGGCAGTGGTGGGCGGTGATGAGCGGTGGGGGAGAGTAGTGGGCGAGCGGTGGGCGAGCGGTGGGCGAGCGGTGTGACGGACAGCTCGCGCCAAGTCGCAGTCCATTCAGTGCGCAGTCCAGGAGCGAAGTACGATGATTCAAAGTGCAGGTGGATGTGCCTCGCCGGCGTTCATTTGCAACATTAATGGGAACTATCTTCTACTGTTTACGGGAAGTTTTATAGCATTGCATGACCTTCCGGTTCATCATAACCGCTGATGAGTAATTGGTCTAGACATGTCTCCGTTATCTAACCTAGTCATTCTCATCTCGTAAAACATCCATTGGAGATTTGATGTAATATCCTCTTGACGGAAGTCCGTTGTGCGTATGTTTCTTGTCTCCCTTGAAGGTTCTTGGTGCAAACTCCGACATGTAGTAGGCCAGTGGTTGAAAGATAATTCCTGAAGAAACCGAGTTCTGTGGCCTACTGAAGGAAGCTGAAGCAAATCCTTCTAAAATAATGAATCTCAATCATCTGGCTTGTGAAGGTGTGACAAGGCACTTCACTCGTTCTAAATGTTTTTGAAAAATCTTACAGATGCAGCAGAAGCAATATACCAATATTGCAAATAGACATGCTGAAGATTCATTTTATGTGTGACGACTAGTCGATATCTTACTATTAATATTTATTTTCAATATTTTTTTTCTGACTAGATGCGTGAAACTAACTTCCAAAATGAAGTAAATTATAAATATAATTCAGAATACACTGTGAATTATTTAATTTTTTTATTGATTCTGTAGGACAATCATCCAGCCTCTTGTAGATGAATCACTGCCTCACAGGTTCGAAAATGTAATGTATTCCAGAATTCATAGAATGTGAAATGGAGGTTAATGCTATAATGAATTAATATAGAATAAAAAATCTGTATTAATGCAGTTGTAAATAAGTTACATATTTCTTTACGAATACAATCACTGCATTGCAAGAGAATCTTGGTGGGCTCTTAGCGAACAAATCTTCATTGAGGATTAGTGAGTGGGCACATGAATGCCCCCTTTGGGCGCGCGCCAGATTACTGCTTTGTTAAGAACAACCCAATTACGTGAACAAAAACACAAGTGGCACGAATGGCCAACGTCAATTTTTCTCTTTGCTTTTTCAGAACCTCGCTGAGAAGCCTTGTTACTAAGCCTGCAATTGATCCTTGCTCTGAAGGAGGAGTAAGGAGATTGTTGTAAAGCAGGGAGTGTTGTATTCTAACATATTTCGTTCCATCATGTAATAAAACATAGTAATACTTTTTTATAGTTGTTGATGAGCTAACGTTTTGAAGAAGCTTAACTCAAAATAAATACTATTATTTTAATTCCCAAAATAACATTTGTAGAATATATAACTTTTTTAAAATTTCATTTATACACCTCTATAATTGTAGACAGATAATGTTTATTGACATTTACATCATTTCAAAACGTTTCGGAGTTATTTGTAGCCCCATCATCAGGTAAAATACTGTAATTCATACATATATGCATAAATTGGCAAAGGATAAATATTATATATAAATTTATGCATTTCAGTATTTTACCTGATGATGGGACCACAATGAGCGTGCAAGCATTTTGAAGTGATGTAAATATTAATAAAAACTGTCTCAAATTATAGAGGTGTATTAATAAAAGAAAAATATATCAATAGAGACAAGCTGACTTAAAATAAAACTAGTGGGTGTTAAAACAGCGCGTAGCCTACTTTAGCCACCGTATTTACCAGCAAAGTTACGCGAAAAGTACTCAAATTTTCGAAAAAGTGTACATAACCTTATTTCAAAATATATCTTTAAAAACAGATGTCATTAAAGTATAAATATATTTCTTGAATATTTTAGTCGTAGGAACACGCCGAAAAAAATTCGATTGTTGCAATTTTTGAAAAATCGGTTTTGAAATAAAATGATACCTGTACCATTCTCTTAAACGTCCTTCACACTATCCAACACAGAAAATTTAACTACAAACGATGGAAAATTTGGAAAATGTCCCGGGGAATTCATGTAAAGTACTCCCCAAAACTAAAATATCGATTTCAAATTCAAGCAAATTCAAGATATCAGCCAGATGAAATGGGGAATATCAATTTTGGAGAAAATTAGCTGAACGGATTAGCTGTTAACGTTCACAGACGGCCGGCCGTTTCTAAATTTTGCAACTGAATGTATCCACTTTTTCGTTACAAGAGCTCTGTAATAAGATTTTTTCTGCCGAAAATTCGCTTTTCTTTCGCGCATCATTACACATATTTCTCTCTACTGCAAAGAGTGACATAGAGAGCCTTGACCCGAAAAAATGTATATTTCAATGATTTGGTTGATATCAGAATTTAGATACTAAATATTTGAATGATTTCACAACTATCAATAATATAATTAGGTATTCATGAACCATGGCTTATAGTAAAATTTCTTAACATCTGGGTCGTATATACAAATTATTAAATTTGTTGTTATACAAATTATTAAATTTGTATATATTGTTCTCAACTCTCACCAATAAATCAGTATTATTGGTGATGCGTTTTTGGTAATTGAATTGTTTAAATAAAAAGAATTACTTTCATTAATGTTATTATTCAATATATTAACCGCTTTCGATGGATTCTTCATCAGTTCTTCTATCAAGGAGCATGGAATTGAGGTAAATCACCCCCAAAAAATGATATCTCCCTTGCCCCTTTCCCTCTCTCTCCATTCCCGCTCTTCCCCTCCCCTTATGTTTTATATGCGAAAAAACGGTTAGTGTTGGGATAAGATGTTGGATACACTTTCATTAACAAAAAATCCTTTTAAAATACAAACATTAGTTGTATAAATTGATAGTAACCTAAATGTTGTTTTTAGTAAGTTGGGCTCGGGTGTCAAAAACAGTAACATATTTGTTTTATGTACTGAGAAAGTAAAAAATACGAGTTAAACGACGAAAATATTATCCATATAAAAATCAGTAACGAAGATCCAGAGAAGTTTCGAAGTAAAACGTCCTCTTTATCAGTATTCACATTATTTTTTGTTTGTGCAATTTCAGGAAGTTTGGAAGCTATTTGTATTACGAGTTTTATCGATCGGAGTCCTTGTCTGAACTGACAGTAGTGTTAGAAATATCTCTAAGACGTTTTAACAGGTGTACCAGACTCACTCCATTCAATCAGGAAAGTCACACACTAACATATGATGTGTGATCAATAACACAATCTGACACGTCTTTCATCATATTCCCCAAAACTCCACAGTATTAAACTTGCAAATATTCAAATTTTCATTTATTCATGCAAAATTTTGCGAAGTATGTAATTATATTAGTTTCCACGAATTTATTTATTTTTATACAACAATCATAATATTTATTTTTTGGGTTCTATGCATTTATTGAAATGGAAATTGTAGGTCACTAATTGTATTTATCTCAAAGTCCGAGCCCTATTAATATGCTGCACCGATCTTCAGAAACAAGTTCATGGATCTTTAAGTAGAAGGAAGAAGATATACTTGTACATGAAATGTGACAGATGAAGCAAACTGAACAAATGGGTAAGCCACCCTGCTAGCGTTAGTGACATCAGTGTGCCTATCATAAAAAGGGGCAATTATGAAATATTACGAAATATTAATTCACATTTTATGGCGGTGCGTTGTTCTTGTATTTCTTAAAGAGAATTTCTTTCACGTATACACAGTACGCGTGGAGATACACACACACTCACACATTAATTGAGAGAAGTGAATAATATTACAAACAATCGATGTTGATATTGTAATTTCAAGGTACGTTTTGGAGGATCCATGAAACCGAAGAAAAGTGTTTTCATTTTCAAAACATCTGTCTTTCTAATAGCGATCAATACTACTCAATGTTTGCTCCTAAACCACACATAGGATTTCCTCGAACTAGTGGAGCTACAACAGCACGTACGGATTTTAATGATATATTTTTTTTCACTTTAGAAAACTGCCGTTTAAAATAGACATTGTCATTATTAATAATATCATTATGATTCTTATTCAAAATAATATTCTTAACGTCGTCGTTTATGTGATGTTCGATTAGGACGCTTTGTAATAGTCATAGCTTCAAACGCATTTGTGATAGTCTAGAAAAAATATTTTACTTTCCGGTTGTTTTGAATAAACTGAAAGATCTAAAAGTCATCGGATATCGGGGTTTGAGGGAACTGTAAGCAGTTAGGCTTCTGGTTCAATCGATTTCCCAAGATCTTGTAAACGATCGGTTGTGGAATGTTCATATCTCCAGTTGCTCCGTTCATCGACTGCCGATGGAGACGTGTGAAACGCTCGCACGCGCTCATCTGTTTATTCAGTCACTAACCGCGAGAGGCGGCACAGGAATCAAATGACGTCACTACAGTGCCTCTGGCCGGGAGGTCCTAGGGGTCGGGTCCCGACGGTGGCAGGATTGTCGACACTTGCTAGATAGCTAGGAGGTCGAGTGCAGTCGACTGGAGGAGAATTCTTGCGACCGGCTGCTCTGATCGATAGCTTTCCGTAGTTTCTCCGATCGATACCAGGCAAATGCCGGGGCAGTACCCTAACAAACGGGCCACGGACCGCGCGCGATATTCCCTTCCTCTTCACTGTCCTATCCTCGCCCCGTAACTTACACACACTTTCGCGCACTACACTACCACACATATTGTCCGATTTTCTTTAGAATGGGATGATTTGACAGCTAATGCTGGAAACACAACTGACAATTCTGTGGTCGTTGTGTCCTTGAACTTATTAGACTCTCCTTCCTCCATTCGTTCGTTTGCAGTTGGTTAACTTGTAAATACAGTTACGACGCTCCCTGCTGTTATGTCCTTGTCCGACGAAAATATAGTGCGCCACGAGAAATAATTGAAATTAGGAAGTGCAGAGCTTTGTGCTCTTCTGTAAAAATTCTTTCTTTTCATAAAAATTACATTGAATTTAGTTTTTATGTGATAAGTATTATGTTAGTTTGAAAATCGAGTCTTGAATGTAAGATGCGTACTCATGACGGTGCACGTAATGGAGCCGTAAACAAACGAAGGGGCGTAACTAAACAGCTGACGCGGCGGAGGGATACTTCTCTGAAGTACACCTGATGTTCACTTGTTTCGCGAACTGTCACTTTATCCCATTCTTAAGAAAATCGTTCTATACCGGATCGATCGGTAGAGATTGTCCCGGCTGGGGCGGTGCTCCGCTGGTTGGGAAAAGCCCCGGTACTCGACGATAGGTCGCCGCCAGATCCCACCATCCAGTGAGGCAAGAACACCGACAGAAAATGCACTACACTTACGGGACTAATGATCTCAGCGGTTGACGACGCGGAATCAATCACAAATCAAATCAAAAACTGAGTCTCTGTACGACGTCCCTTTGATTTTCTGTCAGAGAGGCATCCTGAAGCTGTAAATTGCTCATACCATCACCGAAAGAGGTTGACAGTTGGTGGGTACGACACTCCAGAATCTGCTCTGATGAAGAGATCTGCTCCTTGAAGGAAGCGCGCCGCGGTCGCGCCGTGGGAAGGCGCCCGAACTTCATTCTGGAGTGTCGAAGCATCACTTAAAACATGCTTTTGTGAATAAAATTCAAGCACAAGGTTTCCCTCCGCGTGTCGCCATGTTGGCTATTACTTGCACAATGCTGTGCTCTCATGCTGGAAATCTGAAGGGTAGTTGAACAGACCAAAACTTTTGTGTTTTTAAATAATACTGTTGAGTTTGATACAGTATGCAGACTGCTGAGTTTGATACAGTCAACAGTATGTTTATGAAATCGCCTCAATCATTTGTGCTAACCCGACATCTGCAGCCTAAACATCTATTTTTTGAAGATCGAACACCCATTTTTTCTTGTTATGTCCCTGTACTCAACCTTACCACCAAGCATCCTTCTAACTACAGTATCCATCCCCGCCAAACGCCACTTTCTAATTGGGGCCAATACCTGTTTAGAGCAGTGGCAGCCAACAAAAGCGACGCGCACAAAGGACCGAGGGATCTCTTTGTGCGCCTGCGCCGCTTCCGCCCAATGAAGCTCCCGCCCCTGCCCAGCCCCAGCCCCAGCCCTCGCTCACGCTCTGGAGATCGCCCCAGGGGTCCCCAACGCCAGGGGGCCTTGCCGCAATCACAACCGTGGACGTCAATTCGTCGCTTTGGAAGGAACTCACTTTGTCACAACTCAAAAATACGTTTTTCAGGAGAGTCAATGTAAGATTTTCGAATATTCAGTCATAGATTTATATCATAATATTTATTACAGTATATTATTATTATTATTATTATTATTATTATTATTATAATTATTTCAATTTTTCACATTTAGCTGGGAAAACTTTCACCTGTCAAACTGATGTTTTATCTCGGACTACTAAGGAAATTCATCCTGACCTACATGAATGTCACGCATTTAAGAATATTCTGACAATATAACATGTTTGAAGGAGGGTGGTTATTAATAATAATAATAATAATAATAATAATATCATAAACAAAAAAAGACATGCGACACGCCGACATAACTGACACCTCAAACAAAAACACCTTCCGCAACAAAGTGAACAAATGGGAAGTCAAACCAGAACAACCTAAATCAAAACCCCAAAACCAGAAAACTGGCATTCTCCAACAGAATGAAAGAATATTGGAAAATTAAGAAGAACTCCACAAAAACTAATTAGAACTCCACAAAAACGAGTCAATTTTTGCTTAACGTTTTCCATTATTGGGAAAATACGTTAATAATAATAACAATATCATCATAAATCAAAATATTCTTCTTAAAATCATCGTTGAAGTGATGTTGAATGAGGGCACATTTTAATTGTCATAGCTGCAAACATATTTGTGAGAGGCTAGAACCATATTTTAATTTCTAGTTGTCTTGAAAAAACTGAATAACGTCAATTTAAAATTGTGATACTCTCCTTTCAATGCGAATATATTTTAAAGATAAGACAATAAATGGGTACTGACGTTCTGAAAATATAGTTGGAAGTAATTATGCCTAATCCCAATGTAATAAGTCTTTTATATTATTTCATATTTTTATTTCATTAGAAAGGTCAAATACACGAGAAAGAAACAAATGGACTGGCATTTTCAATTAATGGGCTAAGCAAGCCATGATTTAATGGAGCTATCAGACATACACAACGTGCAAAGTATTGAAAATGACAAAAACTTATGGTCTTTGTATATATAGTAGTTAAGGACCTGACAAATTACAAATTGATTTTCACTGCACTTTATGATCAAGTTGGGAAGTGCAATGTTGCCTGAAATTTTATTCCATTCGATTAATTTCTCACTGTTCAGTACTCGCCAGAAAAACCGATAAAATAGCCTCTAGCGAATCGTTTTTTTTTTTTCGTGTTTCGTTAGAGAGAACATATCAGCCAATTTTGTAAAAAAATAAAAATAAAAAAAAGAAAGGTTATTTCAACATTATCTTGACACGAAAAACCGGAAAATTGTTCTTCAAATTAATATTATAAATAACAATAAAAGAAATAAATGCAATAATAACAATAATAATAATAATAATAATAATAATAATAATAATAATAATAATAATAATAATAATAATAATAATAACACTAATGTGAAAATAATTAACTCAATTAATTGTACTCCGATATTATTTATGGAAAACGAAGTAAGTAAGGAATAAAACAAGACTTGGGTAATGCAACTATCTGCAGCTTAACCTAATTAATATCTTCAGCTATCAAGTCATTCGTTGACTTGTAATGATGATTGTAGAGTATTAATGGCAGATTGCCTTTTACGAGCAACACACTGAACATTAACAAATTATGGAATCGATCCTCTTCGTTGTTCAGCACCCCGCCACAATTAACAGCATCATTTGGACACGCACGGCCGTTGACATAGCTAGAGTTTGTATTGTGATGATAAAAAATCTGTCATATTGAGGAACACAGGGGCATACTCGATTATGTAATAATGTTAATCCAAAAGAAGATCAATCCAGTCTTACGTAAATCTAGAGTACTAAATCTTATTGAAGGTGAAGGCTGAAAAATGTTCGGTTTGTGACGTAGCCTCTTCATCATTAGTTACGGCTTTGATAAGGAATACTTGCGGAGGCCGGATGTGGCCTCTGTGGCGTGATTTGTGGACCCTGCTTCCAGCAGCTGCTGTGGCTTTGTGACGGAGAAGAGATGGGTGACAGAAGTGGCTAGCCAAGTTCCTACACCAGACGACACCCTTTGCAGGGCATCGCGCAATACTCCCGATACCTTGCGTAGATGTAACCTTGTAAGACATGACGTAGATGTAATCTTGCGAGACTTGACGTAATTGTAAGCCTGAGTCCTTCATTCATGGTACACTGTCCACACACCATTCACATTGCCACTGGTAAAAGAGTATTGGAAATTAATTTTTGTATGAGGAATTTTGTCAATAACAACGCGTACCCTTCAATCATTATCGAGCTGGCGATAAATTACATTTAACATTACACTTAAATTTTTTTCAAGAGAAAATTAGATATTAGTAATAAATGACAAATTCGATGGCCCGTTGCAGCAGAGCTGCTCAATTATTGAATGAAATTAAGTATTAATATAAACAATGATAATAAATAAATATAATAAAAAGTGAATTATACGTATAAAATAACATTTAGTAGAGATAAATGCATTGAGAGCAAGATCAATCCTATGCAAATTTGTTGCAAATGTGAATAATATTGTCACCACGATTATAAGAATGAAGAGCTGCATTGCCTGGTTTATGAATCACTTAGATTGTATAGTTATACCGGGCGCGTCAACGGCAAATGTTATCAGTCCCGTAAGTGTAGTGCAGGTTTTTCGGGGATGGGGATGGTAGTGATCTCCCCCACGGGTTGGCGAGATCCGGCAGCGTACTACGTGGGCTTATAGGAAGTTTCCCCAGCCATGTATCTCCCACCAGCGGGGCATCGCCCCCAGTCGAGAAAAGGTCTCAGTTCGCAACTGATCTCCCAACATGTGTGGCAGTGTAATGCACGAAAGTGCAAGTGTGTGTAAGTAAAGGGTGAGGAAAGGATAAGAGACAGGAAGGAAAGATTCCACGCGATCCGTGGCCCGTTTGTTGGGGAACTGCTCTGGCATTCGCTAGGTCTTGGTCGGAGAAACCACGAAAAACTATCAGAACAGTCGGGCGCTAGAATTATCCTACAGTCAGCGGCTGAACAAGTTAGTTCCGAGGATCGTGCGACGTCGGGATATGAACCCCAGGACCACCCTGTCAGAGGCTCTGCAGTGACAAGAGTTGATGCCCTGAGACACCTTCGCCGGTGAATCACTTAGGAAATACTCGTTCATTGTCAAAGGTGTGATTTTATAACAAAGAAAAACAAGGAAATTACACATCATCTTGCATGTTTGAATCAGCCATTTCGACCGATATATCTCACACTCTCAGGTAACGTGTGGTTAAATTTTTACTGAAAATATTACTTTTCCACTCAACAGAACTTTACTTACCTCTCTATCTTCTATCCCTAACTAGCAACATGAATGCCCGCTGTTTCAATTGATGTTAAAGAACCGAGGGTACATCTATTGGCAAAATAATATATGGCAGCCCAATCACCATTGTTATTCGCTGCACCATCAGTATAAATTTGATAATAATCAATATATTTGAGTTTCACCTCAAATTATTCTCCCCAATTATTATTTGATAGACTCTTGTTTTTAATAGTTACCAAAGGTCGAGGCAGTCTTAATATTGGATTTAATCCATGGTGGAACACAGAAGTATTTCTCCCTTTCTGTTTTTGGCATTCTGAAACCTAATTCTTCCACATATTGCTTCACTTTTCATTGACAAGTTCATCCCTTAGATTATCATCATTATTTATGTTTGGAAATCTGGGAAATATATTGCTCTTTATTACTGGGTTTGTAGCAGAGGCTTTTTTGGCATGTTTTAGTAAGAGAGATTTTCTTCTATGAATGAGAGATTGGAATACATTTTATTTAAGACAAAAATCTTTATCTTCAATTCTTATTTGGAATTTTGGAATGGTACGTCTTTGCAATTTTCGTACATACAGAGTTTTCTCCGGAAATGGAACTAGGACTACTTTTCGGTTCATTGATGCATATGGGAAGAAAGTTTAAAGAAAAGAATTAGAGCCATTTTTGGGAAACAAAATATATAAAAATTACCTATATTTCACGAAAAATTGCGCAAAACTACTCATTTTGGAAATATTATACAGGGCATTATTTCAAGATCTGTTTTTAAAGTACAGATTTCTTTTAAGAAATCAAAAGAAATCAATAATCTTCAATATTGAAGTTACAGGAAGACGCCCAAATAAATTTGGAACGTACGGAGTTCTGAAAAAAATCAGCAATTTCAACGAAAATGAACCCTACACAATTCTTATAAGCATCTTTTTCACTAACCATGGACAAAATTTAATAAACAAAATTGGATGCATATTTGAGAAAAGTTTGAAAATGAGGCTTCTTGTAACGTACCCCACAAAATTAAAATGTTTGCCATTTTGCTGTTTTCTGGCGCATTATTACAATACATTCTCTTCTTACGAAATAAGGGAAAGAATTTAACAACTGGGAATACTGCAGTTCTGGTAATGACCCTAATTTTTACTGTTAGATGAAACTATTGGCCGTGCCTCCATATCAGTGGTATTTTAATGTATGTTGCAAACTTCATCTGTATGCCACCATCAATTAAAAACGGGTAGTAATACTCTTATATATAAAATCTAATATTATAAAACATATAAAAATTAAAACTGAGAGTTTCCTTTATATGCGACTGTGGTTTCTTAAATATTTTACTCTCAATTTACAAGAAAACACAGGCTTGGAGTATTTTATATCTTTGAATGTTTTTAGAAATATTGCACACGGGTTGTTCCATTCAAACAGTAGCTGTTTGTTCTTGAGTGTGCGATTTTAACACCTAGCAACTGAGTTGTCGTTACATCTTTTGATGCAAGTGTGATAGTATCATCGTTTCATTTTATTTTCGTTTCTTTTTATTTTCTAGCATACTGCTTACGCAGTGTGGAGGATGTATTGTAATGCTGCGGGAGTAAAACGATAGAAAAACGTATTGCCGTGACGTGATAACGAAAAAGTACATAAATCATGTCCCCGTATATGGTAAATTACTTCCTCTAACACATTTTTGTAGTAGCACCCACGTTTATTGGGACCTCGACACCAAATGATCTATTGTCGGCAAAATATCCGGCCGCCTGTCCCTTAACATCACTATCGGCTAAACCGTAAGGAGGATTTTCATCAACAATATTCCCTAATCTATCTTACTGATATTGCACCACTTTGAATTTGAAACCGATGATTTAATTTTGGGAGTACTCTACCTACAGCTTCAAATAAATTTTCAAACTTTTCTCCAAAATGGCTCCAATTTGTTTTCTAAAATGTTTTTCCTCTGATAGAGCAAATATGCTTAAAGAAATTTGTGCGAGAGCTAACATATTCTGTACTATAACACTAACATACTCTCTATATCGGTTAATAATATTTTGTGCAAGTATTGAGGTTGGTGTAACAAATGAGACTGTTCCAAGGATATATATTATTTTCTTTACTCGTCGTCCAGATATGTCGGATTGAAACGTTTCTTATTTCTCAGAAGGAATTTGATGTGGCATAGAACTATCTAGCGCCAAGACCTGGCGAAGTCCTTCATTTCAATTCAAAAGAGATTTTGCAAAAAATATAAATGAAATTATTTGTTGGTTTGTACAGAGTTCTCTTCTTGGCTTCTGTGTACAATGAGAAAGAAGTTGTCCTTAAATATTTTAGGTTACGTCAGCAATTATGAGAAAACTGCTTCACATGACTATAAGTCTGCTAGTGTACTGTGTAGGCTGCTGAAAACTATTATTTTTATTTGTACTGCTTGCAAACAGTCTATCGCAAAGTTCAAAGTAAAACACAAAGCATAAAAATTAACCACACACTATTCTACTTTGCCGATCCGGTTTTCGAGATCGCTAAGACAGTAGTGCCGTAGCGGTCTCGAACCGAAGGATCGCGGGTTCGAGTCCCGCCTCGGCCATGGTT
>BOPP01000059.1:3381703-3397387 GCA_017312745.1 Gryllus bimaculatus | reverse complement strand
GAAACAGCCACATCCACCTACGTTTTAATCACCCACTGACGCCACCACTACAATGCACATTCCCGAATATTTTGCGGCCTCTGCACGCCGTTCTCTCAGCGCCGCAGCCAACGATGCCGCCCATTCGCCCACCGCTGTCTCTCTCCCGAACCAACCCACCCACCGACCCAATGAAATGCCCACCTACACTTTAGCCACCCACTTACTACGCTCCCACCGCAATACCGACAACACGGCAGCCTCTGCACACCTGTAGCATCGCCGCCGCCAGCGTTGCCGTCGCCTGCAGCCACCACGTGGCGAAGGCGTCGCGCTACCTTGCCGCCCGCGCCCGCGCGAATGTACACACAGCCGCAGCCGGCGCTCACGCCCGACCGCCCTCCCTCCCTGCCGCCGAGCCGTCATGCGCAACCGTGTGCGCGCCGACACGCGGCGGAACAGCGGAGAGCGCGTTGGCCTCGCGGACGCCGCCCCGCCCCGCCTGGCGCCCGCAGCGCACTGGGCCTAAATGGGGATACATCGATGACGATGTTTTCAAAACAGCGATGTTTGCATAAAATGGTCGATGAATTGAACATCGATTCTTTCACTGGGCCCAAATAGGGATGTGACATCGATGACGATGTTTTCAAAACATCGATGTTTATATCAAATCATCAATGTACTCAACATCGATTCTTTTAAGCTGATGCCTTATTTAACATCGATGTTTTGCGCACTGCGCACAATATGGAATGTGACATCCAGGTCTATGTTTTCAAAACATCGATATTTATATAAAAATCATCGATGTATTGAACATTGATACTTTTGAGTTGATCTTTTTGAATATCGATGTTTTGAGTTCGATGTCTGTACATAGTCGATAGATTTTAAATATAACAAAATTCTATAATAATTTCTGGATATCCAGAAAATGAATATTCAGAGAAAAGTGGTGAATAATAATTAAAATCTAGTTTCCGGCAATAAAGAAGCCTATATTATTTATGAATTATCAGAAAATCCAAGTTTTGTTAATTGTTCTGACGATTTTTTTACTTCGTTTTGTCAGTTTTAAAAATTAATAAGGTTTCAAATTGTAGCCCATCCGCGTAAATTTCAGTGGTAAAAGCGGTTTCAGTGGTAAAAATACAGTTTTAACATCGATGTTAAAACAACCATTTTAGCAACGATGGTTTTAGGTCGATGTTTTATTAACATTGATGTTTTAATTTTGAGATTTGATGCTTAGAAACAATATTTTCTTGGCAATGTCGCATCTCTATGCCCAAATGGAACCTCACTCTTCGCACGTCTTCTAAAGTTCAGTGGGAAATAAAAATTTATTCAAATCATCGTTCTTAATATTGTTGCGATTGGAAGTATTCCTTTACAAAGAACACGAGGCGTAAGTGACCAAATCTACAGCTGATTTGCCCTAGAAAATAGATTTTATTACGTCGCAGAGAATACTTTTTTTTATAAATTCTTGCCGAAACGTCTATTTCTTTCTGTATTCAGAATTCAACTTTCATATGGCTTAGGTTAGGGACCCCAGAATTAAAAATCGTGCATAGAATACACTTCTTTCCGTAGCAAGTCGCACACAATTTTTAAATGTTCTTTAAAGTAAAATAAATAAATAAAATATTATTCAAGCACTGTCTTTTTGTGCCTTTACTTCGCTAGATGCGAGAGGAAGACTGGGTTTGTTATTTCAGTGAGGGGTCTATTATATAAAATGTGTAGGTGGTTTTAAATGCAAAACAGTTTCTGCACGGGACTGAACTTTTCTGCTAATTAGATTTTGTAAGCAACGTTCGTCGCTAACATTTATTCTTAACTGAAGTAAGATCAGTAAATGAGTGGGATAGGTATTCCGGGGCTCAAGAAAACGTGTGCGTATAATATCCACTCACGCATAAGAACTATGTTTACGTTCAGGGCCGGATAAATGTTTTAAGGGGCCGAAAGCATGTGCAAATTATGGCCTCCTAATAATATTCAGAAATTTAATAGAAATAATCTACATGAATGAGAAAATAAAAAAAATAATCTTTGGGATTTTAAAACGTGCCAAACATTTTTAATATTTGTAGACAAATATAAAATGTTTGCTTTAAATTTTGTTGGGAGCTTCTATCCAGCGGAGAACCTAAGTTTGCTTGGCGTGCTAAGTCTACATATGTATTCTTAATCCACCCCTGCGTGCATTCATAATCGTATATACATTCACATTTTATTTTAATATATCGAAACACAAAAGGAAACACATACACAAGTAATATCTGTGTCACAATTATGTAAAAGGTATCATCTCAAATGTTTTGATTATGAAGTATGAGATACTGAAACAAAACATTGATAGATAGGCCCCTAGTTAAGAGAGACAGACGCAGACTTCTACTGCATCTATTTGCAATTCATGAAATGATGTAAAACAAGCAATATCCAAGTTTAAAAAAATGTATTATTGATAAAAATCAGAGCATATATTTCGTTCCAGTAGTCGAGTACCACAAGACACACGCGTATCGCAATAAAACTTCACATGGAACGTAATCGGAGCTCAAAAAAGTATTCATCCAAGCAGCATATTTTTAAATTTGTATTCTTTGTCCACACTGTTTTTTATACTATAGTTGGTAGTAAACCTTTCTACGAGAGGCACACAAAACATGTTTGCACGTTTTTGTCGACATTTCGTCCTACTGCTCTCAGGCAGCAGCTGCTGTTGGTTGCTAGTGAAAGGGTTTTTAAAGAGAGCGACAGAAGACATTATGTGAGACGTCAACTTCATTGTTACCATCGTCTTGTCGCAGTAAAAGTAACAGTTTTAAAACAAATTTTCGATTCCTCACGACATATTTCTAAATTTTTGTAGTCCCTTTGTCGAATTCACAAACACAAAAAATGCGTAAATAAGAAGGGCATACCGTTAAGTTCAGAGTGCATTCTAATATGTCATGAACGAACAACTTGGCTGAAATGAAGGGAGTCGCAAACAATTTACCAAATTCACTACAAACAATAACAAACATCGAAAGTCATAAAAAAGAACAAACCCAATAGAAAAATAAACAAATTACGATATGGCGAGAACTGAAGAATAAGTAGGCATACTTCAGAAGACTTTTTAAGAGTATTCCTTTCGTTAATGTGTCTTAGTTTTGGTAACATGTTTTTGACATTCGTACAGTATGTATACAAAACTCAAGGAATGTGCTCTTGGAAATTAAATGAAGTATTTCCTAAGGGCATTCTTATTTTAATTCACAAGTGTGTTCCCCTACTCTTGGAGAAGATGTAAGAAGTTTTGTCCCGGCGACATTTTAATTTTTAAAACCCTGCTTCTACTGATCCCTCTAAACCTCCTTTTCCGTCACAATTCCTTACATCACCTTGACAGTCACAACAATTCCGGCACTGCCACTGCCATCTTTACCTGCACTGCACGCCCGCACACGGGCGCAATCTCGAACGCATCGCTCTATTGTCAAACGCACTCCGACTTCCGCAAGGCTCACCCAAGGCGCCCGCCGCCCATGTCGTCTACGGAAAAAGAAACCGTTCCCAGCAACGCGTGGCCCGGGTCGGCGCCTTCGTCTCGGAGACCGCCCGACCGCCAACCTACGAAAGAACGAACGAACCAACCGCCCGCCCGCGCGGAAGGCACAAGCGCGTTCAGCTGCTCCGAGAGAGGGGGCGCGGCGGTGGCGGTGGTGGCGGCGGCGGCACCGGGCGTCCCCGCCCTCCGCCACCACCACCACCACCGCCGCCTCCAGTCGTGACAGCGCTCGCGCGTGTTCCTAGCTGGCAGCAGGCAGGCGGGCAGGCGGGCGGGCCGGCCGGCAGGCACAGACACAGGCGCGAGGTGCGGCGCGCAGCCAGTGCCAGTTGGGACGCCAGCCGACGAGGATATGTCTGACGCGGGGTCGATCAACAAGATCATCAGCGAGCCGAATGCGAAGAAGTACGTCAAGTACACGCCGCTCTTCAAAGCGCCCCGCCGCGGCAGCGACGAGTCGCCCTTCGCAGCGACCGCCGGCGGGGCCTCCTGCGCGCGCAGCGCCTCCAGGGCCGTCGGTGAGTCCGCGCACGCTGCGCCCACACACGCGCACTCGCTTGCGCGCGTCGGAACCGCGCCCGCGTTAATTGCCACACCCGACCGCCCGGCCCGCGCTCGGCCCCTGCTTCGCTTCTGGGAAGGAAATGCTTTCTAGTGGACAACCTCCGGACGGTGTAAACATTGCCACAACGAGGTTCTGTTTATACATTCTGCGCGAATAGGTACAGTGCTGGGTGTTGGCTATAGTGCAAGGTTTTTTTTCTTCAACGAGTGTTGCTGTCTGGATGCGATACGAATGTGTGTGTTTGCGAGTGCATAACAAGTTACGTGTAAACCTTCGGAAATGCGCTTTCGACTAGATATGGTAAAGTTTTGTTTTCAAAGTAGTTTGTACGTGTTGTTATCCGTATAATGTACGCGGTTACGGTGAAATCGTGTCAAATATACACGATAGCTCTGTCGTTGATAAAAAGCGATTAAGCAAGAGAATACTGTGAGCATTCCTTTT
The DNA here is from genome assembly GCA_017312745.1 of Gryllus bimaculatus. Lineage (NCBI taxonomy): Eukaryota > Metazoa > Arthropoda > Insecta > Orthoptera > Gryllidae > Gryllus > Gryllus bimaculatus. The sequence goes on along the minus strand of BOPP01000059.1, from coordinate 3,392,828 downwards.
TCAACATTGCCTTGAGTTTTTAATGAAGTTTTATCTTAGGTTTTTGGTTTTAAACAGAGATATTGCTATTAAATTTCTTACCAGTGACTTGTCAATAAAAGCTTAAAGATCGAGGTGAAAAATTGCGATCTGGGAAAAAAAAAGCGTTAAGCTCCTGGTAACCTATTTGCTTTTGCAGCAAGAATTATGAAGATAAATATCTAAAAATCGGTCAACTGTTCTGTGCTTCTGCTAGAACACTCTTCATAAAGACGCATTACTTTTAATGTAAGTGATTCTTTAAACTATTCAACACTTGCTACATTTATAGTTACCACTATTATCTTTATAGTTATCTATCATTTATAGTTACCACTATTATCTTTATTAATATATAAAAATATTGGAATTTAACCTTCAAAAACGTTGAACGCACTTGTAGGCCGTCCATCACATGAGGATGTGACAAATGCTACATCCGTCATACTTGTAATCTAGTGGCGCAGCTAGCGTTTCGAAGTTCTCTGCGAGGATGTGACTAACGAGTCGAGTGGTCGCAGATACGATACGGGAAGGTCACAAGTGTTCGTACGTGAACGTCTGACTCTGTGTGTGTGTATGTGTGTGTGTATGTGTATACACTTCATCCCCGACCTGACGCGCTCGCGCTAGCATTCCCCGTACGTCTGACAGTTGCCATGGGAGCAACAAACTTGCAACGCCTCTCTGTTCATCGCGGCCATTAGCGCGTATCTGCGGCCCGAACGCGATCGGGGGGGAGAAGGAAGCAAGGGCATATGAATGTACCCGTCGCACAATAGGGACGCAATTGCCGCTTGATCGGTTAAAGTGGCCACTGACCATGTGTCGCAAGATTCGCGGGCGGGCGGGCGGGCGGGGCCGCGTCTATATTAGACCCGTGGCCGAGGTCCAGCGGGAACCGCGTCGCGACGGAGGCCGCGTCCCTCCTCCACCCCTTCCCCTCTCCCGGACCGTCAAAACAAAATACCACATCGACAGGCCCCTCATGTTCATGATGGAACCTCCGATCATTGACTGACGTCTGCGTTCATAGAGTACAAGTTGAATTACATTTAATATCTAAAAATTTCAATTAATGATTCGCAGGTAAGGTTTCTGCGTGAAATTTTTGTACGAAGAAGGAGATATTAAGAAAAATGTATTGCTTCAATAAAAAAAATGAACACTCACATCGTTTACGTGATAAATTATACTGGATTCAATCGCTGTGAAAGTGAAATCTAGACGCGCGTATATCAATAGGAGGAAAGAACTACGAAGACGTCGAACATTATTCAAAGTCTTTAGTTCATTAGACATTGAGGTCTTAATGAATCTTCTATACGACGAAGGCCCCTCTCGTATTTTAGCATGTATTATGTAATTTGTAATAATTTGATTAATGGTTTCGTAAGATAGATCATGCCTTGGTAAGACGCAATATCTAATCGTGAGAAATTCACTGTGAACAGAGAATAGACATTAATGGCATTAGTTTAACAACACAAGCTAACAGAAAAACTGATCGAAAAAATCCTATTTATTGTTGCCGTAAATCAACATCGTTTAGTATTTGACAAAGGAGTTACATAGGTCTGAACATCAGTCAGATTTAAGAGGTTGTTGTGAATGGGTTTTACAGGCGGAAATTAGAAGACATTGCGGTGATTCAAGAAATAAAAAGTAAGTCGCGAATTAAAAAAAGTTCGCTGACCTTTAAATTTTCTGATTTGCATATGATTTGCTAAATTTATTAAACCTAAGATTTCGTTATACATTTAAATGAACGAAACTTGTTTGTAAAATATCAGTTCAGACAGTTCACCTGTATAAAAATACTTAAGTGGTTCGGGTTTTTAACGTGAGTAAAATGACATTTAGCAACCATTTGAATTAAAACGACGACCATACCTGTATTCTTTTTCTTAAAACTAAGAATTAATGTATGTATTGCACGATCCGGCCACATCCGAAATACACGACGAAGTGTCTTACTGTCTCAACAGACTTCGTCGCGAGTTTTGCGTATTAGCTTAAATCAGAGCCTCTCACTGTTTGACTCAGGTCAACAATCCTCATTCTGGCGACAATGGCTGACAGCCAATAGGAAACAAGCGATGACGTCCAAATGCTCCCTCTCCTACGCCCCACCCTCGATCTGCACCGTCAGCATCTAACTATAGGAAAAACACGCCGCAAGGTCTTGGCACTGTATGCCCGCTAGTGTTTACTCATCATCGCACAGCTTCGTAACAGAATAAACAAAATTCGACCCGATGGAAAAACGTGTCCTGTATACTCACGTGCGAGTTTGCGGACAAATTGAACTAGATGGACACAAGGTGGTTTCGTGACTTGTGCGTGGAGAAGAAAAAAAGAATTCAACTACCTTCCTTCATACATAATGCCATGGGCGTGGGCACTGAAAGATTTTTTTTTAAAAATAGGTGACCATGGTTTACCTGCCAACAATGTGCTTCTTGCAGCACTTGCCGGTTATTCTTACAGGCGCGTGGCTGTGCGGCCATGTGGATGGCGTGTAACCGTTCGGCGATTTTGAGTTAGATAATAGAACAAGAGCGTGACCGGTTAACTCTCGAGAGAGGAAATATCTAATCGCATGTGCTGTGCGCTTATCAAATACTTCATAGAACACGGCGCATGACTGATTGCGTAATGGAGTTGTTAAGTGGTTGTATAATCTTCTGAAGAGGCAAGATCGTGTTTTGTTTGTTTGTTTTTTAAGGGGATTTACATTTTTTTAAACGCGATATTAATTTTTCTCCTACTGTTACTGAGACATCTCAAGAGACGCATGAAGTAATAAGATGTGCTTTTTTTACTACCAATGTTTATTTGGTCCATGGAGGTTTTGTTCTTGGGATCTAACCTACTTTTGATCTTTCGAAAATAAATTGGCAAATACTTTTAAAGTAAATTCTTTATAAATCCACTGTAAGAATATTGCTGCAAAGTTGTCTGATGTGCTAGAAGACAGTTTGTCGAAAAAAGAGATATTAACGTTTTGTTTTTGAAAATTCTAAGTTTTTTGCTAGAAAAGAACACGGCAGCTATTGAGATTAGGGAAATTAGATAAAAACACTCAAACAAAATTTTGTCTGATTTCATTATGAAAATAGTATAGTTTTTGCTTGGATGCTCAGTTTTTGATAAGTGAAAAAATGCACAATTAATGTTTATTTGAAATAGGGTTTAAACATGCTATTGAAATGTTCCCGGATATAAGAAATGCGTAAGTATTTAGGACAAAACTATATTTAATATTTTAGCCACGGCGTTAAATAGTATGAAGCAAAGTAAGAGAATTCGACGTCCCCCCCCAAAAAGGGGGTTTTTGGAACAACGGGTCAGAATTCAGAAAATCGGGACGATCCCTACTGGAAGTATACGGACCTTACATTGCGACTATCTTCGTAAACACTATTAGAGCTTAAATAATGTGGAAGCAGCACTCCTTGAAAATTAAAAATAATGTGATTTAAAAGATACATTAAGAAATAGTTTACATGCCAAAACTTTGTACGCCTAAGGAAAGTGTAGCAGATTCTGCAACTTGCGCACAGATTGCTTCAAATACTTCAATGTATAGTAGCGAACGTACAAAAAATTGGTCTTGAAACGATGAAAAGCTGATAAAATGTAATCTCGAATGAAGATGTCAAAAGTAAGTTAGAAATTACTTGATTTATTAGTTGTTTTTTTTGGAGACTGCTCCACGATGCTACTTACAACAATATGATTTTTTCGGATTTGAAGAATGAATGTTAATATTTCACACACTGATGATCCAGGAAATCTGCTCAGAAAGCAGGGACTTGACTTGAAAAATTAATACCATGATTAATATGTGTAAATCAAATCTTTTAACTGCATCTGCGACCGCTAAAAATTATATTATTAAAAAGTAACCTAATGTAAAGAACACACACTTGTTGCGAATCCAAATTTCGAATCCAAATTTCTCTATGGGTAAAAATGATCCGTCAATTATGAAAATTTACTTAGGATTCACAAATAGAAGGTGGCTCAATGTCGATGCGATAAAACAGTTCAAGTAATTTTTAAGAGTAATTCTGTGTACAGAAAACGCTTATAATAGTAACCCTACGACCTACATTATGATACATGAACTCGTGGAGTTTCCATTTTAACATTACAATATACACATTGTCATAAAAAACAATCTAAATCCTTCAGAATTATCGCTTTCAGTTGTTGTGGATGTACATGGTATCTGCTGGGTAGATGTGGATGGCTGCATTAATCTTGAGCCGAGAATTGTAGAAGTTTGCCAGTTGTTTTTAGCTTGTAATCTATTCTAGAGTTCCTAATTGCAGATAGTGAATATCATACAGGCATCTACTGCATCCCATTGGGATGATAGGGAATAACATATCAGCACTAATGGAGAAGTCGTTGCCATACAGAATGACGATAGAAATTTCATTATGCGAGCTATTTTTTTTCAAGACTAGATCTGTAAGCGAAGCGATAAGAAACATTAATTTCCAATAGAGATCAAATTTGAAATTTCCAGAAAATATAGGAATGCAACACAGTTGAACAATGCAACAGAGTTGTATTTTGAAAGTAATAGTTAAAGCAATAAGGAGCCATAAATTGGCATGTTTGCAGCAGAGGTAGTAAATATCTTTGTTTTTTGGTTGCACTATAGTGTTATTGAGTATCACATGGAAAGGGGCTTCCGAAAAACTAGGATTATTTAAAAAGTGAAACAAATTAAATTATTCAACTTTTGATGAGACAAATCACGGAAGTTTCTCTCGAGCTTTTTTTGTATTAAGGTAAATTTTTTTTTCACATAAATCGTTTTTCAAATTAATACTAATTGATCATCCGTTGATCTTACGCAGTTATTCCTTTGAATTGTTTGTCATACAGATAAATAGACTTAAATTTACTTTAATACACAGAGCGTTAATAATTCGACCTTCAAAAATTCGTATTTTTGATAATCCGAATTTAATTACGACAAAAATAAAATGGGATGGAGTAAATAATGTGTACATACACGCATATTTAGGATTATATAGATGCGTATTTGTATTTAAGTGTGGACAAGACTTTATCATGTACTTAAATTCCAAACAAGCTCGTTGGTACTTTTATTTGTATTTTAACTATGTAGAATAAATTGCACTTTCCCCGCATATCAACTGCAGTTTTGTTTGCGATGATAAATAAATAAACGGCTATTAGCCTTTGAGTTTCGCTTCACGTTTAAAAGTAATGTGAAAATAAATAGTAAAGACGTTAAAATAAGAGACTAACTGCATGATATATATATATATATATATATATATATATATATATATATATATATATAATATTTATATATACGTACGTAAGATTGGTCCCTTTCTCGCTCCATGTTAAGAAACGTTATTTACAACTACGAAACAGCATGGGTATTGAATTGTGTGCAATCGTTTCCATAGTTTTTCTCAATAGTTCAGTTTTGTTCATTGGAACAGGTCGTGCGGTACTATTTCTAATTTTCATCGTGCACTTCTATTCTCGTTTAACATCAGCTTTAAAGCTAGGGGTGTGACCTGTCCCTGCTTGAAAGAAATTCATCACGGTTTGTTTGGATCTCTTCCATCGTGGGGTATGTACTTGAAAGCTTGCATAAGAATGCGTGTCTGTTACATTCTTTCGAAAAATTGCAACCATTGCGGTGTGTAAGATTGTTCTTCGCCATTGATTTCTTCAACAATTAAAAACTAAGGGGAGGCTGATATGAGGTAGTTAACAACCGATTCACCTGTTTGGAATTGTGCGAAGGGCTGGTGACCTTCCCACGCAACAAAAACACAAGAAACTTCCAAGCTATTAACACAGCTCATTTTCCTTTATTTATCGGGCCAATAGGTGGACTTTCTTAGGCGTCTTTCCGCTAGGCCTGCGAGAAAACTGCGGAGGGGAAATTCTAGAGAAAATAACCTTTCACAATAAGGAAATTAACAGCGTTTAGGACGGCGGACTACTTCCTCCGGATGCCACAAAAAGCGCTGAAGATCAAACATTTGAACATCGCATCTATGGTAACAAATTAAGTTAGGTTGTATTTGGACTGAGCAGGGAACGCGGTGACATTAGAATACAGGACATGATTTATTTCTCACTACATTACATTACAATTCGACACATTACATTACAATTCGATTTCAGAACTCTCTCGAAACTTCAAAAGGAACAAATCACACTAAACGCATGACAAACCAGAAAAATGACGCTAGGAGCGCGGTAGTCAAACTGAATGAAATCTGAACTGAGAAATGAAACGTACGTCATTTTTTCGTACAAATTACATCCAGTCTAGTCTGTGTCTTTTCTGTACCGGCGAAAAATTATGACTCAATGACGTGGCAAACAGGCTTTACAGGTGGAAAAAAGGCGCTTCCGAACTGCATTTATGCAAGAATTTACTCCGAACGTACTCCACATACCTGTTTAACATTCTGAAAGGCCAGTTCTTTGAACTGAATGAATTGACGAGGCTAGGTTTGTTTTGTATGTCCTTACATAACATTACTACTGATGTTATGACCTGTTTTACTGATGTTTTCTTGGAAACTCTGCTACTTCATTTCAAGGTCTCCAGATCTCTAAATATTAAGATGACTAAAGAGGAATTTTATTTTCAAAACTCCCTTGAGACTTTCCATTAATAAATTTGGTAGGCATGTGATGTAAAATCTTTGAAACTTTTTTACATTAGTTTAACATTCGCAACACAGTAGAAGGAACTGTTATTTTTTTTTATATTGGCAAAATCAAAATCATTTTCAAATTTTTGCCTTTCTGCGGTGTAAAAAGGACTACACATAAAATTTAGTCGTATTACTAAAGATAACGAACGTTCTGCTTACATAGTAGCTTGTCAAATCGAATTGTCTGCAGTAGTTACAAAAAGTGACCATATTTCAGACTTATTCATTCTCAACATATGAGATGTAGCTTCATGATCTCCCATTCCTTTGTTCAATGTTTCACAGAAAACTTACTTTATAAATGTATACATGTAACATTCTGAGATTATATTCGATATTTGAAAATGTCTTGGCTTTTCTTGTGGTATTATTTAGAAATCAATGAGAATCTTGCACTCAATTGTTGACAATTACTCTTGGAGGCAGGTGCTGATCCACCCGATCATGGGGGGAGGAGTAATCGTATATTTTGTTAAATAATAAAGACATGTTATTATATTGTAGTGTATTATTTTTGTAGTGTGTATATGACACTTTGCAATATTATTGATTTAAATAATTACGTAATTTAAACATAAATAAATATTTCAATAAATGTTGGCAAATAAATGAAGGGACTGGACAACTCGAGGCCTTTTGGGGAGGGGCCCATGGCTCCATGGTTCCCTCCCCTATATCCGCCTGTGCTTGGGGGGAATGGGGGTTACGAATAATGATGTGAGGAAGCACGTTGGGATAATAAATTTCGTTAATTGGAACATCGAATTTTTCTGTACAGAAATGTTATCACTAGGGGGTAGATTTTAATTAAATGCCATTTTTTTCTTTTCACTTTAAAACAATGCCGTTTAGTATACAAATTCATGTTAAGAGAAAAAGAAATGCTCCATTTTTATATTTGCATTTTTCGTCGATTTCAGCGAAGACCTTTTTTTTACCTTCTTACGTCGTTTTTAATGCATTTTTTGCTGATTTCATTGATTTTAATATCATTTTAGTATTTTAATGGTATTTGCTTGAAACAATATTTACGAGGTGCAACAAATTTTCACCACTGAATTCCTGTGAAGAATATTTAATTTATTCTCTCATATAGTGTAATGTTAGCCGTTGCGACTATGTAATCTAAGGCTCCTGTGACGCCTGTCGGCGCTATTGTCAGTTCGGCCGATTTCGCAATAAATGAAGACACATTTTATTTTAACGAACAGTACAAATCAAGAGTGCAAGAGTTCACTTGAACAATAGGAAGAAGTCTCAATTACATCCGTAACATGCCCAATTGCGCCTTTGTTATTCACTTTGAGGTTTTAATCAAATGTTTTACGCGAGTTTTCTTTGTTTTTAGGGCATTTTTAAAGCATTTTATTTATCATTTTTGGCAATGTTTTAGGTCATCAAAATCCGTCCCCATCACCGATCACGTAACAAAATAGAAGATTCACGTTATCACGTAACCCTCGCAACCCAATTTACTTGTTCCATTTTAGAAGATGAGAACATTTATTGACATGGGAAACTGGGAAACTCAAACATTCTTACTATCAACAAAAATCTGTTAGGGGACTTCTCAACTTGGCGCTCGGGGCGGCTGTCTCTTTTTATCATGAAATATCGATAAGAATGAAAATAATCTAGCCAACTTTAAGATCAACTACTTACAATCACCACATAGAACACTGAAACATTTCACATGTGTGTATCACATAGAACTCTGAAGTATTTGGCTCAATCAGATTTACTATAAATACGAGTGATATTTAGAAAAGCATTAGTATTCATGTAATAAATTGTGCCCACTTGGAATAGCGAGGAGTTCTCTCTTACCATTCAGTATTTAATGAATATTAACAGCAAAAGATAATCGGTTTTAGGAAATCTGAGTACTAATTTCATAATCCATTCTCGCATTTACCGCATGGGCACTCAAAAAGAGCTAAGCTTTTGTACAAGGACTTAAAGGAAAGTTTTTCGTACAAAACTAATCCTTACCATTATTTGACATATGGCACTCACAAGAAACCATAAGAGTATCCCAAACCCCAAATCGGTATGGGAGCCATTGAATAAGACTCTTCTTAAATCCTCTCCACCTACAGACGTCAATGCCGCTTTCATTCCCAATCCCTTCTTGGAGATGCATAAGCACTTTTCGTGGTGCCCCACCAATGCGCACGTGCTAACGAAGAGTCTGCTGGGATCACCCAACACAGTGGGCCGAGACATCAAAAGCTCGCCTCATGTTTTGGACTTAGATTTTGAACCAAGCATTGAATTGCCAGCAGAAGACATTTATAGAGACCCTAGGTCCCTAGATAAAAGGCACAAAGGAGTATCCACGGGTCAGCAGTACTACCAACGTTTGAGATGGCGCGATTAGTCACAGATCAATTGCTATTTAAACTGTTCCGACAATGTTTAAAGGTATGATATGATCAAGCTGTGGGAGTTCTGGGTATTGGCAAACCGCAGTTTATAGACAAATAAAAAGTTTCAGATGACAATTTCTTCTAAAAGAGTAGTCTCTGACGTATGCCTCCATTAAGCAGATTCAGTGACTACTACGACCAAAATGTTTGTTAAAGTTTTGCGAGCTTAAACGGTGGCCAGTGTGGCATCTCCTTTTATTCAATCCACAAAAACTAAAATTAAGTTTGAGAGACTTGCTTCAGATAAGCCACACTACTTATTATGAATAATGACTGGGCAGAGTAATTCATTAATCATATCGACTCTCTAAAATAGTAATTTCACAAAATGGGTAGATTATACATAATTGCTTATCAATAGCTGTGACTAAATTACGTATATACATTTTCAAATATAAAATGAAGTTGTAATATTTCACTCTATGATGTGAACTAACGTCTGAAACTATGGCATCTGACAAACACGACGTCCCACTACCATTGCAAATCGCTTCTTTTGGACGAAAGTACCTCGATTGCATCCCACAGTCCTCATTTCTTAAGTCTACTCCAAAAAAGCATAACCCGATTGTATCCTAAGGAGAGCTAGTTATTTTGTAATTAAATTGTTTCAAATACTCTCAATTTACTGAACTTGATTTCTACCTATACAGAGGACTGCTCCAATATTGAAGGTGGGGAGGGCCCATGGTCTTACCTTAAAATATATGGAATTAAAATACGTGTGTTTTAGTTAAATTGCATACAGCTCCGAAGATGGTGCGACATTCACCTGTGTTAGTTTAATTTTCGACTGGTGTGAGAACATCCATTTGCATTACTTAAAAAAATTTCCCACTTCCCTATCCCAAAAGCCCGGCCGGGATGCAATCGAACTATGCGTTTTCAGGTAGCCAAAAATGAAAGGAGATTAACTGGGAAGTATGTGTGAAGGAATGGGGATACAATCAGGATGTTAATTCTCATGTAGTCAAAATTATGCTGAAAAGCGTGTGCGAGAGAACGAGAATGCGGGATACAATCCGGGTATGTCTTGAAGTCAATTAACTGGGAAGCAGGTATGAGCGGAAATGAGACCGCGTGAGTTGTGGCTTCTCAAGTAGCCAAAAATGAAAGATTAATCGGGAAGCGTTTGTGGGGAAAGCTGACCATCTCGTACGGTAGGGTGGCCGTATGTAAATTGCGGACCAAATCATCCCTCGATCTTTTCTAAGGAAACTTACTTTCTAAGTCGACGTGTAAGTTACGGAACAAACAAAACCAGGTAAATAAAGGGACTAATTGAGTAGGGAAGCGCGTAAGTGGGGGGGGGGGGGGGCGATCCCCAACTGCCACCGCCTCCGCTATTGTCCAGTTTTTCCTTGTGGTTTATTGAAAATCCTCAAGACTCTCTTTTATATCAAAATGAAAAGCAAAGAAAGCACCGGGAGAATGCCCATATTTCATGTTCAATGTTAGCTGAGGAAAAAGGAAGAACATAAAAATGGCAAGATAAGCAAAATTCATTCGTTCAACGAATGATTGAATTGAATGAAAACCAAATTTAATCAAACCATATTGCGAACGAACTATGCCAGTCTTAAGTCCGTAAATTTGGGGAGGAAGTTGTTTTAAAATTAATTGCTATGGAAATTATCTTCGAAAGTAGATCACCTTCCACTTTCTTCCCCGAACGGGATGAGGTAGTTATTTCGCAATTTACCTATGCCCTTCTTTGGGTCGGTCCGCAATTTACATAAGGGTATAACTCTCGTGTTCCTTCTTCCGTCCGCAATTTACAGACCTCGAGTAGGCCTACGCCTCCACAGGTTGGCAAAAATGAAAGGGAATGAAGTGGGAAGCTGCTGTTAACCGGGGGGAGGGGGCTGACCGCGGAACGCAATCGGACTAGCCTCCTGAGGTTGCCAAACATGAAAGGGAATTATCGGGGAAGCGGGTGGG
>BOPP01000059.1:3338252-3375651 GCA_017312745.1 Gryllus bimaculatus | reverse complement strand
GGACTCACCATTTCGTAAGAATACACGAAATATCAAATTGTGTTACTTATAAAAATAACTTTTGTTTTTCAGAAACAAGATCAATAAATTATGATTGCGAGGCCCCTACCTTTCTGTTTCAGCAGGGACAGGTGAATCGTGTGACCTTCTAAATAAAGTAAAACCATCAAATTTGCAGCGTAAAATGAACACCGTGACCAATCACATCTATCTAAAAATCTTTCAAAAAAATCTCCTTAATGGCCCAGAGCGACACGATAAAAAAACCTCGTCTTTGCAAAATATTGCTCGAAGGGATTCATGCAAACATGACATTAATCCTATTTGATGTATAATATTCGGTATAAACTGGGTAAAGAAAATAGGAGAGAGTCGAAGAAATCTATGCTAGGGCGCATCAGAACAACCATTGACCTCACAAAGTTCATTAAAATCTGAAACAGAGATATTGCTTTGCGCCTTGACCCATGCAACGCAGTGGAGCGTAACACAGACGCGATGCAAGTTGCATTTTCTCTGATAATCGTACGCTATGAGAGCCCAAATTAAATTCACCAAAATAATCCAACAAATGTGGATGTGGGCAAATTTAACTTCATGATACATTAAGAAAAATGTCAATCACTTGTTCTTATTTGAAAACGCCCTTGAGCTAAAACAATTATCGAATTAAAATACAGTTATCGCGCCAGATCATGGAAAGACGCTTTAAACTAGTCCAACAAAACGCACGTAGGTTATACTGAACGATAAGGATAAAACGATAATGGCAGACTTGCAGGACGTTCTGCCACAAACTATTTTTTTAATTTCAGTAGATCAATTCATACGCGTTTTCTTTTATTCACGTGCAAGTCTGTTCCATACAAGTGAATAAAAAAAAATGTGATGTTAATTAGCATGTTCTCATTACTCTCAATAATAAAAGTGTTTCACAGATTGCCATCTGTGAGGTAAAATACAATAGAGATATTTGTTTTCAAAAGTTTCTTTCATAGTTCTACCTTTCTCAGGCAAACACTTTCTATTTTACTAGCTTATCAAAATTTTTGAAGTATATTTATAATTCCTTAAAGTATTGATATTTACATTTGAACAATTAGTTACGTTATTTCAAACCTTCAAAGGCGTTATTTCAATAACTTTTTAAAAACATCTTAGAATGCACTCCCAAAATGATTAATAGCTACGTTTGGTTCTCATGCCAAAATTGGATTATGTAGTGGATCTAAATGCTTAAAAAAGTTTATAAAAGAATTAAACGTAGTTGTTATTTAACGTTTTCCATCAATTCTTCCTATTTCCACACAATTATTATATTTTAACGAAGCTAATTTTCGTTTACAACCACACAGAATTTCTACGGAAATCTCCTTAAATATGAAACCCTTAACCAGTTCGCACTACCCTAGTGATACGATTCAGTTCCTTTCACAGAACAAAAATTCTCATTTATCTAATAGGATTTTGATTTACTTTCATCTTGTTTTTTAAATTTACTCGTTCCGACTCAAATTAACGATAAACCCTTTATTGGATCACTATCTGAATCTACACTTAGACTTGCGAACTGCATTTTGCAGAGAAGTTTCATTTGAACGTTTATTTCGTTAGCCAAGGAAATGTCTTATTGTATGAAAGCCCGTAAACATTTTACGAGCAATTTTTTTTAACGAATTTCTTTGCTTCACTAAACAACAGTTTTTTGTCACTTTCATGTATTTAAGGCGAGAGATATGTTGTCAGTAATTTAGCGCCGTTCCATTTTCTAAACTGTAGGAAAGTCTTGGATTTATAATATTACATACTAGACTCATACAATATTTACGCCACCTGAATATTATTTACGATACAGTAAAATACTGACATTTCTAGGAACTAAGACAGGATAAAGTTAGAGAAGACGCTTGTTAGTAGGTTTAATTTAAAAGAATCTTGCTATAGGTAGTTTTAGTATGATATATATAAATTCTGTGAACGTCTGCAGCGCTATTAAAAGCGCATCTTTCTTATGTATTACCACAGAAACCCTAGACTCTCCAGCTTGCTGCTGTACCACTGAGCGCACGCGGGCGCCAAACGCAGGCGACGCTGTGGGGGAAGGGCGTCAGCCAGCCAGCCACCTGAAGTTGCCGTTGGCCCGCCAAGGCCGGCCCACTCGCTCGCCATGGGTTCAAACGCTCCTCGCTGTCTCTCTCTCCCCTCCTTCGCTCCCACCGCATTTCAAAAGCCATTGCACAGACAATACAGAGTCACATGGCACTTGATCAAAAAAGATTCGGAAAAACACCCGCAAGTTCATGCTCAAACCTTACATAGCTGAGGTAGTAGTTTATCTAATGGCTTCATCTAAGAGGATGTCTGTTGGAAAGAGACGACAGACCATTTCAGACACGGATCATGTGAAGGGTCGCTGCAACACTAGGTCAAAATGCGCAGTACAATTTTTACGATACTGTCGTACCCTGAAATTTCTGTTCCAGTGCATGAAATTTATTTGTAGCTCACCACTCGCATGAGGTTGGTAGCTTAAAGAGACCTCTCAATCAGTATCCTTTAATGTGGGCCATTATTACTGAATGTGTGATTCGCGAGTATTTAAGATTCGAGGCCATCAAGTACTTAGCGTCATTAACTCGTAAGTTGTGGGACCTGTTTTAACCGAGTGGCGTAATACTCACCGCTGAACGCGTTGTAGATTGCAATTAATGCACAGGTCAATGCGCGTATACGGAGAGGCGAAGAAGAACACAGAAATGATCACGCGCGGTCACATGGCCTTGTGAGATACTGTTGCGGCAATTGCGGGGGCGTTGATCAGAGAATCACTGCCTAGGAGACAACTGTGCGCAATTTGCGGGGCGTGATCAGAGAATCATGCCAGAGAGAACTGTTGCGCATTGCGAGGGCGCTGATTCAGAGAAAATCACTCCTAGGAGAGAACTGTTGCGACATTTGCTGCGCGTATTTATCAGAGAATCACTGCCTAGAGAGAAACTGTTGCGTCATTTGCGGGGGCGTTGATCAAGAGATCACTGCCTAGGGAGAGAACTGTTTGCGACATTTGCGGGGCGTTGATCAGAGAATCACGCCTAGGAAAACTGTTCGGCATTTGCCGGGCGTTTGATCAGGAGAATCACTTGCTAGAGAGAACTGTTGCGGCATTTGCGGCGCGTTGATCAAGAATTCACTGCCTAGGAGAGAACTGTCTACATTTGCGGGGGCGTTGAATCAGAGAATCCATGCCTAGGGAGAGAAACTGTGCGCATTTGCGGCGCTTGATCAGAAATCACTGCCTAGGAGAGAAAACTGTTGCGGCATTTGCGGGGCGTTGATCAAGAGAATCACTGCCTGGAGAGAACTGTTGCGGATGCGGCGTTATCAGAGAATCACTGCCTAGGAGAGAACTGTTGCGGCATTTGCGGGCGTTGATCAGAGAATTCACGCCTGGAGAGAAACTGTTCGGCATTTGCGGGCGTGATCAGAGAATCACTGCCTTAGAGAGAACTCGTTCGCATTTGCGGGGCGTTTGATCAGAGAAATCACTGTTATATAAACTGTTGCCGGCATTTGCAGGCGGGATTCAGAGAATCCACTGCCTAGGAAAAACTGTTGACGGCATTCGCTGTGCTTGACAACAGAATCACGCTATCGGAGTACCTGTTGCGCTATTCGCTGTGCCGTTGATCAGAAAAACCACGGCATATTAAGACGACGGCCACTATAAGTTCCCTCGAACGTGATGCATTTCATCCAGCTGATAGACATGACGAATAACTAATTACAAATGGCTCTCCCGATGAATGTGGAACAGTAGTGCATGCAAGTGTAAGAAATCGGGTAACAAGGGAGGAGGGGACAAAGGTGAGATAGAGAAGATTGCTCGCACTCAATCCCCCGATCGTTTCTGCTACACGCCATTGGTACTGATAGGGGAAACCGTTAAATCATCCGATCAGAGCGGCTATCTGCTTGAATTGTCCTCTAGACCGTGGTTCAATTCGAAGAAGCTAGCGAAGTACATTTTCTACTCGCGCGACTCTTTCAGACCTGTGTCACACGAGAGTTGCGTTGACGCGGGATAAGAACCATGCGTATTAAAGGCCCATTCACAATGCAAACGTAAACATAAGCATAACGCGCAGACGTAAACATAAACATAAGTGATGCACTGAAGTGTTCACAATGTCTAAAACATAAAGAGTTTCTATTGGCTGTGAGACATTCTAGTTTACTATTGGTTTGGACGTGAGAATTGATTTCGAGGTATCGACTGTGACCATCGCCCATATGGCGTTAGTTCTTCTATCGACTTCGCTCCAATTTCGATTCTCGATTCTGAGTTACCGTATTGTGATTGGTTCATTTCTTATGTGTTACTTAAGCATACGCACAGAAGCTTGAAGCTTGCTAGCTTTTAATTAAATGTCGTACGTGTTATGCATATGCGAACGCAATGTGAAGGATTCCGCTTATGGAGGTGGTGATAACTTTTATGTTAACGCCATGCTTACGTTTGTCTGCATTGTGAATGGGCCTTAACAGTGTATCTTATGCGGAAGGGTCAAAGCGCTCGTGTGGCGTTTCTCATAAGATAGTGTTATTTTACGACGCGCGTTGACGCAACGCTCATGTGCAGGGGGCCTTGGGACCTTGGACTCCGCTGAACGACGCTGCAGAGGCAATGATGTTGCTACTAAGCTATGGCAGTATATGGCAGATAGACAGTAATTTATATGTACAAGCTAATGCGAATGTGTAACAGTTCAGCACTCGTTTGGATACACATATGTTGGAAGTGCACATGCACATGTGCATATGGCTTTACGGCAATGATCTGTCATCTCGAATCTCGCAGAGGTTGTGAGACGGCACCAACCTTACACATGGGGAGTGTTACGTCGATGAACGATTATTTCGGACGTAATTCTTACGGGACCGGTACACCCGGGTTTATCTTTCCTAATAAAAGCAAATTTTAACGGACTCTTGTTTTCAATAACAAGTACGGATAAACTCCGGTCTTTATCTGTCTCATGCTGGCTTTAGCCATAGGGTGATGGCTAAAGCAACGCGATTGTGAGTGTGAGACGTTTGGTGTGAAATATTTGGCATAGAAATGCGTTGTACAGACGCATGGTTGTTTTATGTAAATTGAGTGTGTCAATGATAGTACACTCGTCACAATCTCGGAAATGTGTAGGGAAGTGTTACGAGGTTCAGAGGAATATAGAGATTGTTTGGTGCTATAATGTAAATAGCAATTCACGACTGATACAGTTTAATTCGAAATTACAGATTTCTCACTAGCCTTAAAACTTCTACCAACAGTCTGTTCCCTGCTTATCACGTATCTGCTCTTCTTCGTTACAGTAACGTACTTGTCACCCATGTCTTCTCGTGTTGGATACTGTCAACTTCATCTAGGTAAATTCCGAAGAAAGCTCCGAAAATGTTTTAAGCGTGACGCGAGATACACGATTAGCCATATTCGCTCTTGATCCGTCACATGTGCATCACCAAAGATGCAGGAAATTCAGTAGATTTATTACTGGAGATTCGCAACCACCTTCACTTCACAAGAGTTCTTAGGATTGATAGGATTCTACCAAAGAAGATTTTATTTATTCCGCTCAAGGAAGGACTTCGTTCGCTACCTAAATTGCTTTTACAACGTCGTACGCTTTAATTATTTGCAGACGTCTAACCATTTTGATAAATGAATCCATGTAGCTTATCACGCAGACGGTAATTGAAAATCTGCGGGAGAAAGCATGTTAAATAATGTAAGTAAATGTCTTTATTGGTGGCGAGGCTCAAGCCATTTAGTCTGCTCTACCGCCTGACCACTTTAAAAATAATTGTAATACAATAGTTAATGAAGAGGTCATTCAAATAGAGATACGAAATTTGGATGAGGGTGGGGGGTTGACATTGAAGACGGGAATGTAAACGAGGGAGGAAGGAGTAGATAGTAAAGGGAATAATCTCACAGCATTTGTGAGATTAAATTTATTTATTTCAAGTTAGGGATGTAGTAAAGTTTATCACAAATATTTTAGATTGAACGATACGAGAATTTACTCAAATGTAGAGAAACTATATTTTTCTATTTAAATTATATATTCTCTATTTTACGAGTGCTTGTTTTGGCAGGTGTCGAACTGTCATTTGCGTTCTGAGGCTTTCGCGCCATAAAGAGTCATCTAATGGAAGCACCCCAATCGATTCCAGAAAATCACAGCTCTGATAACCTGCATTCTCGGTGCTCTTCCCATATGTTTGGCTTGCCGGCTCGACTTGATGAAAAAGCGATGTTACACGTCAAACGACGCCTCACAATCTACAGATCCATTACACTGCAGATGTAGTATTTACGATGTATTGCAATATAACGAAAAGATAAATTACGAGGTATGAAGGTTTCCTGTAACTCGCTTTTGAATAAGTATCATTAGATAATGAGCGACCTCTTGACCCATGGCGGTTTTAAATATAGACTTCGCAGACTTGATGTTTTTATAGGCCTTCATTTGTCATTACAAACGCGCATTTTGGATGCGTTAAATCTTTCGTTGCATTTTGATGCAAATCAGTCAAAGATTTTTCTCCACTGAGTATGCCATGGCTATCGTATTTGTTACGTGACGCGGTTGTACTTGCAAATACTATGACCTGTAAATCTAATCTCTCATTGACAAGGAAGCAAGTATTAAGGCCAAAGAGTCAAGAATACGATAACTTTAGAACACATTTTCTCAATTAACCATAACATTTAGGACAAGTGTTATTTATTTTCATTATTTTTATTATTATTAAACTTACGAGCTTAGAGCCATGCAGATATTTTAGATTATTCTCATGCCATTAAAAAAATTGTGTAATTAGTTATATTCATAGTTTGGAGATCTTCTAATAAGATATTTTGTATCTCCTGTGAAAAATTACCGCCAATTCAATCGAGAGTTGTAAGTAATCATTAGTAGTCATTTGCATCCACATAAATGCCAAAATATATATCGAGACAGCAGGAAGTCTCAAATTTGAAATAAACATCACGGTATGTAGACATCTTAATAAGTATTTGTAAAGATCGCAAAAAAGTTTGAAATCGTTTATAAAGATGCCTTATTGCATTTGTAATAATAAGAAAAAACTCCTTTAATGTCACGCAGTCGTGGTTTTGTCTCACTTTAGAGTAAAAACCTGTGTATCCAAATAGCGACCTGCCGTAACTCCCTCTCAATCTGAGATTTCAATGACGCTATTATCCGCGCATGTTTTTGCGCCCTTATTTGCATAGATTCGTATGAGATCGAGGTGATTGTTTTGCGACAAGACAACAGAAATTGTTATCATAGTTTTTTCCATGCAAAGTAGGTTTCTTATACAATGGAGCGAATTATTATTATCATCGTATCAAGTAGAAAAAACAGAAAATTGATAACATTAATTCGCCAGTTAAGTAAATGTTAGAAAAGAGTGGAAGCACGGATTTCCGAAGTCAAGAAAAAACGGCGCTATATAAAAAGTGCGCCACGAGCACGAGCTCCTTGCATTGTGTTAGGGGACGACGGGCCGCGCGGGCGGGGGCGGCATGGTGATGGGGGGGGGCGAGGCGGATTGGCACAGGCCGCCCGCTAACCTTTCCCCTGCCGGCGCCTGAGCGGCCGCTGTCGAGGCCGACAACGGGACGCGAGTGGAGGCCCTGGAACCCAGTACGCGATTAAGTGCGGCGCGCTCATTGGCCGGAGTGAAAATCGCTTTACTGCCAGGAAACGTCGTTCCTTTGTTGCCAAACATCGTACCCTAAAGGGAATATGGGAACCGCATTGAAAATCGTTCCTAGATGCTGTGGTTTTAAGACGGTCGATTTATGAAATAGAATCTTGCACCAGCGTTCGTAATGGGATATTTTTGTAGCAGGTTAGTGAATCGTTTTAATCCTTTGAACACGAGAAGGGGGAGCTTTTACTTTCTATGATAATGGATAAAAAACATCTGACCTGTACTCGATCTTCTGGCTGTACTTATCCAAGGTCGTTGATCTCCTGCGAGAACTCTCAATATTCGACATAAATCTTTGGACAAGGTGGGCTATTGTCTGCGCGAGTTTTTTTTCTGTTTAGGGTTTCTTCAAACATTTCTTGCCACTATCGTAATAACTACACTTCAGATAAATGTGATGGTTACTTTTCGGCTTTTGTTGCAGCGGGAGAATTACATTAATAATAATCACTAATAGTAGGAAACGCCTCTGAATGGAGATGTTTGGGCGCCAATTACGTCGGCGCGAGAGGATTTTGTATAAGATTACATTAGGTACAATATTGGAGGAACGCGTAACAAGCCAATAACATAGCCTCATAGCCAATAGGATATTTTGGAATGTGTATATCCCATGCCTCTGAAATCGAGAGCTCCAGCGAAGCGTGTTGTTGACGTTGCACAATCTCGTTCACCCAATCGAAGAGCTTTGATCGGTATGCCCACAAAAGAACGAGGGAAAAAAACGTTCACAAGCTGTTTAAAATGATACGCGCTGGTTCGCAAGGAGCACTTACTCGTTACTAACAAACGTTGCAACACGGAGTAATTTACTTTGCCCACCCAACTTACTCCACGTAAAGGCACTTAAGCAGAGGTTGCACTAGCATTGTAATAGTTTAAAATATGTTCATAGACGTGATAAATACATTCCAAGCAATACCAAACGTTTCTGACTGTAAATGATGTTTGTCACTGTTTGGATGTGTTCTGACTATAAACTTAATTTATTTTAATCGTACCATTGAGATTCAATTTATGTTCAATTAGTGATGTAAATGTGAGGGAGCTCCGCTCGTGTTTACGTCCCAAAATTGGGCACGTGGGTGAATGGTTTAAGGTCGGAAAGAAAGATTAAAAATCGACTAACTAATGACACGAGTTTCTAGACGTATTGAAATCTTAATGTCTAAAAATAAAATTAAAAAAACTTAATTATAATCCTTTTTATTCATGAGAATGAAGTTATAAATAATTAAGGGTAAGAAATACGTGTATAATGGCATAAGTACATTACAATTTTCTTTCTGCAAGTGATGTAGTGTCTTTCAAAATTGAATGTAAAATGCAATATGCCAGGGTGAAATATAAATATTTTCTGAAAACGGGCTTCGAAATCATTATATTTAAATTGCCTGTACAAAGATTTGTGGTGGGTTGAGGCAATACACCCGACCTGTTTCAGGAGCCCTTCTTCTGCTGACGTTGTTCTGCGTGGGTCTGCTGGGCACAATCATCATGTGGACGACTGATATTTTCGATTCCCTCATAGATGATGTAAGTACTCAACTTTGAAAGAGTTCTGTTCGGAATGCTTCTTTTCTACGTATTAAGAGGGAGATACAGGTAAGATAGGAATGTGTCTATTGCCAAGCTCTTCCGTAAGAATGCTCATTAAAGCGATCCGTACAATAACCTGGTGTATTGTACCAAGCAATTGAGACAAGTCTATGCTTCCGGAACTAAAATGTGTTTGGTAGGATAAACATTTTCACGAAGACATATCATTGAATAATTTTTAAAAGGGATAGTCGGCAATACTTGCAGTGTTGTTAGAAAATGTTTTACAAATTCCGTTGTCATAAGAAATGACAAATGTGCTCGTGCTTACAGCGAAATCTACAGGAAAAAGAACATTTGCAAGGAGTTAATTCTCAAATTGTCATGCTTATTACGAAAACCATCTTACGGATCTTGAGTTAGCATAATAGTAAAAGAATGGAGGTAATGTATAAATCTCACATGATTTTTATGTTTCCATGTTAATTCGACATGCCTTTGAAAACAATCTTGCAATATAATGACACCGAATAGAAATTTAAAAAACAATGCAGAGCAAGGGAAACCTTTTGCAATCAAATAAAAAACAACATGAAAATAACACGTTCTACTTTAAAAAAGTATAATGAATTCAATCTATCAAGTACGTTAAAGAATCGCGCTCAATCCACATTGATAGGTGGAACCGTACCTGTGTAATGGGTTGTATATCAACTCTTATTCCAGAAGATAATTCTTCCAAAGATGCGGGGGATCACTGACCGATATGACAAAACAAACGAAAATAGAGTATCTACCCTCCAATAGCATACCTTGCTTCTTCTCGCCGGGTCATCGTACTTAGAATACTGTTCAAATGCACTTAATTATATTTACAAGAAGAAATAGCCTTTGAGATACAGTAATTAAAATGAAATATCACATTGCGGGATAATAGATGAAATATTTTCACAGTGTGCTGAAAGTAACTAGACACTACTGACTTGCTCGAAGACGCATACATACAATTCAGGAATAAAAAAAATTGTTTGGTTATACAGCATGGATGTTCTCTGTACTGAATGTCAATATTGGTTCTAAAATACGGTAAGTGTTTCAAGAGTATATCGCGAGCATGGAAACGCTTGGTTTATTGGCAATTTATTTTTATCACAAAATTACTGCTACGTCTAAAACTTAAGACAACTTGTACACTGACGTCGTATTAAATAAAGATAAGTTTCAGGAGGTAACAGTACAAAAAACAGTACAAAACAGTTTAAATAAGAACGTATGTTTCTTAAAATAACTGATTGAAGCTTCAACCCAGCAGTCGAGCAACAAAAAATTATCAAATTTTCAGCCAGTGTAATTCATTAAACGTGAACATGCCTCTCTCATTGACAGTATAATTATTCTACGGATGTTAGTATTCCATTGATATGTGAAAAACACACACTAAAAGAGTATTGAAGCCGAATGAAACGTTTCGGTGAAATTATACATGAATTAGTGAAAATAAGCAATCCAGTGTCGCCAAATGGTTGAAACAAGAGTTTGAGAAAGCGTTTAGAAACAGATCAAAAGTTCTACTCTCAAAAAATTGTAATCTTTTGTTATAGACTTCAAATGAAGAGCGTAAAATATTTTGAATGATTAGGCTAAGTGTAATAGTTAATATTTTTAATTTAATTATTGTTTCTTTAGGTTTCTTGTAATGTTTGTTATTTATGAGCTGTATATTATTTCTAAATAGGAATTTTGGGTTTTGAAATTAATTTTTCAATATAATCTCCATAAAACTTGAAATCGTTCCAGGAGTCGGTTTGAAAAATGTTCCTAATGAACTAATATATTAAAATATTCCAATTATCTATTTTTGCATCTTATGTATAAAGT
This sequence comes from Gryllus bimaculatus, assembly GCA_017312745.1. Lineage (NCBI taxonomy): Eukaryota > Metazoa > Arthropoda > Insecta > Orthoptera > Gryllidae > Gryllus > Gryllus bimaculatus. Next base: position 3,364,446 of record BOPP01000059.1, on the reverse strand, counting down.
TAATTTTATTACAGGTTATTATCGTAGTTAATCGCAAAATAGACTTGCCACTAATCTTGGAAACGTCTAGTCCATTGAAAATTCTCTATTCACATGCAGAAAAAGATGAGAATCATTGCAATAATTCTACGTATTTACTATTCAAGCATTAACCTCACTGTTGGGGAATTTCAGCTTATCTTTTCTACTGTTCCTCCACCTTCAGCAAGGGCAAATAAGTATCGGAATCTTCTGTTATAAACATCAAATGGAGAGCGTAAAATATTTTCAATGATTAGGCTAAGTGTAATAGTTAATATTTTTCATTTAATCATTGTTTCTTTAGGTTTCTTGTAATGTTTACGTGTTGCAAGGGCAAATAAGTATCGTGGAGTCTCTAAATAAGTATCGGGAGGTCTCGAGTAATTCATCCACACCACTTCTCTGAGAGGTAACGCACTATTACAAATTTCTCTCATCGTTTGGACGTGCACTGGCATTTCCTGTACATCGACAGTGTATAACTGTCACCGAATTAAATAATACTTTATTGGACAATAGGAATTTTTCTTATATTACTTTCTAATAGTTCACAATTTTATTTTAAGAGTGCTACCTTTTATATATTGCGTAGTATCCTTAGAGTAGATAAGTGATCAAAGTATCACATCAGCCATGATCGTTCGATTGCTTACCTACAATAAAAGTATCTGCCCTAAAGATCCTATTCACAACAGTAATTCTTAAATCATGCTGGTGGAGCGACGTGTGCTCAACCTGTCACTTCGGTTGCCTTGTTCTGGTGAGCTCGCAGTACAGTGAGCCCTCCAAGGCCCAAGTAAGGTCGAACTCGCAGTATAGTTCTCAAAGGCCCAAGTGAGTGATTGCGTGCGTGTGTGCGTGTCTGCGGCAGAGGCTGGTGCTGCGCAACAACTCGGCTGCGTTCGAAGCGTGGCGGGTGCCGCCCGTGAAGCCGCTGATGCGCTTCCGCTTCTTCAACTACACCAACTTGGACGCCTACCGCCGCGGCGACGACGTGCGCCTGCGCGTCGAGGAGGTCGGGCCCTACACCTACACGTGAGTACCCGCTTCGTAGAATGAGGAGGAACTGTCCGCAGGTGGGCCGGGCGAGGGGGGTCCGTCTGCAGGGTGCGGCCGTCCTGCGAGCGTGGGCGGGGGAAAGGGACGTCTGCGAGGGATGGCCGGGGAGATGGGGGACCGGAAATTGAAACCCTTCCCCCTCCCCCACAAAACACAAGAATTCGAAGGATACTTCTTATAAATCGCTAATTCGAGACTCGCCCAAGCGATTGGGAATCTCAATTTTAGTGAAACATTTTGTTATTGTTTTATCCTTTAATTATTAAGAACGGGGAACTAATATTTGGGAATCTAAAAACCCCTAAACTTTGATTTGACTCTACCGCTTACACGAGAAAGAAATATACAACTAACTGTCCAATAAAGAAAAATCCACCTTTTCGAAATCTGGGACCCACTGAACGGGTGTTTTAGTCTAAATATAGACATTTTTCCTGCAGCACTACATAAATTTTTCTGTACTATGTATGAGAAAATAAAATGTGTGGTCAGGCATTCCATGTTAAACAGAATACGAAAGAACTCGCAGTAATCTCTTGCAATTAATCTAAATTGATCAAAATTTAAACAAAAATAATTCAAGTAGACTCTGTATTTATTTAAAGAGAAGTTCTTTCGCAAATTTGCTGCAACCGGGAAAACGTTCACTTCTCAATATACCCGGACATAAAATAATAAGCCAATGAATGGTGTGAAAGTGGTATTATTTGAATGATATGATTTGAATCTTAACAGCGGGAGTTACTTAAAGAAAAAGCCATTCAGCTCAATCTTGGCCCCTTGACCCCTTGTTCACGCCGTTACTACTCGGTCGCATCACGCCACAGTAGTATTGACCTTTCAAGGTATTACGACGAATAAATTAACACAATCACTCGTGTGAAAATGCATTTTGTAAGGGGTCAAAAGAAGTTTAAGCAAAGAAAGAATGAAATGTATTCGTGGCGTTATATTCTGTATAATCGTTTCCGGAAACCTATGGGAAAAACTATATTAATTATGCAAATTGATGAAAGTAAGATTCAAAAACGATCAAAAGATTCATTCTCTGCAAAGATAAGTAGGGAATATATATTTGTTTCAAAAACCCTCAATACACTTTCAAAAGTGGAGTATGTATGTACTGTAGATGTTACACAACTTGCGTATAAATTAAGATCTTATCATTGACCAATTAACGTTTTCTCTATACTTTTCGAGGATTTTATGTTGTATGCCACAAATACATGAGATTTGTCAATTTGTGGGGAAGAAAATGAAATTTACATTCACCATTCAATTTTTACTTGTTTAACACATTTTTCTTATCATTACTTCCACATTCAGCGGAAATATTTTCTGATCCTGAAACCTCATCAGAGAAATCGTATCTATATCACTACTACGAAACATTTTTGTTGCATTTATTAAGAAGCATGAAACGGTTAACCTTTCACTAATGTTCACAAACATGTTCTCTCACCCCTCCCCATCCCCACATCCATGAATCGGTGATATTCATCATAAACTATGATGCGTCAAATAAAACCTTTTTTATTTTCACTTTGAGATACTGAAATTGTTTACTTTCTCGCCATTTTCTCTGTCGATTACTTCTACACTAAAAATACTTACAAAAATCAGAGGGTAGATGGAACTTAGTAGGTACCAGAACATAGAAGATAGAAAGCAGATAATTCTAATGGCTCGTTTTCACGAAACTCCTTTCGAAACTTTTTATTATAAAAAAGATTAGCCAAAAATATTTTTGAGGTTCGGAGAACTTAGATGTCACAAACGTCCAGAATTCCCCTCTCCACCTTCTCGCATCCTTGCTCGACCCTCTCGCCATTCCGACCACCTCTTTTTGGGAGTGTGCCTATCCCGCTCTCACGCATCCTCACTCAACCCTCTCGCCATTCCGACCAGCTCTGCTTGGGAGTGTGTGAATATCCCGCCCTCTCGCATCCTCACTCGGCTCTCTCGCCACTCCCAACTCTTCAGAATGTGCGAACCCCGCTCTCTCGCATCCTCGTTCGACCCTCTCTCCATTCCGACCAGCTCTCCTTGGGAGTGCGCGATGAGAAAGCGATTTCCAGGTCGTTCACGGACGTAACGCCGCACTTGGTGCTCCTGTTCCAGGGAGGCGACGGAGAGAGTGAACGTAGTCTTTCACGATAATGGCACCATTACGTACCAGAACCGTCGCTCCTACGAGTTCGTCCCCGAGGAGACGAACGGGACCCTCGACGATGTGATCGTCACAGTCAACGTGCCGCTTATGGTAAGTGACGGACTGTAGTCGCTGATAAATTTTTGGTCACACTACTAAAAGCGGTTGTTTCAGGCGTTAAAAGTTAAATTGTTAGCGACAATGGTAAAAGTGAGTTGATTCTAAACTGTTCAGATAATCTGCGATGGCAGCAAAGTACACAAAAGTACTTCTGTTCGACGGCATCAACTACTTCTTCACCTTATTGTTTCATTAATGATTCGTATACTTGAATTAAAATAAACTGAATTGCTGTCTAAAAAATAGTGTATGACACAGATGGTGAAAGTTATTTTATTTTGCTCTACGATTGCGCTACTCAACCTTTCAGCCTAGTGTTGCAACATTTTGCACTCTTAAAATAAAATGTCACTTCTACCACTCGCATAATCAATAACTATTTTATCCATTTTAGTAATCTGAAACCCAATTCGACGGAAATAGGATGAGAGAAAGAGTAATGCTATAATAACCTAAATGTTCTAATATTCGTGGACCTCTTGTGATCAATGTGAGTTAATCACAATTCACAGGATAAATGGTCGAATTCAAACGAAAATGATAATTTATGGGAGTTTCTACAATGTGAATAAAACGTAAGACATTCGTAAAATCACATCTTAAGGTATTGTTTTCGAATTTGCTAGCCGATGAGGGTGTTGAAACTTACTATCAGAGTCAACCCCCCTTTCATTACTTTTATTCTGCCCGACTGGTTATTCATGAGGCTTACAAAAGGCTAGAATACTCACTGCACTACTAATAGCTATTAAGATGGCGTACTAGACAATTTGAACGAACGAGGTAGTTTGCCGAAGTTCCATTCTAGGGAAGGATAATAATGATATTATCTATTAAAATTTGTACGCTTATGGAAAGAAGACTTGAAGCAAGGCGCAAGTCTAAAGAAAGCCCACAATAAGATAAGGGAGATAATAAGAAGAGTAGTAGAGAACTCGCTTGTTCTTTCTCGAGCGTTTAAAACACGAGTTCCATAAGTCGGGGTTGTGCGCTCGAGGTATGCTGATTCACAGGCTACAGCTTAGAATCTGACGACTTCGCCTCGCCTCGCTTCGTGTATTTTGTGAGATACGTTAGGTCTTGCGGGACATCCTACCAGAACGTGTACATAACAACTAGTTGTAAACATTTTTGAAACAACGGATATGCTTCATAAACTGATCAATTAGATTTTTGAAGTATTTCTATCTAAGAAAAAATATCCTCTTGAATCTTCGTGGGTACTGTATTGTCAGGACCGTTCATAACAGTTCAGCTTATACAAACTTGGAAACTTACTACAACAACTTCACCAAAGTACTTCGTTTCGGTTCGAAAGTATTGATAAAGTTCTTATCGGCAAGAGCTAATCAGTACTGAAAAAAAATTTAAGGATTCGAAAATCTTTTGTCGGGAGGTCGCGCCCTGGGTTGACATAGTGATAGGAATCACTGAGCCAAGTGACGAAGCCGTAAAAAACTGTTGTGAAAGTAAACATCCACGCGTGGGCGATAAACCGCGTGTTCACCTTGTATAGGGAAAGACACTTTCCGAAGGACCTTAACTTGGCACCAAAAAAACTCATTGCTGTATTCACAGTAAGAAATATTGAAAAATATTTTATTAGTTTTATTAGTGTTACTTTTATAGTATTATTTTATTATATTTATTGTATTGTGTTATGTTTTTCATACTTTTAATATATTCTTATATATTGAAAATGTTCATTATTGTAACTATTCCATAAACAGTTTTCTTAAGCTATATCTTCATAGCGCGGGTAAGATTAACAAAAGTGAATGCAGATTTATTAAATATTTCGATAAAAAGTATGCGTACATTTACGTGATAACTAAATGAAAATAATTGTGAGAACGATAAGAATATCACATCAAGACAAAATTATTGAAGTCCTTAATAACGGTCGGCACACTCATGAAGTATAGTGCGAACTCTAAGAGGCGTCAAAATGCAGAAGTGTTGGCGCAATGGGTTATAAATGAAATAAACACGCCACCAGTCGTAAGACTCATCGCGTCGTGTATATAGCGAATGTCGTCATATCCCGCGCAGTTGTGGATCAGGTGATCTTTCATGCCCAAGAGTTCCAAGAGTTTCGAGTCTTGGCCGGTAGATAGCTGCAGCGCACATATCACTGTATTGTAATTGCTCATATCACAACTCTGAGCGCCCGAGTCGTTCTCCTGAGCGACCTTAGCACCAAAAGCTGATTTCTCAAGCATGTCAAACGTGTCACGCAGCCGACGAGAAGATACGAGATACTGAATTAAGGACACTGGTTTAAGAAAGAGAACACTGGCATCTCAAAAAAAATCTTAATTAAATCAAATTTCGAATTCCTCCAGGCAGTCATGATCTTGGAAGCATTGGTATGTCGTTTGACATACTTAGAAGTTTCTTGAAACATATAAGCTTGTTGCAATAAAACTAATACAAGTTGTATTAGGAGTATGTTAAAATGCATCTGTTAGTACATCTGAAAGTAAAAATAGTCTCGAGAGGAGCGCAAAAGAAAATTAAATTCGTTTTATACGAGATTCAAATAGAGATAATCAGGGACTCTGGAACATTTCAATTTGAAAAATAATTGTGAATACATTTTGTAATTAAAACGATCGTAACCGCACGAAAAATTTACTTATTTTAACTAATATTTTCACAAGTATCTGCTCTCTCTAATGTTGAAGTACATGGACATTACTCCACAATATATTCTTAATAAGTTATTTTTGCATGTGGTAAAAATAGTCTCAGAGTAGTAAAAGTAATAGTAATCATTTGTTTAATAAAGTAAAATAGCTATATCCCGTACCACTGTATTTTTCTTTAAAAAGACGTATTTCAGTGAAACGCATATTTCTGCCGATGTCTTTAATGGTCACGTAGGGTACATTTTAAAAACTCTTTGAATATCCATAGAAAATTATTTTCAATACGGATGATTCATATAATATTTTTGAGACGGAGTCCCCAACAGAATCACGAAAGAACATCTGCATATACTTTAACTAATGAATTTATTAATTTCCAGCTATTTTTATTAAATCGCTCCTTGCATATGAAACTATTCGGTTTTTCTGCTGGAATGAGCCAGATTTACGAATTCATATTTCTCGTGGATCACCTTCCCAAACCCTTGGGTGAAACTAAATCTTTTAAAAATACCCTTAAAAGAAGCCTGCAAAATTAAACCAAATATTCAATTTCAATTTTCGACACAAACCGAAATTCGCCATTGAACATCACTCTCACACGAAATACAAATCGCTTGATAAAAACAGTTATCCCGAGAAATATGAGAAGTTTTCTCCAACCCGACATAAACTGTACGTCAATGTTCAGAACGAAAAGAAAGAAAGCCAAATAAACAAATCATGTTGATGAAACCGCCTGAACGCTCTTTATAATATAGAAGCTATGGTTGGCCAGCTGTCAGCCCCTCCACCAGCGCCATCGCTCGGCGACCAATCACGATCTTTAATACTTAAAGGTTGCTGCCTTGGAGTGGCGCTAAGCTCAAAGGGTCAGGTATACCGACGGGCGTGGTCTAATTTCCACTTTTTAACTAGATTCGACGTGGGACAAATTTCTACTTTGTTATTCAGATGTGAAATTAGAATCACATTAATTGTTGTCATTCGGAATCTGGATCATGAAATAAATACGCGAATTCTAAAAGTGTTCTTAATCTCAAATTTGGCAGTTTTCCCAATAAATATATTAATCAGTATAGAAATTTGTATTAGGATAAGTAGTAATTGTGGCAGCGAGAAAGCTATTTTGAACAAACTGCCGATTCATGGGCTACGCGAGCTTTACTGCAATCAAATCCGATAACGTATAATCTCTTCAATGTATAAAAAATATATAATTGTCACCATTCCTGTCACCTCGTTACGCTCGGAGAATATATTACTCAGAGGCAAAGAATCTAAATTGTGACCATGTTACTGAGTAACAATACATTTTAATCATTAAATTTGTTCAAAGAATTACGGTTAGAACAGCTGGGGGTAAACCAGAAGGCCCGAGTTCGACTCTCGGTCGCGGATAGCAATTCTATTAACGAATTTGAATATAAACAAGTTGCCCTAATTGTCTGTATTGCAGTAACAAATAAAAAAAATTGTGAATGACTAGAGAACCATGTAGAGGAACAAAACAATAAATATATTGGGATTAGAAACATTGGAATATCGAAAAAGTGTGAAAAAAATCGTGGAAAACTCTTGTTCACTAAATCTCCAACATTTTTTTAACATTTCGCGTTGTCAGAGGACTGCAAAGTGCCTTCCCTGCTCTAAAGGCAGCGCGTTGTGTTGCAGACGACGAACTACATGATGCGGAAGACGAACTACTTCCAGCGCCTGCCGATGGCGGCGGGGCTGCGCCTCTTGTCCCCAGAGCCGCTGCACGCGCGAACGGTGCGCGAGATCTTCTGGGGCTACACCGACCCCCTCACCAAGGTCGCCAGCATCAAGATGAAGGACCTCAAGGTCGGCGTCCTGGAGCAGGTACGGCATGAGTGCGGCACTAGTGATTCCCTCGACAGGCCAGATGTTAAAAAAATCTGGGCTTGAATCGTGGGTCAATGACCCCCATCTCGATCAGGTTTTTCATAGAGTTTCCCTGATCCTTTGAACAAATGCTGAGATGGCCCCTTGTTTTGCTTCTGGACATGAAAATGTAACTTTATTACCTGTGCAGGTCGTCTTGAGTTCATTGGAAAATACGGTTAATAAATTTATCATTCTCCATGCCGCGGCAGAAGTATTCCTTCACGAAAGACATGAGGGATAAGAACCCAAATCTTTAGCTGATTTGCATTTGAAAATATATATTTAATACAACCGAGCAAATATTTTCTTAACAAATCTTTCCAAAAACTCTCGTATTTTTTTTCTGTATCCAGAATCCAACTTGTATATGGCTTAGGGTTAGGGATTTCAGAATTAAAAAAACTTGCACAGAATACGATTCTCCCTGTAGCAACTCGTACACGGTTTTTGACGTAAAATAAAACAGCGCTTTTCGAAAAGTGTGGGTTAAATCTTTCATAGTTCAGGTCTTCACTGTATTTTCCTGAAAAGAAGTTAGAAAAAAGTTTACCTAAAACATAGTTTAACCTAGTTTTATCATAGTCTATACTTTAATAAATGTAACGCGGTACATGCATTGAAATTTTACGTTCTTATATTAATCAAAACGCTCTAAAATGTCTACTATAGAAACTTTTACTAACGATATTCCCAGCCATCTTAAACATGCCTCAAAAATTGGAGGTGCAGGAACCTACTCATCTAAAAATAGGGAATGAAGAATAGAATCTTGGAAGACTATTTTCCTAATACGAACTAAAAGGAATAAATCCCTGGTGGTAGCACTCAGCAGTGAGACCCCTTCCAGAGGTAACTACACTGTTTCGGCTGTGAAAGCGGTGGAAACCCTAGAACTTTGGTGAAAGTTTTTTCAAAAGGGGGAAACGGAGGATATAAAATCATAGAAAATATTCGGACATACAAAAATGCGCGACTGTCGGCGATTTCTTTGGATATGGTACCTCATCGAAAACTGTTTCACTTCCATAACTCCAGATAAGTTCAGAATACCTCACTCATGGTATCAATTACACTTACAAATTAGATTTTCACGGTAATCGGGTATATCTCTAATCCTTACGTTCAAGACTTGCCAATAAAACATTAAAAGCCTGTATTAAAAAAATTAATCAGTTTTCATTGTATGAAATATTGTCTAGTAATTACTACTTTTTTATTCGGAAAAATAGCTTGACTACGTTCTAGAATTAAATAATTTTCAAACAATTCAATACAACCCCCGATCTTTGAAATATTTCAAAAATTCTCTATAAATTGTAGAAAGTTCAAATCATTGTAGTTTTTCAAAACGTCCAATAAATATTTAGTGGTCACTACACGGAGTTCCCTAAGCAATTATATGTACATTGTTGATTACTCTTCAAAATACGATAAGGTTAGATATTAAAAACAAAACACATTCCCTAGCCTCCACTTAGTAGATCCATTTATTAGATAGATAATTGTGGATCAGCAAAATTACAGAGGGGCTCAAGGACCTCGTAGATAACCATTATTGTTGGAAATATCTTTTATGCTACGCTGATAAGTTTCACATCACGTACGGTATGAAAGAAAAAGCGATCGTTGTAAACCCTTAGAAGCGTAGTTCCGCGATTTAAGTTCATCCAGATGTAACAGCAACGGTAAGTACCTGCTAAATATATTTTTCTGAAACATCTAGAAGATTTCAACGAAACAACTTAATGTAATCATCATTATCAACACCCTCGGTTTAGGAGCGGTGCTCCTGACCTGTTAGTGGGTAGTAAATCAGACTCCCTTCATGTGGTGAAGTTTCTTGTGGTGCCATCTTCTTGTCGGTCTACGTATAACCCTATTGCCATTCTGCCTATAATTTAATTCCATCAGTGGTATAAATTGTTTATCCATTCTTTTCAAAAATTTTCTCCATTTCCTTTGGTAATTTTTGATTTCTTCTGACAAGCTTCCTTTTTTCAGTTCGGTCCTAATTCTTTCATTTCGAATTTTGTCCCTTCTTGTTACTCTTAACACTGCCCGTAAACAATTAGCAATTTATAATAGATTATATTGAGAAATCAACATAAATTATGACATTTTGCATTACGCAGTTCAGTAACATAAAGGGTACCGAACTGGTAGCCTCGGATAAACCAGCGAAGATAAGAGAAGGGCCTGACTAGCTAGATCAATGATACAGCAGGTAGTCCATACAATTTGCAGGAATCTTGACAATTTGCCCGTACATTATGTAGGAATTATGCATTTAATTCATTAATCTGAATAATTCAAAAGAGATTAGTATTAACTTTGTTAAGTTATTGATACGTGCATGAAAACGACTCGCATGTCTTGAAATGCGTCTTTATTACTTCTAGGCTGTCCGGGTGACGCCGCGTCGTTGGCATATAGGCCGACGTTTAGCCTGTCATGTCATGTCAGGCTTCTTCGTCGGCCTATCTGCCAACAACGCGGCGTCATTCGGACAGCCTCGAAGTAATGACCTCGAGCCGCGGAAGCCTACGTGTACATTGGAACGAGTCTGTTTAATTTGTTTCCAGAAAAACGGCACCGAGCCGGACGCCATCACCATCCACTCGGGCGAAGGCAACCTGTCGCTGCTGGGCCAGATCTCGCACTTCGGCGGCCGCGACCACGTGGACTACTACACGACAGAGGAGTGCAACCGCGTCGACGGCAGCGACGGCTCCAAGTTCCCGCCGCCCGACGTGCACCCTGGCGGCACGCTCGTCATCTACCACCGCGACGTGTGCCGGCGCGTGCTCCTCGTCGCGCACGAATACGTCTCGGTACGCGCCTCTCATTTCTAGGGCCGAATTTGTAGTCCAAGGGGGTACATACGACGCTGTGCTCGTACTGCTGTGTGGACTTGAAAGGTTTCGAACGGCAACTTTAAAAGTTAAACCATTATGTTAGATGATGTGAGTTAGCTATTATTGATTGTGCCGAAACATTGAAGTGACTGCTAGTAATCAATTTATTCAAGACAGTAAGGACGAACAAGAAATAAATAAAAACAATTACGTCTCGGTACGCGCCTCTCATTGCTAGTGCCGAATTCGTAGTCCAAGGGGGTACATACTTCTGACTGGACTCAAAAGGTTTGACTGCTAATAAGCATTTTATTCAAGACAGTCAGGCCGATCAAGGAATAAATTTAAAAAAATACATCACGGTACGCGCCTCTCATTGCCAGGGCCGAATTCGTAGTCGAAGGGGGTACACAAGGGGGTGCTGTCTGGACTCGAAAGGTTTCGACGCAAACTTTAAAAGTTAAACCGTTATGTTAGATGGTCTGAGTTAGGAATTATGGATGGTGCCGAAACATTGAAGTGACTGTTAATAAGTATCTTATTCAAACACTTGAAAGACCGACAGGTCGAACAAGAAATAAATAAAAACAAATAAGTCTAGATACGCGCCTCTCATTGCTAGGGCCGAATTCGTAGCCCAGGGGGGTACATACTGCTGTCTGGACTCAAAAGGTTTCGAACGCAAACTTCAAAAGTTAAACCATGTTAGATGGTCTGAGTTAGCAATTATTGATGGTGCCGAAACATTGAAGTGACTGTTAAAGCATTTTATTCAAACACTTGAAAGAGCCTCAGGCCGAACAAGATATTAAAACAAATAGGTCTCGGTACGTGGCTCTCATTACTAGGGCCGAATTCGTAGTCCAAGGGGCTGTCTGGACTCGAAAGGTTTCGAACGCAAACTTTAAACGTTAAACCATTGTTAGATGGTTAGCAATTATTAGCAATTATTGATGGTGCCGAAACACTGAAGTAACTGTTAACGAGCATTTTATTAAAGCTAACCGCGTGTTGACAGGTGTTCGACGGCGTGCCGGCCATCCGCTTCCGGCCACCGCCCGACCTGCTGGCCGACGGCGACGCCAACCCGGAGAACGCGTGCTACTGCGTGCCCAGCACCTACGACGTGTGCCAGCCGTCGGGCGTCATGGACACGTCCAACTGCAAGCGCAACGCGCCCATCTACGCGTCCTTCCCGCACTTCTACCTGGGCGACCCCATCCTGCGCGACGTCGTGGACGGCCTGCAGCCCGACCCGCACAAGCACGACCTCTACCTCGACATCCACGAGGTTAGCGCGGGCGCAAGGGCCCATTCACAACGCAAGCGTAAACATAAGCATATGCGTAACCATTAACATGAGTGATAGACTCCAGTATTCACAATGTTCAACATAAACGTAAGCAAAATAAGTTTCTATTGGCTGCAAGGCATTCTAGTTTACTATTGGTTGGATGTGAGAATCGATTTTGACGTATTATCCATGGCCTAGTTCGTCTATCGACTTCGCTCCTCTGTCGATTCTCGATTTTGAGTTAACCTACTGTGATTGGTTGATTTCTTGTCTTACTTAAGCATAAGCATAAGCACAGAAGCTTGAAGCTTGCAAGATTTTAAGTTAAAATCTTCGTGTTATGCTTATGCGAAAGAGTCCGCTTATGGACGTAGTCCGAACTTTGTCAATGTCATGCTTATGTTTGCATTGTGAATGGGCTTTAAGTTTTTCTATTATTACTCTTTTCTTCGCCTTCGGTTGTTATTGGCACATAGGTGACCAAAATAATTCCAATTTGGCGCCATACTTGGAGCGCGAGCATTTTGACAATTCTTTGAGGTTATTTAAGGGACGAGAACATACATTTCAGAAATTGCGCCTTCAAGCTAGTGTTAGTGTTTTCCCCAAACCCGCGGATTCTTTCACAAGGAGCAAGAATTCATTTGCTATGAAACTCTTTGGGCCAAACTTTGCTTTCAAATGGCCAAGAGGCCTGCCCCTGAGCGCTGAGCCGGGAGCACGGCACCTTGTCGCGACGAGATCGCATTGTTTGAAAATCTGGAGCCGCGAGCAGTATCGTAGCGATCCCACTCACTCGTGCAGAGAAGCAAAGTATTGGCCACATTGAAAATTGGTTTTCTACGTTGGCAAGCATTCCTAGAACGATAGTTCATTCTCCGTGCACCAGCGACTTACAACGCCACAAATAACGAATAGAATTCATAAGGAGAAAGTTTACGTAACGCCACGGCACAAACAGTCTCGATTGCGTGTCGTTTTTTCAGAATCTCCTCTTATGACGAGAACACAGTATGGCTATGGGCAGGATGTTCTTGATGCAATTTCTGCAAATGCATTCCCAATCACCTAAGCCTCAACGGTTGTTAAAATTAGTTTTTTTAGACCAGAGCAATTCCAGGGGTTTCCCTCCATCTTTGTGATACAAAGAGGAAAATCATTAAATTAAATTCTTGCCTTATTTTCCGTGGCGAGACTCAGGCCACGAAGCTTGCTCTTCCATCTGACTACGCAAATTCCGCAATGCTCCTTTCACTGTTTAGAAGATAAAGGAGGTATCATTCAGGAGACGAAACTGGCGATGTTTCGTAATTTTGCTCAGAGGCTTCTTTTAGGTTTGATCTTTTTTTTTCGTGATTTAAATCTACAATATGAGACAGTCGGATTTACTTCGCCTCCAAAGGAAGGCGTACGAAGAATTGTTTTCACCTTTAAAAATACAGCGCTCATTGGGTTTCAATCCAACCGAAGATGGGTTTACGAAAACAGTCCGCTACGATACGTTACACAGCTGTAGTTGTATTATGTAACTTATCACCTGAATCATCCTTTACTCAGACCCACATTGAACATCTGTTCATTAACACTTCTCTGCATTTGAAAATACTCCCAATTTGTGTTCGTAATGTGGTAAAAATTGCGTTTTTCACCGCGCCCTCGTCTGATAATTTTTCTTCGAAGTATTTCTCGATATTTAAAATGTGGTTGTGGTCGCAGAGTGCCAACACTGGTCTTTAGGTCAAACGGTCTAAGTCCTTAGTCAGTCCTTCACAGCATTCTTTGTGATCTGGGAAGCAAGGACAGATGCATTGTCATGAAGCTAAACACCACAATCTTTCACGCGCCGTATCACAGGAGTACTTCTCTCCACAGAACTAAGCGAGATGTGTGATGTTCATTATAACAACGAAAGGCAAGGTTACTACTGCTCGGAAAGGTTGTTCTTCTGATGAGTGTCCTCTTGGTCAGACTGGAAACGTACGGAAACACCATTGTAAATGCTTACCTTAAAAGTTAATTTTTTAGCACTAGTATTAAAGGTGAGACGATGCTTAATTGTTCAGATAAATCAGCGAATTCAACAAAGAAAACTGAATACTTTCGTTTGAAGAAATCAATGACATGTAGCCTTAATCTACCGTAGTTCAAAAAAGTGATTTGTATACTGAAATTCAATACTCTGAGAAAGAACATATAAAATTTTGTCCAACGAAACTATATTCAAAACGAATAGTCAAAAGGCAACCAAGCGAAACTCGAAGAATAATAAACATTTTTTGCGATGCCCACATTAGATGCATAAATGAATAGCAACTAACGTCACGCAATAAAATCTAAGTGCTACGAACTATTTTTCTCAGTCCAAGGAAACATCTTTTCAGGACACTTGTTAGCTATATACTGTTTTGTAGGTTTGATCCCAGTAGCTCTGTGAATTTCGTCCCTCCATGTGGAATTTATAGCGGATAAGGGTGGTTCGCATTACGTCTCTTCTAGTCAGACAATTGCGGATTGTGGAGCTAGACAATTTTGGGTTCGGGGAAATGGTGAAATGTAGCCCCCTATAAGAATTAAAAATTTAATTATCTCAAGAAACTGTGTGCGTAATTTTGTTTCGTGTACATTTGTAATGTGAATTTCATTAGAAACTATTTTAATGTTGGCGTCATTTGATTCATTTCATAGAATTCTACCATATCAGTAATGACTATAATTAACTATTTGACGTAAACAATTAATCAAAAATTTTGTTAAATACCGCACTACCGCACAGCGACTTACAAAATTACGATAATCGTTTGCTCAGTTCTAATTTCTATTTCCATTTTCTACTATTTTCCCCCTTTAGACCCATCATCGGACCCTTTAACTTGCGGGCCCCGGCTGATCGCCCGATCATATGTTTTCATTTTCCACTGGACTTGTGAATGGGACTTGTTTAGAGCTCTGTTCTAGAAAGGCACGTGCGTGTGAAGTAAGCGCTAGGGAAGACATAAATATTTATAATGTTTATAGAGGTCTCTTGATGTAGAAATAAGTTTGGAGTGAAAGGAATTTTCAACTTTTACGTGTGAAATAAGTGAGAGAGGAGTTAAAATTCGTTTTGTAAACATGAAAGTCAGAAGTAAGATATGTGATGACATGAATTTTCTGATTAAATATTCAGTTTAATAATTAATATGCTAATTCAATTACCAATAATTGACAGAATTTTTTCTCAAAGTTAATATTGAATGAATCGTTTTTTATGATGTAATACAACTTAGACGACAGTATTTACAATATTCATTTACAACGCCTAAAATGGTACTCCCTACCTTACAATCAACATTAGCTAAATTTTTACTAAGTTGAACTAGAACTAATCATATGTAAAATTATAATAAATATTCATATCTCATCTTACTATTGACATTCATATTTACAAAACGGATTGCAACTCCTGTCTCATTTATTACACACCTCGCACTTGAAAATTGAGCTCCAAACTGAGTTCTATGTCAAGAAACTTCTATAAACATATTAAATATTAAGGACTTCACTAGCGCCTACATCACACGCACGTATCTTCTGGAGAACTAGCCAGCAGCTGAAACCTGTTTCTCGCGCCGCCATCACTGACCAATCAAAGAGCTCCAAATAAGTCCCATTCAGAGGTCTAGTGGAAAATGAAAACACGTCGCACGGTCTGCCGACGCCTATATAGCGCTGGTACACTCTAGGGTTCTCAGTTTTCTCTGCCTCTCGTTCTGCTTTTCCATGACTCTTGTTATGTTTACCACGGTCGCAGCAACCACCAGCCTCACCTCCATCCTCACCACTATTCTAAGAAGAGATTCTTTATTGAGTTTGTAAGAGTTTTTTTTTTATTCTGGCATTCCCCAATCATTTATAATGTTTTCTTTCAATCAGACCCCCAGAAAGATTCTATTATGCAACTAGTTCTTATGTGAAGCTTTATTGCATACGTAAATCATTAAAAAACTAAGTTAGGAGTGTTTTTTAATTCTTACGAATGCAATATATTGTATGCAACGCAATGCATTGTATAAAAGAGTTTCATACGCTATTTTACGGCGTCATTAATCTAGAAGCCAGACTAATTAGAAGTTCATATCGAACCTCATACTTTCAGCTCCCTTGATGACGTGACGTGTTGGCAACCTTTTTTTAATAAATTGTTACAATTGCAAATAAAATTTCTACTTTTGCATTTGTTGATTTGGTTATTTGTATCTGTACACTGGAGGTATCTACCACAAGAAATATTTGAATATAATTGATCCCACGGAGGGTAAAAAAAACCCTTCAATTAATATAAATCTGTTCTAATTTGATTAAAAGAAATCTAATATTTGCGACATCTTTGTACTCGGCGCTGGATCTTGCCATATACAGGAGAACGATCAATTCCACCTCCGCTAAAACATGATCTCCATTTACGGGACTGGTGACCGTAGCAATTTAGGCGCCCGGAATCGCTAATAAAACAATCGAACGTCACCATTCTACATGCTAACTACCTTATCATGCATTCTACATGGTAATTATGAAATGCAGCAAGTGGATCACCATAGTTAACAAGGGATCTAGGGTTACTAAAGTACATGTGTTGTAATAAATTGGGAACCGAGACTTTCATTTATTATTATTATTATTATTATTATTATTATTATTATTTGCTTTGGTCTTGACACTGAGAAATTATTTACTCCAGTGCTGTTACGCATGATGGTAGCTATTGTTTATTATAATTTTAGTGCATAATTAATACTTATTAATATTCTACATCAGAAATTTTTAATAAATCCGAAAGTTAAGAAGAGATTTTAAATGAAGTAGGTGAGGTATTTAGGACTACTGCGCTGTAGTTTCCCAGAAGAATGCAATGTATAAAATTGGATTAAATATGTTTAACGTATGAATGAAAAACAGCTGCACGTAGCGTGAATAACACAGGCCTAAACATTCGAACATTTATTGCCAATGGACAATTGGAATTGGCTGAAGTTCGATTAAATTCATTCTAACCTTTCAAATGTCACATGAGTGAAATAGTATCGTAATAGGGTCGTTACGGTAAGTATTGGGTGTTTCATGTAACACAATCGTATCCTGTGTTGAAAGTATCATTGAAATGTACGTGTCGGTAAAGTCGTTTGATTTCGTGCATGAAAAAGTGAATGCGTACGATTTTACTTCTTGGGAAATGGCTCACTTTATGAACGGAAGTTAGTGTATTGAAAGTCATTTACAATAGATTGTAGTGATGCCGAAAAACACAAATTGAAATTCCGCTGTATTGTGAAAACAAAAACAGCAAACTAATGGTCGGCTTGCACTATCAACGCTCGTGCTTTTTCATATTAGGAATATAGTGTATTAGCATAGTAACGGATACAAAATACGATATAAAAATACTCCAATTTTTGTCTACTCATCTCGGCAACCAGCTTGACAAAGTTCATTACAAAATACAGCCGCATGAGGTGGAAAAGCTAATATTTTAATAGAGAATACAATAACAAAAAAGCGAAAAGACACAGAACTACGTTCATTTAACATTATCAGCCTAACTTGGATCTAAAAAATATTTATGAATTTTAAACGCTCTGGCGTCTCGGCTTTGTTAGTCCTCGTATTGGTGTTTTGTGATAGGGAAATTTAGGTGCGCATTTCCTTAAGTACAGATAATTGGTTATAGATTAGATGTTTTAAAAAAAGTCCACTGTCAAGCCTTACTTTCTCCATTTATATGTAGCATAACGTATATATTTTCTTCTATTTATTCTTCTTCTTCTTTTTTTTTCTTCTATCACGTTTTAAGAAATCTAGGAGTGCCAGCTTGTTCAGGTCTTCAACATCTATCATAGCCTGCGTCCTTTTGTTATAACAGGCTTAAAACCATTTCTCATATTTGGTTTAAAGAAGAAATGACGTGATATTTGCATAACTTTCTTCATTTGGCGAAATCAGGAGAACATTAGAATATTTTGCAAGCTTCATTTTTTGATTGTAGATTTTGATAGCCCTGATTATTAGCTGTTGTTTTGTTTTGTTTTCCGTCATTTTCTCTATTCTTACGGAACGTGATCTCGTATGTATAGACAAATAGAGTAGACAACAACGTGCATCCTGCTTCACACTTTGTATTAATTTTTATTTAATTACAGTTATAATGTCGCGTATTATTTCGCAAAGCTTAACTGCCTGAGAGATTCTGTAGCAGCTAGAAATAAACGTAATATTAGATTCTATTTTTCGAAGATTTGCTTCTTCAGAAAGTTCACCGATCACACTTGTAAGCGTAATTTGTTCCACAGAGGAAAGAAAGCTAAGAAAAATGTTCCTTTGCGTTACCGACAATTTCCTTTGTAATGCCAAAATATATGGGCATCACTCATCATTACTGCCTTAAACAACAGATTTCATCACGTAAAAAATCTCGATCATCCACAGTTTCTTAAGTTAATTTTTTTGCGATTTCCCAAAATACAGAAAATGTTCCACAAATGAGCCCTTCTCCAGTATTACAAACAGAACGCTCTTATATTCGAGATATAAACTTACAGAAAACAACTGAAGACTTTAAGAAAACCGGTTTAAAAATTTCTTTTACTTCAAAATTACGTGAAAATGTCATTTTCGAAAAATTTTACGTGACCTTTAAAGTTCCATCTTTTAAAAATTGATTTCATTAAGAATCAAATCTTTCTTCAGTATTGCAGTTGTAGTACATGTCAAAAAAATGTAAACTTTAGCAATTTAAGAAAATTCTGGGTTAAACGAAATTGAAACTTGTGTATCTGAGAACAAATTATACGAAATTTGGAACCATATTTGAGAAAAATTTGAAAGCGTTGAGGAAATGGCAAATTTGAAAGCATGGAAATAACCACAAAAAATAAAAATATCAATTTCAAATTCGCAGGGCTTAGTTAGGCGGGATCAATGGCGGAATATAAACAGGCGCTAGTGTTGATCACAGGCACAGAAGTTTTGCTATAAACCACATTTTGGCAAATGTTCTGACTACGAGAAATGTTAGAGGAAGTAATTTAATTCAGAAGAACAATAATTATCCAAATTTTTGTGTCAAAATCTCACAAAATTGAAATTTTTTGCCTCAGTGATACAGTACTTTTTCTATACTGTACGTAAGTACTAGGAGCGAAAGTAAAAAGTATAGTTCTGTGTTCTGACAAAATTAGAACAGCTTGTGTAATACTTTCGATGCTCTTTGTTTCAGAGAATGGGGGTGCCTATCGGAGGGCGCACTCGCTTTCAATTCAATGTGCTGGTGAAGGACACCTTCAACAACTTCATGCTCAAGCGTTTGGATGAGAAGCTTCTGCCTTTTCTCTGGCTTGAAAGAGTAAGTATTTACACCCTCTACCCACGTTACTATTTGATTTAGTGTCGGTAGAAACTTCATAAAATTTTCTTATTTTTGAAGGTATGGAGAACAAGTAATCGTTCACAATGTAATAAACAAAAAAACCTTAATATTTTTACCACATACGACATGTTGCAGAGGTTATTTCCCTAACTTAGGTGGTTTAAAGCTTAGGCACACTCGTATGTGTATGCAATAGAAATAATAGTCAAAATTAAGCATTTTCAAATCCGAATTTCTAGAAAACTTCGATACTGATGTAAATTAAAATTGTCACAGAGGAGTTCTAAATACTTCACTGTAATGACTTCACTGCATTTTTTGTTATTGATATTTTTGTAAATAGCACTATAGCACTGTAGCAAGTTTATCAATCAGATTTGAAAGGATACATAATTATCTAAATATTACAATACTATGAAATAAGTTACTAAGAATTCGTGAAAGGTTTTAAAATGTGTGCTTAAAAATTGAACATTTTTTAAAGTTAAACACATTATAAGTCTCTTTGATTTGCACATAGAACATTTATTATGATCTGCATTACTGTAAATAGTGCCATAAATATCATCTGAAAATATCAGCTTTCTCTTGCATATTTTTTTTACATCTTGCATAAGTTGAAATGATAAAATGTAACTTAGGGGAATTTCACTTTAAAGTTTGATAGGGACTAGGCAAAAACCCAGAAACGTCATCAACAAATACACTAAAATGTACACAAAGAACAAAAATAGCATTGCAGTACGCGGTTGGCACCAGAATCTTGCAGAGCTCACAATGGTGGCAACATTACTTATTCCATCGAAATATTTTTGGTAAAACAAGATAAAATGTATCAAAATTTCACATTTAAAAGGAAGGTGGCCATGATATACGAATTTCTTAAATTTAATTTTTGAGGAACTTCCTGAAGTGTTATGTATATAAAACCTATATAATTTTGTTCAGAAAACATTGCAGATTTTTTAAAATTGAAAAATATATTTTCAAAAACATTCATGTGTAGGTGCATTTAAAATAAAATTTCATATACATTTATACAGAATTTTTGGAGCATGTTTTAAACATAATACCATCATTGTAAAAAAACTACTAATACAAAACATAAAATATCTTAAATAAACAATACAGAAATTAATCACATATGCATCATGAAATTTTTGAAAGAGAATTTTTTATTTTAAAAAAATATTGTAGCTTTCTTGCAAACAGAAAGGACATAAGAGAAACCAAACAGAAGGGGATGTTTTATACAAAGTCAAAAATGCTCATCTGTTTATGATTAGTTTAAGACAATTATTTTAATCATCATAGTACAGTTTTACAAAGTTCCCACATTTTTATATCAGTACTTTTACTGCTTGTGTTCAAAATTAAAAATATAGAACCTAATTTCAGAATAAAAACTCGTTAACTTTCAATAATGCAGCAATAAGTGAAGCAAAAAAGTTGGTAATGATTTGATTTCTGTGTTTTTAAGTTTTATTTTATTCTTAAATTTGTTTCCTCCCTGTCCCACATATGCTGCAATGCTGTAATAAATTGTTTTTCTTCACTTCTGAAGGTTGAATCATTATTTATGGACAATAGATTTGTAAGTTCCTGTAATGCTGATATCTTCTTTTTGAGGCCCTGATTAATAAGTTGAGATAAGTCAATGTAAGGGTTGCTCGCTTTTCAATTTTGTTAATGGACAAGGGGAATATCTAAGACGAAAGTAATTTTATTTGATGTAATCTAACGTTTTAAAATTGTTTCAATGTTGTACCCATTCCTTCATTACATTTTTTTTAATTTGCTGTTCTTTCATCCCACCGCACACTCAAGCACTTTTCTAATTAGGCCACCACATAACATAAATTAATATGAGCAGTATTTTTGATCCCTTAAGTTAAAACAGTTATAACCTGTAGTAAATAATAGTGTGGTACTTCTAATAAGTGATTAACATTTAAAAAATAAACATTTGCATTTTTGAGAATGAATCCCTAATTAGTACTACCTAAAATGTTGTTCTAGTGAAACATATTTTATGTTTAAGTTTTGTCTATGTAAATAGAATCAAAGCTTTAATATAAAAAATCTATAAATTAATATGGCGTTCATTTAAAGTCTGCCCTATTTTTCACCTTCAATCAGCGTCAAATTCATCTTGCCTAATAATCTTCTCATTCGTCATGTAGTCTCCTTTCAAAAAAATATAAGTTATTTTTCTAATAAAGAATACTGAATTCCAAAAATGAAGTTTTAGTAAAAATTATTACAAATACGCTATTTAAAGTAATATAATTCTCTTTTATCATTTAAGTCAAAATTCTTGAAACTATTAAAAATATCCGGTGCTTTAATCATACAAGCAAACTAACAAGTTCTAACTAGTTCTACTTGTTCGCATTTAAAAGTTCAAGATTTTCACAGAATTTGCAAAACAAAAAAAAATGCGAGCGTTCCCATGAGGGCATGCGACTGTAACAAAGGTCAGGACGTTGAAACTAGAAGAGCCTCACCTGTCTCTTCTACAAGCTATGGTCAACGTGTCTCGCCGGATGTACGTGTCCTTGCTGTACTGGCTTTCACTATAATAAAAAAACATTGCCACACGGCCAAGATGGTCGTCAGGGATCCTCTATTATATGACGTGGGAAGAAAATACGTATACGTAACATAGCTTACATGCATACGTATATATATCTGTGACGCATCTAGAATGGTAACCAGTTAATAATTTAAATTCGCTGATTTTTATCACGAAAACAAACAGCTAAAGTGATAGGAAAACGAAGGTATGGGACCGGTTCTCTCTCTGTTGCTTGAACGTAATAAGGCCGGTCGAGGTATGTACAGCCTTCCCAGACACGTTAACGATTCTTTTCCGTTCGAATGGATTCCAGGAATTGACTGGATTCCCGCCAGAGCTGCAGAAAATCTTCTACACCGTGTCGGTGACGGTTCCCAAGATCAAGTTGGCGCTGTACTGCATATCGCCGGCGCTCATGCTGCTGACCGGCGTCATCTTGCTCGTGTGGGCCGGGCGAGTCATGTATCGCCTTCTTCGGGAGCCCCTGAACCCCCCCGAAGTGTACGTCATGACGCGCCTGTGACGCTCCTGAGGACAGTAGTCCGGGCGATGTCCTCGTCTTCACCCACACTTCATGCCGACGTCATCCCGCGAAAAAACTTTTGTCAACGTCGAAGTCATTTCGGTGTCCTGGGCGCTGGCCGACTGTTCTGCTTGAAGGATAAGTTACGGAGTCTGAGTTTGTCTGTAATTTGGAAATGATCTATGTGTTTACGAAACTAAAAATTTGGCTGAAATTGTTTTTTTCCAGCCTTCGTAGCCTCTTTGAACTCGCTGTCGACGTTAAGCGAGATTTTATTTTTTTAATCGTTGGTGGAAAAACTTTGTGTCTTTAAACGATGATATTTTTATAGTGCTCAGCTTTTGTTTTAAAACTCATCCCCTCAATGAGTTTAACTGTATTTTTATTATTGCGTGTGTGTCGAACTTAGAGCGAAATGTAGGAAGTATAACTATGACTCTGAAAACAAAAAATAAAATAAAAATAAAAATCCAATCCCTAGAGTAGCAAGACTGAAGAACTTGCAACTGATACTCGAAGTAAGAAAATAGTGAATTGTAAACTAGTCAAATACTCCTGATTAGCTGTTGCAAGAAAAACCGAATGACAAAAGAAGAGCTTAGTGTACTTTTTTTTTCAAACAAGAATTTTTAAAGTTCGTAGCAACTAGTGTTCCTTTTTTGTGCCATTAAACTGAAAGTACGTTGCGTGAAAGAGAAATTGTAATCGAATAAAATGTAAAAATATTGTATTATAGGATACATACATATTACTGTGATAAAACTCGCAGAGAGAAAGTGAGGCAAGCCGTGTTTACAAAGCATCATGCTCTGCTCAAACTAAAGACTAGATTTACTCGTAATGTTAGAATATGTTAAACGAGTATTGTGAATATCGTACAATATAGTTATATATTTAGTAGTTTTCACGTAAGTTACCACTTTCATTGTATACGAATTAATATAGGCTTTGTGCTGTTGAGGTTAATTGTAAGTAATTTAACAGAAATTTTAACAAAATTTCTTATTTATAATGTTAATTATGTATAAATGAAGTAACATAACTGTAGGTAAATTAAATTGAAAGAATGCAGGAATTGTGAAATAAAAGGAGGAAAGTTCAAACTTTATTGTTAGTGGTGAATTTTGTTATGTTTTGTTATATAATACTTAATAAAACTATTTTTATGAATTTTATTATTTCCTGATTCATTCACATTTGATTATTTTAAATCAATATTTGTTTGTTCTTGGACCTGAGTTTGTCAAGAGATTTAAGTAAGAATGGTAACTATCAAATTGATTTCAAAGTAAAAAAGTGACTTTACTAAAAAAAAAGTGAAAATTATAATATATAATTTTCAGCATTGGTGAACATGAATTTATTTCATGATTTTACCAATTTTATAGATTAATTTCTTTTCGGATTTTCAGATTTTGTAGCTTAATAATTCTTGATTCTTCCCTTATTTCTGACATGTATTTCAGGATATGCAGAATATTCCTACGGAGTGATGAACTTCCGGCATTTAAGATTTTATCGTGAAAGTGCGTAACTAGAATATTGACCCTACGATATTTAATCCCTTGCACGTGTTATCAGGTCATGTGAAGAGCAACAATTTTCAGGTACCGTGCGACAATCGCAATAATTGCATCGTTACACGGCACATCTGGGAGGGTAAAATGCAAAATACGAGTCGGCACGCACGCAAGTATTTCACTAGCAATAGCCATATAACTTGCGGATTGCGCAAATTCCGAGCACGCCAAACTTGAGTAGTCCAGGAAACCTGTCCCACTCGCTGTTCTCTTGTGACTCGCAAAGATGACTGTCACAATTAGAACTAATGTTTTGTGAATTGGCTTGAGACGAAGGTTTATGACGTTTTCAGCAAAGACGAATGTAGTTCCGTTTATAAACATAAAAATGTGCGGAGATTTGTAAGAAATATAAACGCTTATTGAGAATGGAAGTACGTTTACATTTTGTCCATCAATTCCAAACTACTAAACAGGAACTAGATCTGAATATCTAGGTGTTGAATATAATACTTTTTTTATGATGCTAAAATACTATTACGACTATTTTTAAGAGCTAAACATTAAGTATTGTAATTTACACACTAAGCCTAATATTCACTTTCAACAAGTCTTATCACTATTTATACCGTCACTAAGCGTGGACTGAGATGAACATACTGCTGCAAATTTAAGCTTTTCAACATAACACATTGATGTCGCTCTAGTTTTGCTTAATGTGGTTTGTTTTCTATAGTTTTTGTCAAATGTATGTATCGAATTATCGCTTCATTCGTCTAAATATCCTAGTAAAATGCATCAGCGTACTCCAAAGGAAGAGGAACCATCTCAATTATATCTTCCGTTTGCATTTCCAGTTCAAGGTCCGACTTTCTCAACTGCTTTACTCGTATCCATTAAGAAACTGTGATTATTGTTAAGATGAAGTTTGCGATTTTTTTTCTAATTTCTTCTAATTGATTAGCATACATGTATGGATATATTACTTTCAAATGTATGGTATTTAAGCGATATGTACTTATCGTAATACATATCAAACACAACATATATCGTAGTTAATAATTTATTGCGCGATATGTTGTTTGATTGAAATAGTTTTAGTGAAAGGATTATTTGTCAGGAACCTAAAACCCCAATACTTTTCATTTATGGGAAGATATTTAATTACCGCTCGTGATATTAATGTTTACAAGAGCACGCCCACCTCCATACCTGTCTCAGAAAACGTAATGGTACAAATTACGCTTATTTGTATGAATGTGTTCCCTTCTTGCTTTACTTGAGAAGAGTTACGAATAATACCTATCCAGCAGCATGGTCGTCAATTAAATGCAGAAGAGGAAAATTAACTGGCATTTAATATACACCACGAAATTCAAATCATTATCCTAAATCAAAAACACCAACCTTAAGGCTTAACCAGATACAGTTTACCATTTTATAACCCTTTCTACTGATCATCGTTTCTAAGGAAATTAAGCCCTTAATTATATTCTTTAACGTTCTTCAGAACAACATACTTGAATTTACGGACATTTTATTCTTCTATGGTAATTATTTGGAAGTTTACAGAATATAGTATTATTTGTTCTTGTTGAGTAATGATATCCAATTTGCAGTTTATATTATTTTTCCCATTTAGGTATTAAAAATTCATAGAGAAATCAGTATTTGTCAACACAAATAAAATGGCGTTTGATTTTTTACATTGAGCAATGATAAAACATGGCTCAAATATCTGGTGACATGTTTTGTAAAATAATGGACTACTAATAATTTTATGCTGCATGCATAATTTTTTCCATCTTCGTACAAATCTCTTTTCCTCAGCAGATAGAAGTTGCTTGAATCTCAAAGTGTATTGTATGATACTATGAAAACCAATGACTCAAATTCAGGTTGACGAAAGATACTGAAAATCACTCTTCGGGAAAAATACTAGATTTAACGGGAGAAGAATCTGATGCAACTTTCAAGTGTGGTGAATATAGAAAGATAACATTCATGATGAAAAATGCACATTTTGCACATTTTGAAACATTAAAATAGGATATATTATAAGAATTAGTATATATATATATATATATATATATATATATATATATATATATATA